>JAUMHF010000021.1:17189876-17241897 GCA_032359275.1 Microctenopoma steveboyesi | reverse complement strand
AAGTGCATATTGTTGATAACTTAGTAAAGTTAACTCATTTATGTTATGTTAGGGTAGCTATTGGATTTTACAGTGTAGTATGTGCATGTACTCTCAGTGTGGGTATAGTAATCTGTGCTACTAAGGTACACGATGTGGTGACTATGTGCAACACACTGTAAAAGGTCTTATTGAAATCAAAGATTGGATCTCTTACTTGGATGATGTTAAAATGAAAATCACTGAACTGTTTAACTGCACTTTAATATACTTTTTGTTTAGTCTAATATGTTCTATTATTTTTACAAACTTAGGTCTGAATTATGTTTTAAACCCTTCTCAAAGGATTCTGCTAGAAATAAAATTTGTGAAAGGTATAGGGAAGCCTTTATTTAGTTATAATTCCAATTTGGGTTTCATAAATTGAAGCACACAAAGCAGAAAGAGCAGATCTGAATTTCTCAAAGCATTGTTTTATTCTTTGTCTTCAGAAAGTCTCAACGATTCAAAACATTTATTTTAACATTAATAAATCATGGCTGAAGCGTTCCCTGACTTTCTCTGACCTTAGAAATCCTAACTCTAGATTTGTGATGTGTGTATGTGATTTTCCTTTTACAATCAACACCCACAAGTACAAGTAGCCTGTGGTTACTTTAGGTCACAGCTCCATATCTATTGAACCTGCTACACCACATGCTGAACAAAAGTGACAGCTAGATTTATGTAAATATATTACACGTTTTAAACCTAAAGCTGACATAGCCACTTGAAATAGCATTTTACACTATTCTTCTCTGCAGAGAATCAGAAAAAAACATAAAACTATTGTTTTTGCCTCAAGGCAATTATTAAATTTACCGCTGGGTCCAAGATCAGTCTTTAAACACTAAACTAAATATATGTTCACCAACCTGTGACAAACGCTATTAGTCATGAATACCCTCTGATGTACAGGGTCTGAAAACAGGGCTTCATCAATCTTATCCAACTCAGTTGTTTGGAGTTTTAAATCTTAACGTCGAAAATGCCCCTTTCTGTCACTTCATTTGTCGCCCCAAGGCCTCTCACAATGTATAACAATAAAAGACACAAACACCAATGCTTCTATTTCTCCTACAAGGGAAGACATACTGAACAATACAACAAGAATGAAGTGTGAAGAATAGCAGCCTATGAGACCAGATATCCTGCACCGATCAAAAGCCACAACAATCAGGTTATAAGACTATGAACCGAGGTGAGCCGCAGCGAGACATTTACAGTGGGAGTAATGGGCACGTTCATGGTAGTCATACTGTCTTTCGTCAGGATGCTAACCACACTAGCCCCCACTGATGTGTCAATTAAGTGAGAGGAATAAGATGGTGCAGTCTAGTTTTCATGCTCAGTGCAGCACTTCTGCGGCGAAGCAAAATACAGTGCTAATAAAAGTGACATATTTCCGCCTTCTAATTATCAACCACCATCTGCATAGTGTCTGAGGCATTATGATTTGTCAGGGAGAGCCTAGGCGGCACGCAAGTACAAACAAACTGTGCCACAAAGAAAACATATTATGTATTTTAGATGTGTGTTAAGCATTAAATATGTATTTTGATAAGAAATCATATATTACTGTGAAGATGTGTGTTACATGTAAAAATAGGGAATTATACACTATGACATCATGCAATGGCTAATAAGCAATTTTTCACAGATAAAAGAGCATAAGTAAGAGTAAGCATGATTTGAAATTGGAATTTGTTCATTATTATTTGTTTACCACTAACACTACTTGTAGCAGGAATAACAAGAAAAAGAACAATTAAGACGCGTGGCTTGTTTTTCACGTTTCAGTCAGTTTGCGGTTGGTAACCTTTCCCTAAGCCAAAGTCCCAAACAGTGCACAGGAATCCATAGAGGCATTTCAGAACATGTGCTTTAAAGCCAAACAAATCTTACAGAATTGTTGAGAGCACTAGTGAAATAAGTCCGGGGAACTGCTCTGCATATGTGTGGAAGTTCAGACCGCATCAAAAATCACTACAGCTCTTTCCAGTGAGTTTCATATGCTGTGACAACCTACACGTTTTTGTGGCAGTCTGTCTGGTTCCAGTCTAAAAATTGGCCTGCAAATAGCTAATACCTTCTACAGAAGTGCTTAAGAGGTGGTACAGGAAGTATGTGTCAGGAAGGCACAGAAGTGCCTATGCTGAGGCTGAAGAAAATAAATGCTCTCCATTCCTGGTTACATTGTTTTGTTCTTCTTTTCTTTCCTTTGCAACATACAGTACTCTCTATCTCTAGGGATGTGACATGTCCAGCCCACTGACTGATACAGTAATTGAAGGACAGGTTATAAACTGCATGTCAGGCTCTTACTACAACAACAACCCTCACTGCTCACAGGAAAATGGATTAAATCGGGTGTGAAAAACAGCCATAGTCTGAAAGCACCATCTCCATCTAATTAAAGTTTATGGATTACAAATACCTATCTATCTACATTGAAACTATTTCTGTCTATTAACAAATGAACAGTGATGTGTGTGAATGTTCTATTAAATGTGTATTTGTAGTTCACTGACATAATGTTGACCATTTGCAATATGGTGCCACAATAAAAATCTGAATTATTGCATTTTCCAATCCTAAAATTCTCAGACGTAATTTTTCTTAGCTTAAATGCAATCCAAACTTTTAGTTTACACTCCTGTACTTACACTTCCGAAAGTCGTACAATAGAAAATTTACATTTGAGTACATATCCAGTAGTGAGTGAGCAGTGACAGTCTTGCCATAGTGAAGTGTAGCACACATGTGCTGCATAAAACCTTACCTGCCTCCCTGATTTCCTCAGATATATAATTTTGTTTCATTTGAAATATCAGAATTAGACTATGATTTGGAACCTCATTATCTGATATTCTCACTCAAAACGTTCTGGTAGAGAGTTAAATTCACATTAAGGTCAATCCAAACCAGTCCTCATCAGTTGTGTCCTAGGCAATGTTTTAGCTGGTGGCCATTGCATGAACATGACCTTGGCAGACACAAAAGAGACCTACTGGACCTTATTACTCAGTTCTTGTTCGACCTCCTGCTGTGACTCTGTTTTTGGATGAATTTTGAAACGGGGTGTCACTCCTGCAAAGGTTCATTCATGCAAAGTGTTCTTAATTTGGAGATAAAAGCTTTCACTGAGTCATACTTTGCAATCTCAAGAGTCCTAATAGCTTTGTCACCCTTTGCAGACTAGTACATATTTCAATCACTTCCTTCCTCATCAGGAATTTCTTCTGATTGTGGTTTGGCTTGCTGCTTGTTGAAACCTTTAAACCAATGTCACATTGCTAAAAACCTGATGTGCAAAATGAACAAGGCTTGTCACAGGTTTGTTGAGTGTAGCTGAAGGCAACACTGAATTGCATTTGGTAGATTAGCAGATTTTGTACATGCATTTATGGGGACTTTTTGACACAGTACCAGTAATAAAATGCTATTGAGTGCCTTATGTTTAACAATAATTTACATTATTACCTAAAACTGCATGTTACTTTTAATCAGGTTGAATTTGTGCTATTGTTTGTCTGGGCATTTATTATTTTAGTTGATATAGCAAATATCCTACACTCTTTGACCCCATTATTGTAGTGCAACTTGGCCCAAAACTAACTTGGAAGTGTGCAGTTTTTGAGCAATGGAGGACTATTGGTATTGGTAGCACTGTGAAAAGAACAATTAAGCTATTGTTTTTAATCTACTTATGTACAATAAAGAATAAGCACTCAGAACTGTGACTGGGTTACATAAATATTGCACATAGAGTGAAGAAACAGGAGATTGTAGATCATGTTTGCTGCAGGGCAACGTTAATCCAGCCATGTACAAACTAGTCATCTTGCCTCTATATAAAGTCAGCAGGGTTGTACGTGAGAACTGAGATTGACACAGACTATTCATACATATTTCAGTACAATGTGAGTGTTTTGAAACATTTATTTTATATTATGAAAACTTTTTAAGTTGATCACAGCTTCTCCTCTCCATAAAAAAGCAAACTGAAAAAAGCAATTACAGCCACTTCTGTGGTCTACAGGGTTTAAGTGTTTCATAAATTAAAAAAAAGAAAGAAAAATAAATGTAGGTTTTGGGTGGAGTATATCACGTTAACAGCCTGCAGGTGCTTGTGAAATTCAATGCACTGCCTGTCAGCTCTTTGGAAAGCCTCCCTGCTACTTTTGTTTTAGAGCAATCATGAGTCCCCGAAGCTGACAAATTGCTTTCATCCTGCTCTAATGACTAAAGACACTGACAAGGCAACAAACAGCACAAGATGAAGGCGCACCTTCAATTTACATGTACAGTCAAATGAATAAACCTCATCAGGTGGACGTATGATTCACAATCTACAGACATAGGTGGGTGAAGCAAATGAGTAATACTCCCCCTTTCCTAGAAAATTACTGTCAAACTTCCCTTGATGATGTTCTTATTTAGGAGGATGCACAGTCTTAGCTGTGGTACTAGGATATTATTTGCTTTGTATTTTTAAACAAAAAAAAACTTGTTGACACGTAATTTTATCCAGTCTGATTAGTCTCAGAGAGATGGTAATTAGTGCTGCAGATCATAGAGGGTTTAATGAAAAAAATAAAAACAAGAAAAAACAGTGATGCTAAATAATCACCGATGAAAAGGTGTAAGATCAAATACCAAGTAAGTAATGTGGCAAAAATAGATACTTTCACACACGTCCAAACTACATAACCTCTTATTATTACAAAGTATTACAAAAGCAATGCTGTGGTGCTGAATGGATGACTGTATTTGATCTATTAATTCTATACTAAATAAACATATAGATGATTATTCCCTCATTTTATTGTTTCTATCTGTTAGGGGTGTGGCAATCATCCAAATAAAAAGCTCTGCTCAGACATTGATTTCTGTTTTGTTTCTGTGTTTTTAGGGTTGAGGGCTTTAAAAACAGATGACCTACACTGTAACCTTTTGCCAATATTTGAGGTTGGATAACTGACAAAACAAATATTAAAACTAAAATAAAGCTAATTTTGTTTTATTATTTGTATATTTATTAGTAACATGATGCCCGCACACTAATAAAGTAATGCAGAGGAATTGTAAATGATTGTAAAAAGGTTGACACTGAACACATTTAGCCTCCTGCTTTATTAAGCATATACACTGAATTACAGTATTGCTGTATTACCAATATCAGAGTCATGTCATGAGTCAAAGTTACTTTCTTTTTCCTTCTTTTTTTAAAAAGGAATCATCCTCTGGAATCACAGATTTAGGGGAATTTCATTATTAAGCTTACAAGTCTCTTTTTCTTCTTAGCTTGAGGAGGTTAGAAAAAGTGAAGCCCTCATGCTTGCATAGTGTGACAAAAGGAGAGCCTTGGAGATATAACTCTTACTTTTTACTACTATCTAAAATAAAACAGTATTATTGCTTCTTACCCTCCAATCTTTGGGCTACAGTTGCTACTCCCCCCTACCTACACTGAAGTTCAACGTACCTAGTCAGTTGGTCCAACTATGCTCATACACATTTTCTGACCTCTGATTAATTTATATTTTTATTGTTGTGTGTCTTCTGACCTTTGAGTTAGATAGATTGGGGAAAATTTATAGGTAGGTTAACCAGACTACGGGATGAATTGCTGTTAAAATAGAAGGTGATAGACTTCTCAAATATTGTTCAGTTTTCTTCCTTTCAGTTCAGAAACAGCCAAGACAGCAGAAAGTGTTAAATGAGCAATTCTAGTCCACATATAACTCGTTTGTTCATGTTTTTTTCTCCTTTCTTTCTCATTTCTTTCAGATATTTTATTCTCTTAAACCAGCAATCCATCATGTTTCAGTAAAAAAAGAGACCTTTGCAGAAGTCCATTATGATCAAGAAGTTCTGAACAGGTTATTCGTCTGTTTTTTGTACATTTACTCCCGAGGAGACTGCAATTTATTAGCTGCTTCAGCATGCTCTTTAACTACCAAAAGATGACTCACATGCCTGAATGGCTCAATGGGGTTACAGGTCAAGTGAAAAGTCCATATGATTTCTCATTCATATTCTACTTGCCCTTTTCAGCTTCTGATCCATAGTAAGAGGCAGAGATGGGGAAGTATCTCCCAGGGTTATTACTATAAGGCACATCGGGCAGCTCTAAGGAAGATGAATGAAATTCAGCGTAAGCAAAGCCTGAGATTGGAAAATTTAGCCTAAAATATGACCACTTTTCTCTGGTTGCAGAGACTCAAGACTCAAGAAGTATTTATTGTCATTATACGTTACACATAACAAAAGTTTGTTTGGTGGCTCTCAGGTTTCGAAAGGAAAACAAACAGCACATGCACACAAAACAAAAAAGGAATAAATAAAAAGAAGACACAATTGTTGCAAAAAATTTGAAAAGTGACAAGTGGATAAAGTGACAAAATTTCATGCTAAATAGTAGCAATTTAACGGAACTAGTGGCAATTTTTGTGGTAAATATTAGAAATGTAATGTAACTGCAAAGCAGCATGCTGTCTAGCAGCAGTCCATGAGGGTGTATGTGTGAGACCAGGTCAGGTTGGAGTTGATGTTGATGACTAGGATTTTGACGTTTTCTACACACTGGACCACCTCCCCCTGTATGAGAAGAGGAGTGCGCTCCCTCTTCTTGGACCTCCTATAGTCTATTATAACCTCCCTGGTTTTTCTGGTGTTCAGAATGGGGTTGTTGTCTGAACACCATCGGGTCAGATGCTGGACCTCCTCTCTGTAGTGGGTCTCGTCATGAGATGAGCCCTACTACGGTGGTGTCATCAGCAAACTTTATGATGGTGTTGGAGGAGTGGGTGGCAGAGCATTCCTGTGTGAAGATAGTAAAGAGGGCTAGGCTTAGCACACAGCCCTGTGGAGTACCAGTGTTAATGACCAGTGTGGATGATATGCAGTATCCTATTCCCACCATCTGAGGTCTGTTGGTGAGTAAGTCCCTGATCCAAAGACACAGCAATGTAGTCAGTCCAAGGTTGTTCAGCTTCAGTGCCAGATTGTCTGGAATTACGGTGTTGAAGGCTGAGCTGAAGTCAACAAACAGCATCCTAACGTAGGTGTTGGGATACTGCAGGTGGGACAGTGCTGAGTGGAGAGCCATGGAAACTGCATCCTCTGCTGATCGGTTCCTTCAGGAGGATCCTCTCAAAGCACT
The DNA here is from genome assembly GCA_032359275.1 of Microctenopoma steveboyesi. Taxonomy (NCBI): domain Eukaryota; kingdom Metazoa; phylum Chordata; class Actinopteri; order Anabantiformes; family Anabantidae; genus Microctenopoma; species Microctenopoma steveboyesi. Next base: position 17,234,711 of record JAUMHF010000021.1, on the reverse strand, counting down.
TCATAATCACTGGGGTGAGAGCCACAGGGTGATGGTCATTGAGGCAGGAGATGGCTGGAGACTTAGGCACAGGTACAATAATTGAGGTTTTGAGGCACGTAGGAACCTCAGAAAGCTGCAGGGACAGGTTGAAGATGTCTAGAAAAACACCAGCCAACTGGTCAGCACATGCTCTCAGGGTCCGACCTGACACCTTGTCAGGGCCTGCAGCTTCGTTGGTGTTTATCCTCGTCATGGCTGATCTGACCTGGTGCAGCTGCAATACGAGAGGTGATTGTTGCTCTCTGGACAGGGGAAGCTGCATCTTCTCTCTGCCACTGGGAGCCTCATAATGTGCAAAGAAGCTGTTAAGTGTGTCAGGTAGAGTAGGGTCATTGCTGCCAGGCTAAATCCTCTGCTTGTAGTCGATAATTGTTCTGATGCCCCTGAACATACTCTGTGGGTTTTTGTCAAAGTGCTCCTCAATGCATTGTTTGTACCTATGTTTGGCCAGCTGGATGCCCTTTTTTAGGTCTCTTCGGGCTCTGCTGTATGCCGGCTTGACCGGCTTGACCTGTAGGCAGCATTGCGAGCTTTGAGCAGGGGGCGCACCGAGTTATCCAACCATGGTTTCTGGTTTGGGAATACCTTGATGGTCTTTGTGGGGAGGAAAAGCACAGCTGACCTATATCCCTCCAGAACTGTGCCGTCCTTGAACACCTCGGTTTAATGCCGAAGAGGCTGACTCAGTCCATACCTGGACTGTCCTGATGGTTGGTCTTGATCTACAGATCAGGGGTTTGTAGGTTGGAATCAGCTCCACAAAAATGTGGTCTGACATACTTAGATGTGGTGCTGCTGTGGCCTTCTATGCTCCCTTGATACTTTTTGTACGTTTATACTGGCTGTTATTTCAGTCTTATGTCTTTTCGTTCTTTTTTTAGAATGTTAGCAACAGGTAAACAACAAAAAACGTTTTACTGTGTTGTAAAAAAGGAATCAAAAGATATAATGTTCCCTTAATGTTGCAGTAGACCTGATCTAGTATGCTGTTGTCTCTAGTTGCAAAGTCTATGAATCTGTGGAATTTGGGAAGCACCGCTTCGAGTTACACATGATTAAAGTCCCCAGCGACAATCACGGCTGCCTCTGGGCTAGCGTTCATCTGCCTGCTGATCAGGCAGTATAGCTCCTCCCGTGCTAGCTTAGCATTAGCCAGCGGTGGAATGTAGGTGGTCCTCGCTAATTTCTCTCGAGGACAGGGTTGTTTGGTAGTAATGGTGCAAAACAACTGTAAGAGTTTTGGAAACTCATCATAATCAACTTATTTTCATGAAGGGTGTACCACTTACTGCACAGAGCATGAGAATTTCAAGAAGTATACAGCAGTGATATGAGCCCTCTGTGTTTACTACAGAGCAATGCTTAAAGCTAAATGCTAATTACAGCATGCTAACATACCCATACCTGCCAGACATTAGTATGTGTTTGGCAGGTAGCCTAATTCACCCATCATCACCATGACATTCACTATTTTAACATGTCACTATGCTGCAACATGCTAGTACAGTACAAATTTAAAATGTTTCCAGATGATCGCACTAAAATAGATCAAGCAAGATAGATCAATGTGTTGTTGTTCCTTTGAATGTAAATGCATGGACCAAGTCTGGGATTAAAATCAAATAAATAGTTATTGATACATTTTACTCAAAACCACAAATATGAACCATGAGTCAGGAGAGTCCAGGACAACATTGATATTTGTACCAATTTCCATGTCAACCTGTCAAATAGTAGATTTATTTCAGTTTGTGTGAAAATGTTGGACTAGCCAATTGACAGACCAGTTTTTCCATCCGCAGAGATGCTAACATAGCTTTAGAAATGGCTCTGATTCACAAAGTTGACCTCTGCCACTGTGAAACCCAGCTCTGCCTACCCAAACTGAATGAAATATGTTCACAGAGTTTTCACTATCACTACTGAACAACAAATTATTTTGCATAGTTTCAACCTTGGGAAGCTCAGTCATACACAGGAGGTGTGCGAAATTTCAGTCTCATGAGTTTCCATCAGACACTGGCAACAGAATGGACCTTTATTAAAGAAAGTGTGTTTTTATTAAGAATATATTCCTACATGGGGGGCTCGTCTATCATCATGGCTGTGCAAAGGTCCATTATTACACCCGAGTTATCACTCCTGTCCCTGGTAACACTGCAGTGCTCAAATGGCTACTATAAGGAAGAGTTATGGGGACTGAGACAGAGAGATATATAACAGCCAAGCATCACATGATAAATTATTGCTTTGCCTGGGCTTACTTGTTGCTACTTAGGGTCAGTTGTGATATATATCAAAATGTTAGGGCAAGATACAGGCGTGTTTTGAGGTAGACTGTCTAAGAATTTTGGTATTAGATTAGTTGAACAAGTCAAGACAAGGAATATTGAGTTAAAAAGACTTTCATGCTGAGATTATTTCTGGTGCTAATAGTTCCTTTATTATTATCAAACAAGATGTAAAGAACATAAAATCACTATTTAGTTAATTTCTATATCAGAATGTGACAGGTTATGACTGAAGTAAATCTACACTAACTGTTTATGGGATGTTGTACTATTACACTGCCTTAATCAGTTTAAGTGAGATAATAAATACGCACACAATGACATGTAATATAATCTTTAAAAGGAATGAAAATACATTGGCATGCGGTGTTTAATAATTCATACTGTAGTGTGTTTTTACTCAAGTTTATATTTCTGCAATATATAGTATATATATGTTGTGCTGTACAGGATCATTTTGCAAACAGTCACACAAAATGATGATAGTTGTATATAAATAGTGATAGGTTAGAATAGGTTATAGAAGTACCTTCATGGGTGCCCGTGTATGTCTATTCAGCACTGACTGTTAAGAGGAAGCAATTTTGGGTTTGGAATTTTGCTTCAAATTATTTGCTTAGAGAAGAATAATATGGTAATCCTCTTAGAAGTGTCTGTTGGATAATTCCTGATGTGATCATGAATCATCCTATTGTATGATCACATATTAGGGTGAACACGTGACTACACTTGAGTAGCTCTAACAGCGCCTCTATCATGTCTCTGGACGACCCCCTGCTTTGAAGCTTCATAAAATACTGCCTCAAGAATCCAGAAAATAATTTCATCCAGGGGCTCTTACTGTATAACTATATTACTCACACAGAAACAGAACTCTGAATAAACCTCACAGCTCAGTATATCTGGAAATAAAAAGTATTTTTCCTGTTAATTCATGTATAGGTTCTTAGCCATGTGTGCCAGCTGGTTAATAACATCTTTTCATTTTATACAAACATAATTCCTAAATTTTCATGCAATACCACCTTACGTACGTTATTCAACTGAGAAATGGTTAACTTGATATAATACTGCAGAGCTATGTGTTGGTTTCCTTCTATAAAGGAAGTAGAAGAAAATTTCTTTCCCTTTGGCAGTTCAATCTAATTTTACCTCTGCCTTCAATACGCTGTTGTTTGTCTGCTAAGAAATGGATGCCATTAAGAAATGGAGGCATTTCTGTTTATAAATAAACATATTCCACTTATTATCTAAGTGAATTTCATAACACAATCAATACTTCACGGACAGACTAACTGCATCAACACAATGGGAGCCCAGCCTCAAAGCCACGTCGTAATTTAGGGTCTATAAATTCTGACCAGTGTGCTTCAGATGACTCCACAACTTTATTAAGTTCATCTCCTGCTATGAGGGAAGTCTGTAGGCTGATTGTAGGTGAAGCACAATAAAGTGTGACAATGCCATCTAGTGGCAGCACATGACACACCTCAGTACAGTGCGGCACATTGCAAAGAATCAAAGACTGTCAATAAGATTTACATTGGAAGTAACAGAAATAAATAATCGTCAAATATCGTATCTGTCCACTGATATTACCTAATAATGCTGACAAGGCTCTTTATATGTTGTGCTTATACTAATGCTGAGCGGAAATCGGATCCATGTTGTTTTCACTGCTGCTCAGCACTGATGATCAGTTTCCAGGGAGCTATTTTAAACCTTGCTGGACACCCATAGCACACAGACACCAGAACATGCCTCTGACCCTAGTCTGGTCTAACAGCGGTGCCTTGCACGTTAACAGTGAACGATAAACATTATATTCTTTAGAATGTATGATCAGAACTGACATTTTCAGATTATTTTCAGCAATTTACATTTTTAAATGTAAAATCAAGTCGCAAAAGTTCAGAAAGCGTTTCCTAGTTTTGAAGCTGTTATATGCAGATGCTGTGTTAAACACACAAACATGTATGACAGCACTAATTTGGATAAACAGTAGAAGAAATCCTCCAACAGATTCTACGGCACCGTTTTGTCTACTTTTCTCTCGACTTGTCTGCATGTATACTTTTGTCAGTTTATCTGCCTAATTACGTCTGTGAGATGAGGGAACAAGTGGTTTGAACTGCCAAGTAGCCATGGAGACTGAGAAGAATTAAAGGAAAGGATGTTCTTAAAAACTAATAAGAATTTTAATGATGTTATTTGAACAGCGAATTGGTGAACAAAAAGCATTTTATATGGTTCTCAAAGAATCATATTACTGATATGAACAAACAAGCAAACAAACACAGCATCCACCTTTTAACAAGAGTGTCTAGACAGTTGGCCAACTTTGTGTTTAATGTTGTATAGTGAGTTTTAAACATCACTACCTGTTTGTTTACATTTGGACCATTATGTAATGTTTTCTAGCCATCTAATTGTTTATGAATATGATTTAACATAATATATTATGCTAAGAATAAAATGATCTGAACTCATAAGTGCATTAGGTTTTGAATTTGGTAATTTACTTTATACACTATGTGAATCAAGTGAAAAGTATTTATTGTTGTAATTCTGTTTTAAACAGCACCTCCCAGAGACGATTGTCACTGTGTGGTCAGTGCTGGCGATGAAGGGTTTCTGTTTATGATGTTTGGAAGTATTATTGCCAGTAGTTTATCTGTCAAGACAAACTGGCCTTAAACGACACACTGATTTAAAATATGCAGTTTCTGGTAGAAATGTATGTGCAAACATTGTGTTGTGTGTGCAAAAAGATCTTTTGTGTAAAGCAAAAACTGAACTCAACATCTGGACCATCTGTTAATTTCTTTGAAATGACACATATACAATGTTGAGAATTATCACATTACCTCAAAGGCATCCTCACATTCATCGTGTAAGACTGTGCTGGTGGCTTAAACAGTGAAAGACTCCTGTTTACTGTTGTAGAAGCGTGGGACTGAAACGGGTCAGGCACTTCGGACAAGTGCATCATCCATCATCTGCTGTGCAGAGTGGGACAGCAGGAGGTTCGTCACACTTAGGCTATTTCAGCTGAAGATAACAAATTATTAAGGTGCCAAAAGATTAAACATTGTTGCAACTGATTGTTTGCAACTTTTAGGCAAGTGGTGAAAAAGTTTGTTTTTTTTCCCCAATAAACTCCACAAAACTGCAAGAAATGTGAAGACATACGGGTGGAAATTGTTGAAAAGATAGTGAGATTATCCTATTTTGAAAGGTGAAAGACCACGCTACGAAATCTACTAAATCAGAAGACAACTCTATGTTTCACGTAGCATATAGCCTGTGATTTGCCACCCTTCCTTTTTCAGGAATGTATTTACCTTCTGTTCGCAGATGATCGAGTAGCATTGATTTGGCACGTCGCTTGTAAAAGGATACTGGGGTGTGAGTGACTTAGTACTGTATTCCAAGTTAAGCGTCCCGGCATGCACCACAGCAACAGGTGGCGCCTTTATGAGTGCCTTGAGTGTTGTATGACAGTGACAGCTTTGAGGTTTTCACCCTGGTCAAATGGAAGGTGGAGGGAGTTCAATGTCAGTGAGTGAAACAACAAAACAGAGAGATAGGGCATATCAGGAAAAAAAACCCAAGTGATAGTGGTGAGAGTTTTACCCAGAACTTTCTTTTTTCCACGGTGTGATGAAATGAAGCAGATCATTCCTTTGCTGAAAATAGAGACATCTCAGTTATTCCAAAGCCTCACTCAGCAGTTGAAGCACATGACGGGATAAAATTCCAGGGAGGACATGCTACACTCGACCCCCAACTCTTTTGTAAAAAGGGCAACTTCTGATCGTGTCAAGGGCAAGTTATGTGACATAAGAATCTCTAACCAGTCATGATTCTTATGACATCATGGAGCATATAAAAATAGAAATGTGCTAAAACTGCTCAGTGTAGCAGCCACAGTAATTCAATATTAAGGTGTATAGTTGACCAAAACAACTGAAGTACTTTATTGTAAGAGCACAGGAGCTTTGTTTTTCGAATATATAAATTACTAAAACACAACAATGTGAGAAGTGAAATTCAGCTACCCTTGAGCTCTAAGTCCAAGCTAGCCCATATTCCCATACTCTTATCCATTTTCACTGTCAGTGGGTCACTCAAGTTCAGCACACTTCACTGGTTAAAGTTGAGATTTACAGTTTGTACAAAGGGCAAACATCTAGCAAAACCCCATCTGAAAAACTGTATTTTCAAATCAGCCTCCAAAAGTCTGTGTGTACAGCTAAAAGCTCAATAGAGTGACTGATTCCTCAAGAAATATCTAATTACCATAACACTGTTTACACCTACCTAATGAATACCTAATTTTGGCTATGTTAAAATTCATCTTCGAGCTAAGAGCCCTGTGAAAACCAATTTAGCTCAATGTGCTATGCTGACAGGTTGACACCAGCTCCCACTCCCGTGATGGCAACACGCCAGGATGTAGCCATTTCACATCCTCTCTAAATTGTCAATTAACATGTATGAAGATGCTATCATCTCTCATATTGAAGTATTACACACGTCTGTTCGACCATCTGCCTCACCATGGCTGTGTATGGACCATACGGCCAGAAAGAATTCAGTTCCTACACTTACACACTTGTCTCCTCATTAGAGCAAATGACTCGCCTATTTGGGTGAACAATACAGCAACGCGCAACACAAAAAAAGCAGAATCATTTGTGCGTATTTCGCAATGAATTGTTCTTACTCTTACATAGCTCAAGGATCTGAGTCCTTCTTCTATAGCTGTTGGTTTTATAGTTGAATCAAAGCAGAAAAAGCTATGAGACTATGCAGTTATTACCCCATTCAAGCCAGGACACATCACGACTGCATCCACTGTGGAATTGATCATAACGAGAAATCAATTTTAAGGCTGCCTTCTCTCAGACTATGAAAAAATGGAAACTGTAACTTGCCCTTCTAACTTGCTGAGTTTGTATGTATATAGTCTATTGCTTCCAGCTGATTCACATGAGATCATAGGTCTTCAAAGTGCAGTAAGGATTTCACTTTCGGGTGTTCCTATAAAGTTTAATTCTGCCAAAATGAAGGAGTCGTGTCCATGACAGGGACACGATGAATGTGACTTTAGAGGCTAGAGAGTTTGAAAAGTAAGCATTCGATCACTGCCAGTAAAGTAACAAGTTTGACTGCTACTTCTAGCTCATTGGTTTGATGTGTATGTGCTTTCAGGATGTGAAAAGAGTTTATTTACTTAAACACCCTGGTTCAGGGGTCAGGCAGGGGCCAAATTTCAACAGCATTTAACTGCTTCACCTGCAGACAGAGATTAAATAAATAAATATATATGTGGCTGTTACCATTCGACTTACCCAAATGAATGCATTCCCTTGGAAGAAAGTCAACTCCCTGGCAGGCCTGTGCAAAGCTATGGACTCAGCACTCAGTGTGAACTCGGCAAATGCATGGAGAAAAGAGATCAAAACTGAAACAGCCTTTCATTTTTACAACCAACACTATCAGAAATATCTCCTGATATGCTGCTGTGGGCTTAACACAGAATTTTGATCAGGGTGTATCAGCATAGCAAAGTTAGCAGAAGAGTAAATCAAACCTGCCTCTTACACGTACTGGGAGCATTACCCTTCCTTTTCCCAAAGGATCCACTCCCTTTGGCTCAGAGACTTTATCCACAGTTGATAAAATGTCTGTCAGATTCTGATATTATTTAAACTGTCCAGATATAAATAGTACAGCCAACGACATTTGAAGAGGATCTGGGTTGCCAGCACAGCGAAGCTACTCTAAATTGTAAATACATTTAATTATCATCATTATTTTCTATAGGAAAGCAAACACAGCAATTACATTTGTAAACATATGAAGCAGCTCAATGTAAAAAGATACAAACTAACAAAGCAATGAGAGCATCAGAGACTTGCTCAAATCCAGCTACCTACATGTGGTAGTAATGTAGCGGCAAAATCGTACATCGACCGAGACGGATCAAAATGAAAGCACAAGATAAGACATCGCTTGGGGGAGCAGACTCAAAGAAAGCACTAGAATATCAAAGAATATAGAATAGAAGGAGATATTGACAGTAAATGAAGTGGAAGGGGAGGCAACAGAGAGCCAGAGGAGGCAGAATGTGAATTATGAGACAGGCCATTAGAAACAGATGAAGGCAGTGTAAGGTGCCAGTTAGTTAGGTCAAGAAATTTGGAGAATACTAGAATTAGTCATCATTGTATGAATAGGTCTGAATGCTTTAGTTGGAAAAATCCATTAACTGAAGCATGGTAAAGAATGACAGAAAAAAATGAGTGAAAACCTACACAAGTGTGTTTTTTGCAGAATTGCAACTGTACATATTTTTCTGCAACGTTAAAACATAACTGGAAATCTACCAAATGTGATAAAATGGCACGTGGCACAAGATTTGTTAATGGGAAGTAACTCCCTAAGAAGGCAAAGAAAAGTGGTCATTAAATAATAATTCCATACATTATACATATACATACACATATATATATCTATATATCTATAGATATCTATATATATATATATATATATATATATATATATACACACATACAGACATACACATATGTCACACACAGACACAGTATATACCATGAATGTAAAATATTTCTAATAATAACATTATTAATGGTTTGTTGTTCAAAATTTAGGACGAGAGAGTTTTTGCTTACCATCATCTCTTGTGAATGGCATAGAGAACTTACTGGCCTATAAACCAAACATGCCTGTGGTGTAGTCTTTCCATGTAAGTAAAGCAGTAAGCCAGTTAAGTACCTGGCAAAAACACATGTATGCTTAAGCATTAAGGGCTTACAACTGCCGAACATCTAGTAACATGTCAGCTACCGTTGTCCTACTGTATTTGATTCTGAAACCCCGTATTAGATACTGTTTGTGGTATTAAACATCTTCAACATCAAAGCAGGATAAAAAACCCTTTACGGATAATTTTACTAAATTTCATTTAGCCAAAAACACGATGGCATATCAGCAGTAATATCTTCAATGACATAAAGTATACATTTACAACACACAGTATATGACTTAAAGACTTTGTGTTTGTGAAAACCTTACTACACGTTGAAGACTTAGGTCTCCTATAAGATTATACTTGTTGGCACATTTCCTTACTTGGGATGGATTCATTCACTAGTTTGCCAAGTATAGAGCACTGGCATGTGAAAAAAACAAAAAAACACACAACATCATTTTTTATATAGCTCCCCGTGATCCACTTCTATAAAAGCAATGAGACAATGCAGCATAATTTATCTATATAGTATATGTATTTCTGGGATGGATGTTGCATTTGACTTCTAGGGAATCTTGACCAGGTTTCACATGGTCATAAGAACACAAACATGCATAAACATAAACAGCTGCCCCATGTTTAACATGAGACACAATGGGAGGAGGCAATCTGACTCAACTGTAAAAATCACTTCTTTATTGGCTGGCAACAGTTACCACGTGTCTTAAAATAGTACAACTGTCGACATGGCATGCAACCGGACTGCCAGATTGTAAAAAAAGACACAGAACTAAAGTGTTCAAGGACTACAGCCTTGAACTTTGATTTAGAGCTGTATCTATTTGTAAGTCCGATTAAAAGCCAAATGCTAAACACTTGTCAAATATAATAATATGTTATAAATACCTTTCATTGTCATGCGTCTGCTGTGACTACAGTGATAGTTCTGCCTTATAGAAGACAATTTGCAGTAACCATTCACTGATAAGCCACTGACAGATGAAATGCACTAATTATTTTTGTTTTAATGGCACCTGTCAAAGGGTCAGATATACACTCACTGGCCACTTCAGCATGCCTCTGTCACCATCTATGAACTCAATGACAGGAAAAATGAAACATTCTGACCCTCTATAAGTAGAATTGATGGCATAACTATTAGGGAGGTCCTGCGGGATGTTCCCAGTAGGCAGTGGTCAGTACCTAGCAAAAGTTGGTAGGTGACAACTGGTGACAGGGTCATGGGTGCCCAGAGCTTAATGCAGCATGTGGGGAACTCACACCGTTACCACAGTGGAGCTAGTGTAGGACGTACAACCTTTTAAAAAACCGTAATACTGGCTATGATGGCCAGGTGCTATGTGTGCTATGTATCAGTCAGTTTGGGAATTTACAATTCAGTGGACTGCATTAAATGACAGAAATGCATGTGTTTATTTTAAACAAGGAATATCTCTGGAAAAACTTAGGAGGACTTTGAACATGAAAGGATAACTAAACTAAATTGAATAACTAAAGTAAACAACACATGCATACAGTAAACCCCATCAAGTCCTAAACTAATAAACTCCACATTCATACCTCTAGTATACTGGAACAAAGTATTATTTTGAAGGTATTTAACCTGCTCTTTGACCTGCCCTTCATGCTGTACCCCCCTCCTCCCGGTTCACCGCCCACAACCGTGTGTTTGGAATCGCCACAAACACAAAAAAGCCTAAATAGCTTTTGGCAGTCACTGGGTCTAGGCAGTAGAGGAGTACCAGGCAAAGACCTGCAGCCTGCTGGAAGGATCTATTACACTAAATAAACTGGGAGAAGGCATAGTGTGACCAGATTGCAGCCTGAAAGAGAAGAGAGCAGAGAAGACGGAGGAGTGAGCAGGTAGGTGGCCCTCAAAACGAAGGCTGGGTAAGAAAATGTACTGACCAGAGAGGAGAAATGGGCTAGAGTCACTCTTTTTCTTGTAAGTCTGCTCCTGCTGCTTGCATCAGGATGATGTCAGCATTTTGTGAGCAGGTGCATAAACTGGTGTAAAGAGCCAAAATTGCACTTGCACTCAATGAATCATGTCTCTGTGTTCCTCTACCAAAAAAAAAATAATAAAATGAATGTGCCATACTTAGAAAGCAGTAAGGTTACTTGGAGTATGACGAATTTAATGTGCTATCTAATTTCAGTTGCTGAAATTCCTGAGAATGTAACTCTCAAAATTATTTATCTATATGTGGTAAAAATTGTAGAGAATTGCGTTATGTGCAGTTGACAATACACAGATCTGCCGTTGGTACATAAAATCACTTTAGTAGTGCAGGCTTCTCAGTTTGAATTTCATGGTTTTAACTCTGAGAAGCTGGATCACAGCAGTGAGGTCAGAGCTGCGAGGTTGCTTGCTGATGACTAACTTTAGATGGAGGTTTCAAATCAATATGTAGCCTGAGATTCAGGGAGCTGCATGGAGGGAGTAGGTTGAATTTTTGGCAGAAAATAAGAATTATTTTTACATTAAAGAAACATGCAGGATTGTAGTTTATACTTTTCACACTGGAGTAGGTTTTATTCGACTTCTTCCTCACACTGTGAATATGCAAAATTTTTAGTGCTTCTGACAAAAAATAATTTTAAATAAAAAGAGAACAAGACAAAAGATAGAAAATAGAAAATAAATAAAGTAGAATAATGTCAGCCTGATCTCTAAATACATAATGCACATATAACATGCTCCTAACAACATATGTGCATTAACTTGTCAGCTCTCTTACATCAACTGAACAAATGAGCAATGAGCAAGTTCAAATAGCATCATTAGCACTAGCAAGGCCTTGTCATCAGGGCCAGTCCTGTGTGAGTTAGCTGAAGCCACCTACTGTCAGCTGTAGTCAGAGAAATGCAGTCGACTGCTTGTCATAGCCACCGTTATCTGCAGAGGCAGGCTGAATCGCTCACTAACGTGTCACATACTGCTGATAAATTGTGACACATATGGCATATTTTCTTTGGTTTAAACATTGTAGGATGCTTCTCGAGGAGTCTTCTCGCATTGTCTTAAGTTGTTAATAAGACAACTTTAAGTGTGTGGAGTGTTGCACACATACAAAGCTGTAATTACAATGATCATGCACGGATAGATTAGAAATCACAAACACAAGTATTATGTTGTGCTAATATTATGTTAACGATTACAATGAAGTATAATCAATAAAGTTGCAAAAAAAAAAACTCAGGTTGACTAAAGGTGAAAGGATTGTGTGTTTTTTCATTCTGCTACAGTGGTCCAACATTTCTGATAGCCCATTTCTAATTTTAAGCTTGGCGACTTGTTATTGCCTCAGCCGTGTCAGCCAGCCTGTCAACACACTGGTTATATGTGTTATAATGTTATAAGACATGCCTCTAGAGAACACTTGAAACATGGCTTAAAAATCTTTGCGACAGTGTCTGGTACAGATGTTCAGGATCTATTGAATTATTGTGTCTAGGGTGTTTCGATGCCCACGAGTCAGGTTTCACTAAAAGAGATGAGAGCCCCAGCCAAACATTAACCTATAAATGTATTATGCTAAAATGGCAAAACTACTCAGTGGGAGGGAAGAGGGGTGAGTTTCCTTTAATGCAAAAGGCCTCCTGCCAGAATATCTCCTGTTGCAGGCTGTTTTGCTTTTACCATATGTGTTGTGTGGTTCATGTTCAAGATACACCAAGAGCCAAGATCACTGCTGGAGCCCAGAACATTTCTGAACACATGCTGAAGCATGTGCACAACTAAAAATAAAACACTTACTTTCCAAAACAGCAGGTTGTATCTTCACAGTGAGATAAGGACAGACTGTAAATATTTATTATGTGATATGAAATATTGAATATTTAGTCAAACTTTGCTGCAAGAGAAAAATGTGAGAAAAAAAAGTCAGATTCCTGGTTCAGCTTTGAGGTTATAGACAAAGTTGAAAAGGGGATGAGAAAATATTTTCACAATTATTTTCTTATTTTAATGTTTGTGTGTGTTGAATTTCTGAGTGCTAATGGCTTAGAAAACAACTTTTCTGGTATGTTAGATGAAAGCATAGAGTGCACATTCTGTTATGCTGTTACTGAATAGTTTAGTTAACTTTTTCTAAAGCAAGTATTATAATATGCACATAAAAACTACAACAGGAAGATAACATACCTCAAAAAGAAGATAATAAGACTTCACACAAACAACAAAAGCAATATTGAAAATAATATATTCGGTAATTCAAATAAAACTCACAACAAAGCAGACAGCAGAACTTAAACAACTCACCCCTTGTTGTCAACAATGCAATGAAAATCTGTTTAACTGCACAGCAATATTGAAAACAATATTAATTGCCCATCCGTAACCACTCCTACTTCAAGTCTCTGTCCAATGAGAAGGTTAAGACCTCTCATTAGGTCAAATTTTACAAGAACAAAATATAGTAATGGTATAAAGTGATGCAAGACACCTGACACTTCTATGAAAAACTCTATAGTACCTTGAGTGAACAGTCAGAGCACATATTAAATGAGGTTTGACAGCTCAACCCTTCTCAGGCTCAGTGCTGAAAATTGTTCTCATTTGAAAAATAAGTTTATATGCCTGACCGGGATTCCTGAAACAGACATTTGCCAATGTAAAGGCCAACACTTAACAGTTATGGTACATTTAAACGCCACTGCAGTTATACACTGAGGAGCAGTATGCTTACCCCTAGAAGTTTAGAGATGTTGAATTTATCCTAAAGTTGTCACAACACTAATAAACCAACTCACATCTGCGAAGGTAAAACTGCAAACTCTGAGACGAATATCATTCAGTGCTACAAATTTGATTTCGAGTTATGCACGTGTACTCTACGCTATTGTTTTTCCTACAGAGCCTTCTGAAGCAGCCGGGCTGAAGACGATAGCAAGATGTGGAAGAAGTCAAAGGTGACAGATCAGACTGCCACAGGGCAGACGGGTAAGTGCAGAATGATGTACGCCATCCCCGGTTCATTCAGTCAAGGGTTGGCATTGTCACTGTCTCCACCTGTATTTTCTCTTATCCAAGAAATTATGATGAACAAGATCCTTTTGACAGCTCATCTTCATGCAAAATGAAAACTCTTGATGATACATTGAAGAGAAAGCCGCCTACAAAACAGAGAACCGGCGTGTGAAGACCACCGCATCAAAGATTACAGGATGTTGATGTGGTGTCAAGAAAATGCATCTTTTTGAAGACATGGAATATCTGAATAATAATACTGCTGACATCTGGGCATTTCTAGCTGAAAATGAAGATAAGTACCCCAGCTTTTGCTTAAATGGAAGCAATCCAGTTTCTTATAACACTCTCCAACATGTCAAGAAAAAGCATGGGCAGCAACAAGTCTGACCGTACGACGGACCGCACCACGTACGACCTTTGCTTCAGAGGTGCAAAGCTACAAAGGTGTCAGCAATGTTGATCACAGATGGATAAAAGATGAGATACAAGTACGCTGTGAAAAAATGAACCCTCAATGAGAAAATATCAATACAAAGATTCTTCATTAAGGGTTAATCTGAAGAACAATACGGACATGAAGCTGATGGTAAGAACGTGAAAAAGACTAAATCAATTTAGTGGTCACTACCACTTTGGAAAAGAAACTTGGAATCTGATAGAAGACATAATCAAGGTTTATTAAAAATCCATTCTCTGCAAATTGATTCTACACAAAGTATCAGCACATAATTTCTCTCAAGCACTGCACAAGAATCATCCTGAGACGTCCGCCATGAGAAATGCCTCGGCGAGCGTAAAGTTAAGTCTATTCAGCAGTTACACAGCACACTGACATGCTGCTAAAGCAAAATGCTGCTAACGCACTGTATTACATTTTGTCCAAAACTAACAGTTTCCTGTTGTGTGACATGTCTGAGGTGTGTGAAGATTCTGTGCTGCTGAAGCTGCGTCTGTGTTTGTGCGTCCCTTTTCTGGGACGAACAGTGTATATTGTGGTGTTGTGTGTTTATTATATGTTCGTAATCCTGTCGAAGTTCCAACCCGCCATGGTGCTTTTGTCAGGATTAATACTTACCTGTCCTGTTCCTTCTCCTGCTGTCACGTTGCGCGTTAAGTCGACGATTCTGATGGAGTTCATCTGGACGACAAAGGTATGCAAGCAGAAAAAAAGGGAAGAATTATACACAATTCACCTTCTGTAAGTGCATGACTCTGTGTTGTGTGGATTGCATGTATGATGTGGTCTTCTTCACTCTTTGAAAGGTGTCATCCAATCTGGATGATTCAGCTTTCTGTGTCACAACACATGCATTTCATTGTGACATTTGAAACAACCTCACTATGAATACTAGCAGCCAGCTACTGCTAGAGGGCACTGAGGATCATTGTCACGTGTCTACTTCTTCTTGTGATATAACGGTAAAATGCCACTGTTCAAACATATCTCCACATGGTGAGAATTCTTGTACAGTATGTTGGCACAGTTCAGTCTCAATAATTTAAATTGCTCTACAGGATTATCTCTGAGGACCACATGGCAAAATCTAATGACTTATTTTCAGCATGTTCGTCCTTAAACATGAAGCACATAACTTTATATTTAAATAAGTGTCAAAAAGCATTCCTTTAGTGTCAGTAATCTTTCAATACTGAGGTAATCAGCTGGAATAGAACCCATAACTTCAGACAATACTAGTCAACACCCTTTTGATTTCTTGTATCACTGCTAGAAGTGGGTAACACACTGAGGGAATGTGGGCCAAAACAAGTGAACAAACTTCCCAGAGTGTTGGGAAACCAATACTAGATTGCATCTACAAAAAGAAAGCTGCAAAGAAGGAAATATGTCACACAACAACAACAACAACAAAGTGAACATGTTGGAGGGTCAGCAGGTCCGAAAGCCACTATATTATTCTTTTGTTTCATGTTTAATTTGGCAACCTAAGTGCATTTCTAACATGGTTTTAGTTCCTTAGAAGACATACATGAGATGGAACAAGTAAAAACTAATTTACAAATTGCTAAAAGTAATTATAAAGATAACCGTCCTTGTAAATAATAGAAAGTGCAGGATGAAGAGGTGGGTCAAACAATAACTGTTAGGTCCCCTGTGAGCTTGTTTGTGCGTCGTGGTTTTCATTTTATCACATAGCAAATGACAAAAAGACTGATAAATGAGCAACAGGAGAAGGGATTGGAGAAACTCTGTAGCAACAAATAAAAAACATCTTCAAACGGTATTAGAAATGTAAAAAGAGCAGTTGCAACCAAACCAAAAGCATGGTGTGGAGCAAATGGAAAACCTTCAGCTTTTTAGTGATAGCAGTCGAAGTACAGCACTAGTGAAAAGTCTGGACACACCTTTTGATTCAACGGTAGAGCAAAATATATTACATTTTGGATTCATGATAAGCGCCATCTTTTGATTTGCCTCACAAGGCAGTGACCTGTAATGCTTTTCCAACTGTCTTGAAAGAGCTCCCACATATGCTGTGCACTTGTTGGCTGCCTTTCTTTCACTATGCAGTTCAACTCATGCCGAGCCATCTCAGCTGGGTAATTCTGGAGTCCATCACTCTTCTTTCGTGGTCAAATAACCCTTTATATGTTGGAGCTGTGTTGTAGAATTGGGTCACTATCCTTTCATGGGGCAGTGTCCATATATGATTGTTAGTTTCATCCTATTGTCTGATAATTACTATGACTGCACTTGTAGAAACTTTCAAACATCTTTAAATACTCTAGATTGACTGACCTACAGCATCAATCTGCAGTGTATAAAGAATGGAAGCAAACCGGAGAGAAAAAAAAGATCAGTAAATGACGTGTCCGAACTCGTACTGTAACTGCTATGGTACAAACTTATACAGCTGCCAAGATTTGCAAAATGCAAAATGAAAATGTTACCTTCTAATTATTTGTCAATTACTACAAGTGTGGCTCTCAAATGACTCAGATACAAAAACAAACGATGGTGTTTTAAGACAGCAAAACTGTCCATCTTCTCAGGAGTGACAGGATCCTTATCATTTTTCGTACTAAATTCACGCCAGTTATTCTCCATTTCTGCTGACTGACCTATGAAATCAATGCCTGGCTTAATCATAGAGCTTTAATTGCTGTACATTAATATGCTGATCAATATTCCCATGTAAACATAATGTTTTTAATGATGTACATGTCATCCTTGCACATCCTACTACATGGACGTTCAGCTTGTTAACAGCAGTAAAGCTCATGTAATGTTATCAGAGGTCTGCTACATATTGTTCTGTAAGCACCTGCTGCAAGCAATTTACCTGCAAAGCACTTTAGAATGTAAATTGCTCAGTTGCATAGTTAATATTTTGCCTATTGCAGGTCTTTCATGCCAAGTGAAAATAATTAAAGACCATGGACCAGCAGAACCCCTGTGATCATCAGTCAGTGATGCCCCGCTCAAGATTGCTGGGGGTTAGTTCACATTGGTACAGTCAGGGTACTGGGGCCTTTGGAAAACAGTTATGTGTTGATGTTTAATTTAGATATTTTAAAGTTAGACCTGGGTCATCTGTAATCCATTTATTTCCAACCAAAAATCATTTCCGGTTTGAAGTGCTCAAAAATACAGACTGAACTGTGCAAAGAAAGAACTACGAAGTTAAACGTGCAAAGTATATTAAAAATATTACAAAAATTGTAAAATTTATAGAATGAATAATGTTTCAAGTAAGTCAGTTTAGACCAATAGAAAAGTAATATTGTAAAAATGTTTCCTTTCACAAAGTTACCTACAAATGTGTTTTTACACAATAACAAATATGATAAATAAGACTTAGTCACTGTGAGAGGATTTCACATATTTGCCCCTACTCTATCTACTGACTTCATTATAAGAACATTATGTTCTTATCCCATCATGTTAGCACACACAGGAGTAAAGGGCAGCAAAAGCAGCAACTAAATACAAGACCACGCACAACCTTGAAGATGTCAGTCATACATGCTTGACAGTGGTGGATCTAGAAACTTTTACATGCAGGGGCAAAGGAGTGGCAAGGTGGCAAGGCAGGGTGGCAATGCTGGACCTCCTTAGTGAAGTATGTGAAAATCTCCTATATGTAACTGGAGTAAACTTAAAAGTACTCATTATATACACAATTATAGATTTTGGTGAATTCATATTCAATTTACAGGAGGCTTTTGGACAAACAAGTGATTGGTTTTTGTATGATATTAAAGACATAAATGTTGGCTGCCCGGTATTGTCCATACTTTGTGATACCTGATAACCTTGGATATAAGATTATTGAGCTTCTAAAACATATCACGCAAGGTTCAGCTTTGAGGTTGTTATTTGGTCTTGTTTTTGGTTTTCTCACTGTGGCATTTTATCCCCAACAAAAATCACAACGCTTCCTTAACATAAACACTGTTTAACAATGTTTTCTAGGTAATTTATTTAGAGTTTAATATTTATTAATTTTACTATGTGTGGAGGTCCTACTTTCATGTTATACTCAAGATACTATGATTTTGAGTGTTTTCCTAATGTTTATGTCTCAGTATAGCATTTAGCATTTCTTATCTTTATATAATTAAAACATCCTAATTTTTAAAACATTTTTTTTATATTATCAGTGATTAAGAAGAAGTCCAAAGTGCCTGGTGTCATGATAACACAGTTCATGGAGGAACTTCCAGAGGGAATGTCGGCTCCAGATTTCACCCGTAAGCCAATTGCTCTGACTATTCAAGAGGGTAAGTCTTCATATCTCTGAAATGATCTTTAATCTCTCATCACAGTACTTGTTAATAAATGTGTGAATGGCAATACGAAACATGTATGACTCAGAGAAATAGAGAAAAGCATCCATTGAAAATCCAGAAATTCTAACATTTAGACATACGAAAGAGAAATGTATTTATAAAAACACTTTTTGAGACCAATATTCTTACCACTAATTAAAGAACATATCAAAAAACATTGTATGCCATTCCATTATGGAAACACTGATTACTTACAGTACATGTGGGTATGGGACAATACAAATGGGGTCTATGTATCTGCAACACAGCCTCCTTATTAAAAATGAATGAAAAATCTGTTTAAAAAAACAAACCTACATATTTCTTTTTAAAGGGAAAACAGCTGTCTTTAAAGCAAAAGTAGTTGGCACTCCAACACCAACTGTAACATGGAGCAGAGCAAACGGAGAAATACATTTTCACCCTGACGTGTGCCTGCAAAAGTATGATCAGGCATCCCAGGAGCACACCCTTGAGGTATGTTTTCTAGTACAGTAAGTTCCAAATCTTAAGAGTTCTTTCAGTAAGAATAGCATTTTAATGATTCACGTGTTTGTATTTCATTAGTTTCCTAAGGTTGCTCCGGAAGATGCTGACACCTACAAGTGTTTTGCTACAAATCAATATGGAAGAGCTGTTTGCACTGTTGTCTTGAATGTTATTGAAGGTACGCTCATTCAAGTCTCTTAAATCTTTGCTGATGTTTTATTTGCATACTGAATAACCTTCCTGAAGGAGTAATAAAGTTCTATCTAATCTAATCTGTTTGTCACACTTGATGTGATTCAGATCACCAAACATTTTAATATTACACAAAGATAACATTACTAAATACAAAATGCAGATTATATAGGATTTTATATATTTTATTTCTATATTATTATTTTTAAAGCAAGTGGCATCCACTTGCTAAATCACAAACGAGCTGCAATTAACAACACACGTTGGCCTGATTACTGCCAGAACTGTTGAATCGAAAAAAAAAATCAAAAAATCAGTTTAAGTTCAGAAACCTTCCAATATGGTTCAAACAAGTCTGCAAAGAAGAGTGGACTAGAATTCCTCCACCGCAATGTGAAACATTCATGGCCAGAAATCACGCTTGACTGCATTTGTTGACACAACCAGTTATATGGTTAAGGGGGCAATACTAGCTTTTTCCACACAGGGCGGACTTAGGCTTTTACTTAATACATGGATTTATTAAAAAACTGCATTTTGCATTTACTCTCGTTGTCGTTGTATAATGTTCATATTAGTTTGATGTTCTGAAAAATTCAAGTGTGACAAATCTATAAAACAACTTCTCTGTGCTGTATATCTTTGTGATTGCAAATCATTATTGAATGGATTTATTGTTAAATTCTGATTAAAATTCAAGGTATTGTTTGTTTACAGTTGGATTTTCTATAACAAAGGAAATGCAAAAGACACAAGGAGATGGTAAGATTTAAAATACACTCTGATCCAAGTTTTAACTGAAGATGAGGGCAACTGTTACTTATGTACATATATTTAATTTACATTGTACCAAGAGCAGATAAACTAGCAACAGTGAAATTAAAAATACATATATGACGTTTTTACAAAAGCTACTTCAAAGAAATTGTGCAGCCATCTGCCTACAAAGACAAATAGAGGTTTTTCATCTAACCTATCAATATTAGAAATGATGGAGAACCTCAGTTTGTCTATGCTATAACTGCAATAACCATATATTTTAAAAAAGCAACATGACATTTTGTCCACTAATTGCAATTATTAAGACAAATCTGCTGTCAGATGCATCTGTTGTTTAGTGTCACAATTCCCTGACTTCATTAAGTCGCTCTCTTAGAGATTGATTGACAATTTTGAATACCACCAGAATTTTATTAGGTTGAAGCCTACAAATACTAGATATTTTGTCAAAAATATATCAACCAGATACTAGAGCTGAATGTATTTGTTTGGCAGTTAAAAGAAACAGTATGACAAAACAATAAGTGTGACACAGTTTCATGCTTGGATCAAATGTTTGTTTTGTTTGTATGCCTCCCCAGATTTAACAGACTTCAGAAAAAAACTCAAAAAACGGTGAGTAAATGTCCTAAGCTTGTCTGTTAGAATAAACTCAGTTTTCATTCTAACAGTGCATAAAGTATTTTTCCATTGTCTTTGGCAGTTTAGGAGCCATTGTTTCAGTGCAGATTAATGAAATTAACAAAAACATTCCTTACTGTGAAGTAATCCTGATGGAACACGTGAGGAAAAGTCAATGGAGCCAGAGGAGAAGGTCTGGGAAATCCTCCTTAGTGCTGAGAAGAAAGACTATGAGAGCATCTGTGCTGAGTATAACATAACAGACTTCCGTGGAATGCTGAAGAAACTCAATGAAATGAAGAAAGAGAGAGAGGAGGAGATCGCAGAGGTATGTGGCAGACATGTCTTCTGCTGACACTTGTTGGGTGTTTACACTAGTTTCATTTTATATATGTAGAGTTTTTCTTTTAATTTGTTTGTTTTATGCATTTCTAATGTAGTTTGTAACACACATCGGAACACTGAAACACATTGATGTCACAGAGGAAGATTGTGCAACTATAGAGCTGGACATGGACCTTAAAGATCCTAACAGCAAAATATTCTTGTACAAGGTAGGACAGTGACGCATTATTTATTTTAGACTGCTTGGGCGTAATGTTTTTTGAAATTGAATGTCAAAATGTTTTTGCAGGATGGTGTTATGGTTGCATTCTCCAAAGAAGAAGGTGAAGGGATGAAACACAATTTGAAACAAGTTGGCAAGAAATATGTATTCACAATAAAAAAATTAGGTTCAGAGGATGCTGGACTCTACTCGGTGGACGTTGGGGGTGTTAATGTATTCTCCACCGATTTTAAAAGTAAGTCAATAATCAGGGTGTTTTTTTGTTTGATACAAAGTTATTCATAACCATAATTAAATACACATAATAATGAATCAACCTCCAGTGACTCTAAGAAGAATGAACAATCTTGAAAATGGATGGGATAAATAAAACAAATGAACTATTTTCCCTGCAGTACCTGAAGTTGACTTTGCTGTCAAAATAGAAGAGGTCAAGGCAGAAGAGCGAGAGGATGCCCTCTTTCAGTGTGTTATGACTGCACCCGTGGATGGGATCAAATGGATTGGCAAAAGTGCCCCGCTGTCAAATAGTGAAAAATATGAAATTATTGTATCTGAAGATAAGCTCATCCACAAGCTGATTGTGAGAGACTGTATGCCTTTGGATGCTGGTATCTATGCAGCAGTGGCAGGGATCAAATCCTGCAATGCCTGGCTTGTAGTTGAAGGTCAGAAAACGATCTCTGAATGAGTTCAGACTGCATGCATAAATACATTACCTTACCTTACCTTACTTTACTAAATTTACCTTGACACTAAATTTAGCTGAACAGAATTCAGCTAAAAAAATTCACCTACTGTATCTTATAGCTGACAAAGATCCTGCCAACAAGGGCAAGAAGGCAGCTCGCAAAACTACCATGGCTGGAGGTGGTAATGATGAACAACTGAAGAAAGTAGCTAAAGAACAGCAGGAACGATATCAAAAAGAAATGGAAGAAAAAATGGAAATTGCTAAGAAGGCCCAAGCAGAGCGAGAGGCAGCAGAAGCTGCTGCCCGTGCAGAGGCTCAGGCAGCAAGAAAGGCAGAAGCTGAGGCCAAAGCTGCAGCTAAGGCTGCGGCTAAGGCTGCGGCAAGGTCAAAACGGGCGGCAGCGGGCAAAGACGGAGCTGTGAGGAAAAGTAAGAAAAAGCACAGCGGTTCCACTGGTGGTGCAGGTTCCACCGCAGACGGTGCTGCCGGTGCTGCCACTGGAGCTGGGGCTGGTGCTGGCGGACAAGATGGAAGCAGTGCTGGAGGTGGAGCTGGTGGAGAAGTTGAAGGAGGAGCTGCAGCGGGAGTAGGAGGTGGAGGTGGAAGAGCAGGAGGTGCTGAAGGAGGAGCAGGGGTGGGTGCTGGAGGAGTGGGAATGGGTGCAGGAGGAGCGACAGTGGGTGCAGGAGGAGCAGGGGTGGGCACTGGAGGTGCAGGGGTGGGCGCTGGAGGCGCAGGAGGAATGGGGGCGGGTGCAGGAGGAGCGGGTGCAGCAGGAGCGGGTGTGGGTGCAGCAGGAGCGGGTGTGGGTGCAGCAGGAGCAGGTGTGGGTGCAGCAGGAGCGGGTGTGGGTGCAGGAGTTGGAGGCAGTGAAGGTTTGGGAGATAAAAATGATGAAGTTGATGAAGATGAATATGACTCATCTGAAGATTCCGATGAAGACTTTGAGATAGAGGGAGAAGAAGGACAGGGAGGAGAGGAAGAGGAAGGAAGAGATGTGCGTAGGAAACATGCAAGAGATGGTCCACTTGTTCCAGATACTGTAATAGGTAAGGAATTCATCTTAATGATATACAAGCTGAAAGACCAGGTGAAAATTCATTTGTTTCCTGGATGAAACCATGATTCTTCTAAATGTTTAGCAGGATGCAATATAAATACTATTGTTTATAAAGTTGTTACTAGTATTTTTCTTAAAACCAAAACAGTCTTTAATCAATTTATCAACCTATCTCTATATGTCTGTCTTTAGAATACAAATTAAAATAAATAAAAAACAAACATTTCTATACATTTCATATGTGTAATAGGAGATAATATTCATGAGGAAACCACAAATCAACAAGGTGAAAAATCTGTGAAAAAAGAAAAGCGTCCCAAAAAGAAAAATGTGGAAGAACCTGTTGTTGGTAAGAGATGTGAAAGGCTGCACGCTGTAGATAATCTACTGACTGTTATTAAGTCATTTAGGAATGAAAATGACTTAACGACATCACAATGGTAAATATTTAACAAAAGTTCCCAACTAAGTTGTAGCTGTAGTAACAGATTTCATGTGTGCCACAACATGTAATTATTGCTCACATACCATAACTAGGGCTGCACAATTTGGTGAAAAAGTCACATGGCAATTAGTGTGGATAATAATAAACAAAGTCTACATGCTTTGTCTCGAGATATCACAATATTCTAGTAGAATTTAATTTAATTCAAATATCTCTCAGATAATATTTGCTCTGTAATAATTTAAAGAAACTTATATATATATATATATATAAATATATTTCTATATATCTTTGTCTATCTATGAGTGACTGCTCTTTACACAATAGGTTTATTATGTAATAAACCAAATTGTTGAATGTCATAACACAACAAAACAATGAATCTGATTTGAATCTTTGCTCATGATTTTTGCCTGATCTTAAGAAACATGAATTAGCTGGGACCGTTCTAAACTTTGTTGTTGTTTTTAATTTCAGTTTCATGAACCTACCATGATGCATTGCCACAAAAGGGTTTAAACTCCTCATATCAATTCCAAAGAAAAAAAATCACAAAAGCGGTCTGAAAAGTAATGTCACTTTCCTACATAGTATAAATACATATTTTTATTTGTCTAAATAAATCATAATCGTTTGCGGTTATATAATCATACATGCTGAGATCACAATTTCAATTAGATTAATCGTGCAGCACTAGTTTCCACTTAAAATAAAACCCCTGCTTTAAGCATCAACTTAAAGCTCTGATCTACTAAATTTCGCCTTATTCAACAGATACCAACAATGGCTGATAAACCCTAATTAAGTCTGTTTCAGTGTTGGTAATTCTAAGAAATATATATTGCATATATATTTATCTAATATAATCCAACAATAATACATGAATTATTGTATTTTGTTCATAAAATGTGTGCATATATGTTTGTAAACATGCTTGTATAAATTATTAAAATGTTTTGAATATGAATTAATGTTTAAATTAACTACGTAGAGGGTAAAAATTGGAAAAGGTGAAATGTAGACAACTACTGTATGCAGTTCAGAAATTATGTTAATCATAAGTACATTTGTAAACATCAAGTAAAGCAGTAGGTGATTGATTTCACTTGTTTACTTGATGTCTACAGTTCATTCAAAAAAGTTCCCCTTCACACAAGTGTTTTGGTAAGGGTCTCATTACTTATGTGATATTTCCTCAATTTTTTCATTACAGTTGCACACATTTCTAACAGTCTGTTTGTACTTTGTTATTACAGGGGACCGAGTGTAAATTACAGAGAAACCAATCTACCATTGTAGTAGCAGGCTGCAAAAGCAAAATCGGAAAAAAGTGAAGGGTGGTTGAATACACTATGTGTTCACATATATAACATGTGGTATATGTTACATATGTCCACATATATAACATATAACACATGATACACAAAGCATTCGTTTAATCAAATTACCTTAAAATGACAACATAGAACAGACCTGGAATAAATAGTTGCATATCACCTTTTCAAACGTTCCCCTTATTTGCATTGGAAATGATGTTTGTTATATTTATGTTGCTGCTGCTGATCTTTTTTTCACATTGATATTTGAATCATTATTGTCACTGTTTTATGAATGTTATTTGTAAGACATATCCAACGGCAAATGAAAAACGTTGGATTGATGGTTATTATGATGATATCTCCTAAAACTGAAAAGCCAAAAACAGAGAAGCAAGTGGTGGTGATAATGGCAACGGTCCAGCAGCAGGCAGTGATGAATCTGCTGAAAGTGGTGAGCGCGCAGGCGACGGTGAGCCAGCAGCAGCTGGCAAGTGTTCAGGTCATGCGCGACAAGGCCCACTGATCAAGGAGACAGTTAGTGGTAAGATTATGGGCATTTCTTTAGCGGCAGCATGGGAAGCCCAGTCACTGGAGCAAGTCATTTGATGGACGGTTGACTTTTCAGTGGTTTAAGGGTTAACAGAAACCGCTGTGTGGCCACCAAGGAGAATGTTACATTTGACCACTTTCTTTAGGGTTTAACAAGAGTGGATTTAACTATGAAGAGTACCTTTAGAAATGGATACTCAATTAATGCACTAATACGTTTTTTTATCTATATAATTATTCAACATAGCAGTGAAATTGCAAAATTAATAAAAAACATACTAGTCACGATTTGTAGATGACACACAAGAATTTGCTATTTAATATAATAGGATTTACATGATGTACAGTTTAGACACTTTTTGCTCAATCCTAACATGTTCATTTCCATATCTTGTGTTTTGTGTTCAAAACTATACGTGTGTGTCTGTGTGCGAGAGAGTTATGCTTACAATGCTTCTGTGCTGTGTGTGCATCAGTGTTAATAATCTTGCTTGCCTTTTCAAAAGTAACTTCAGGATGAGGCAGTGCATTGAGTTAATTATTTAAATTGCAGAAGCAATCATGTTCTCGAAACAAAACATATAATAGTTGTGCGTTGCTGTGCAGTTGGAATACAACATGATCTGACTTTGGAGGATCACCAGGATTTCCGTGTAAAGCAGTTTCTTGCACAATGAGGACAAAAATCTGGTCAAACAGACAGAATCCTGATTTCACTGACCAATAAGCTCAGTCCTCAGTGGGATATTTAATGTTTTAGGAATGTGTAATTCTTTCAAAAGTGACTAATGGAACAGGGACAAATGAATGCGCTGATGTCATTCTTATGAGTTTTGCTGAGGTCTGCCAACTTCAAAGAAATAAGAAGATACACTCTAAGCAAAAAGACATCTTCATCAGAATTTAAATAAATACACAATGTTCGCCTTTACATCCCCTAAAAACTTGGATCATATATCCTTTGACATCAAATCTGCATCGATTAAAGCACAAGTTAGTTATTTAATTTCATACTAATGGAGATGCAGGAATTGTGTTTGCTTAGAAAGTGAGGTAAGTGTGTACAAAAAAAATAGATGAAGGCCTATGCATTGATCCACATATAAGGCATAAATTCATTGTACATGTTGATTCCTTAACAAGAACTTAAAACTACACTGTGTATTCAAAAGTAAGCAGCATAACATATGCATTAACTAACATGCTGGTTGATAAATCCTTAGACCCAGGAGTTCACTTTCATGCTGGGCTCTCTGACTGCAAAGCCATTATTGGAGAAGCAGCAGAGCTGGAGTGTAAACTGAGTAGTGAAGACTGTGAGGGAGTCTGGTACAAAGATGGAAATGAGGTAGGTCCAGGGTGCAAATGTGGTCATTATGAAAAAAACAGGCTTGGATAAACAGGTCAGACTACATGTCTCAATGGGATCACCTGTATAAATAAAGGTTAAAGAAAGACATATATAAATAATAAGATGTTATACATTAGAGCTTCAGATTAGACGCAATATTTTTGCAGAGCTACAGTAACATATTTCTTTTTTGTTATTTTTATTTTGTTATTTTCCCCAGATTAAATCATCTGAAGGTATCACCATTTCAAAAGATGGAAGCTTTCACAGGCTGAAAATTGATAAAGTCACAGAGGACTTTGCTGGGAAATATAAATTTGAAGCAGATGGAAGGAAAACAGAGGCTTTGATTGTTGTTGAAGGTAAACTATTTTCCTCACAATCATTACCTACTTCAATATTTATTATGAGTGATTATCATTTTTGAAAGTAATGCGTATTATGCTAAAGTATGTCTAAAGTATATAACATAACATTTACCATTGATTTTAGATCCACCCAGATTTGATACAGAGGAACTAGATGCATTTAAAAAACCTGTAACTGTAAAAAAAGGACACAAAGCTGCCTATAAATTGCATCACATTGGACGGGAACCTATAAAAGCTCAGTGGTACCTTGAAGATGTAGAGCTTTCAGAGGAAGGAAATATCAAAATAGAGCTCGCTGAGGGTTTCAGCTACCTGGTTCTAAATAAGCTGCAGCGCAAAGACAGTGGGGAAGTCAAGATAAAACTGAAAAATGAGTTTGGGACTGTTGAAGCCATCAGCCAGCTCGTTGTACTGGGTATGTATATGCTAAAAACATTTTATCAGTACAGTTTACCATGTGCTTACAGTAACTAGCAAACATAACTCAAAACATCTATTGTAACTATTTTGTTTAGGTAAAGTCTGTTAATATGTTCAGCACAGACTAATGCTCCAATGTTTTTATAGATAAACCTACTCCTCCAATGGGACCTTTGGAGATTGTTGAGGCAACTTCCTCTACAATTGATTTTAAGTGGAGACCTCCGAAGGACAGCGGTGGCTCCAAGATAGGCAACTATATTCTTGAAAGACAACAAGTTGGTCGTAACACCTGGAAGAAATTGGGGCCAATTGGTCCAGAGCCCAAATATAGGGACACTGATGTAGACCATGGCAGAAGGTACTGCTATCGCATTAGAGTAGAGACTGCAACGGGCATCAGTGAAGTAATGGAAACAGAAGACATTCAAGCTGGCACAAAGGGTAAACCTGAATTGTGTTTTAAGACAGAATCCCACCAGCATTTAAAACACTTTATCTGCTGATAGCACTGACAAAAACTGAAAGAAACGGATTAGCACTATCTCTTCTGTATACAGCGTACCCTGGACCTCCTTCAGCACCAAAGGTTGTGAGTGCCTTCAAGAACTGCATCACTCTCTCCTGGGCTCCCCCTGCCGATACCGGAGGAACCGGTATACTGGGATACAACCTTGAGAAACGCAAGAAGGGCAGCAACTTGTGGGGTGCAGTAAATGTCGACCATGAAATGATCAAAGGTTATTATCGGTTCTTCTAGCATAATATTAACATTATTTCAGTTTCATCACTTCATGGTTGATTCTCTGAATATCTCACTGTAAATTGTTGCTGTATGTTTCCTACATAGCTAAAGAATTTGCTGTTAAAGACGTGGTTGAGGGGATGGAGTATGAATTTCGAGTGTCAGCGATCAATAACTCAGGAGCGGGTGAATTCAGTTCGCCATCTGAGTTTGTGTTTGCCAGAGATCCTAAAAGTTAGTGGATATTTCTAAATGCTTTATGACAGTTATTTCAATCATGCCAACACACCGCATGTAAACTGAGGCACTCACTGTGATTTATGTGCTACAGAGCCTCCTGGTAAAGTCATTGACTTGAAAGTGACGGATTCCACCTACACAACCTTGTCCCTGTCTTGGAGCAAACCCAAGGAGATTGAGGGGGTTGAGGATGAAGCTAAAGCATATTTTGTGGAGATAAGACTTGCAGAAAACACAGAGTGGGGTCGCTGCAACTCAAATGCAATAACAATGACTACTTTTACAGTGAAAAGCATGAAGTCAA
Organism: Microctenopoma steveboyesi; assembly: GCA_032359275.1. Lineage (NCBI taxonomy): Eukaryota > Metazoa > Chordata > Actinopteri > Anabantiformes > Anabantidae > Microctenopoma > Microctenopoma steveboyesi. Next base: position 17,205,662 of record JAUMHF010000021.1, on the reverse strand, counting down.
TGGCCATGTACTGGGTGAGAGTCATTGCTATTAATGATGGAGGAAAGGGAGCACCACAAGAACTGGATAATTATATCCTTGCCATGCCTCCTCCTGGTAAGAGAATTGCTTGAAAATATGCATAGCAAATAATAGCATTAAATATTATCAAACTTTAATAATTCATTCATCAGGTTTAAGATATCCACAGTCCTAACTTGATGTTAACCTGACCAGGCTAACTGAATAGCAGGTCGAATTGCATTGGTCACCTGCTGTTGTAAAAGGACTATTGGCTTTTTATCACCAGTGATGTTGATGACGAACAAGAAAATCTTTAACTTTAACTCCACCATTTAGATGACCATTGAGAAGTATGCTTAATATCACGCAATAATATATTTTTAATAATTGATATATATATATATTTCAGTAGCTGTGCATGGAATTGTTCAGTATCAGAACATTGTGACCAACTTTCACCCTGCTGTTCCCCTAGTAAGGCCACGATTCACGGACACAAAAATCAAGAGTTTTATGATTGTGAGAGCAGGGAATTCTGCACGAATCAATATTAACTTTGAGGTAATTCCGGAACTAAATAAGATGACTCATTTCCATCGCAATGCATATATTCCCTCTCAGTTTATTTCTTTTGTAGGCTTCACCCTGGCCTGAGGTTATCTGGTTGAAAGACGGAGTGCCTGTGTCCAAAAAAGTGACCATAAGCAATGCGGAGGGTACATCCCAGCTTCTGATTCCTTCTTCTGAACGCTCAGATACTGGAATTTATACTATCATTGTCAAGAATATTGTTGGCCAAGAAACAGTCAGTGTTGAAATTAGAGTTACAGGTAAGTTTTGTAAAGTAACAAATTGTGCTGCACAATGAATCAAAACAAAAGAGCAATCGAAATCGCGAGGTTACATGAATGCAACATTCTGTACAGCACAGACTACAACAACAGCTGCGTAGTCCAACATATCAAAAGCTATATGCCGATATGATGATGCTGTGTGAAGATGTGGTGATGCAGCAAGATAACTTTATAATATTTAACAACAGGACACAGTAACTCTACTGTACAGATTATTGATGCACGTCTGATGCAGGTCAGGATGTCTGTATCATTAATTGCAGAAAAAAATCCTCTCACCTCTTCCATGCAGGCAGAATTAAATCTGAGTCACAGTCTTATTTTAAGTTTTTAAGTTGGATCCATGAAGATGTTATTATAGAGAAATATGAATCTATGACATACATACATTTAATAAATAATCTTCTCAGATGAGAAATTTTAATTTAAGAGAAGCTCACCTTTAGTTTACTTTACTTGGCAGACACTTTTATCCAGTGTCTTGCTCAAGGAGTCGTGGCTGGTATTAAACTGTGAATCCGGGGGATTTGACTGACTGGAAGCAGTTGCAGGTTTATAAAACTTGTGTAATCCCACAGGTGGGTTATACTTCCCCCTGCCTTTCACGTATATTAATGTGACCCCCTGAGTCAGACTGTGAAACCACCTGGGTACATTTAAAAGAACTGCATTGTAAGTGGGTGATAGATTAAGCCTGAGGCCATGTTCTCCGTTTAACGAGGGTCGTTCAATGTTGCAGTGAAGCGTTTCTCCCACACCTTGTTTGAACCAGTCAGCTTCCTGGTCTAAAATCCTGACTTCATCGTACTCAAACAAGTGGCCTTTGTCTTTCAGATGTATTTGAACTGCTGACTCCTGTCCAGATGAGCTGGCATAAAATGTTATCAGTGTGTCACATAGGATAATAGGAGAGGCTCATTTTTATAAGCACCACCTTGTCTGAGCAACCCACCTGTATTAGTTTTGACACAACAACAATCAATCAATATTAACTATGTGTTTATACCAGCAATACCAATCTGAATAATCACAATATGACTTTTTGCCCCCAGATGCAGCCCCCTTTTTTCCATACACTGTAGGTTTAAGAAACGTACATACATATTTCTTTGTTTGTATTTGACCACCAGATGAACCAAAGCCACCGGGTCCTGTGGATATTGATGAAAACGTACCTGGTACAGTCACTCTCTCATGGACTGCATCCCCAGATGAGAAACGTGACGACAGGTTGCACTACGAAGTGACCATGCGTGACTCACACAAGCAAACGTGGAACACCATTGCAGATCGCATCTTCAACAATAAAGTCACAGCCTGCAACATAATGCCGGGCAGAGAGTACCAATTTAGAGTTTATGCAAAGAATGACATGGGCTCATCAAAACCCTCTGAATCACCAAAGTGGCTGATTCCTCTGAAGAAAGGTATGTGAATAATTGTCTTTTAATGTCTAGTAATAATAATTTTAAGAAATATTAGAATAAGCAAATACTGACTGAAATATACTATCCCTCTACTAAGCACTAAGGCTACGGGCCATTTTTGAATTGTTTGTACACTTTCTTATTCATCTATGATTATGGACTGCACTTAGAAATCACTTGCATAGCACTTTTCTAGCTTACCAGACAAAGCGCCTTACAATTGTCCTTTCATTTCTACAATTCACACATCCCAATCATGGTGGAGACGCATAACAGTGTTCAAAGATTACACAAGCCATTGTAATAAATTCCATTTGAAAAGAAAATAAAAGGTATTGGTTGCAGTAAGTACTATATCAGTTTGAGAATGCAACTGCTAGCACATTAACTTTTTTTGTGTGTTTGCCTTTCCGCCATTGTGGAAAGGCAGTGTGGATAAATAAAAGCCCGCAGAAACATCTAATTTTAATAATATTTAAGAGTTTCATTGATGAACACATTTCTGTTCTGCTTGTGTCACTCTTAATATGCAGCTAGTAATTTTTATCCGATCATACATGCTGGAGTCTTTAACATGTACCTCTGCGAGACTGTACATATAGAAGGTATGCGTTTGATACTCCAAGCCATTTGGTCAATGCATGTTTAATTGGCACAAAGTCCAGAAAGCATTATTTGTGACACGTTTATGCATAAAATCAGTACTGCACACGTAATGCTACCATCATACTTGTAAAAGCACCATGACACAAATGCTGAAATATGTTTTTCTGTTAGATGAATAAACCCATTTGGTATATTGCCTATCTAATTTCTTCCAGAGAAGTTCACTGTGAACGTGCCAAGCTCAAAGCCCTGCAATCTACAGTGTCCTCCTAAATTCCTTGTCCCGTTGAAATTGCACGCTGCTCCACAAGGATATGAATGCTACATGACCTGTGCGATAAAAGGGGATCCCACACCTCATGTGACATGGCTCCGCAACAACATCAGTCTGAATACCAACACCAACTATTTCCTTTCTAACACCTGTGGAGTGTGCTCCATGCTCATATTGACGGTTGGAACCAAAGACACCGGAGAGTACAAGATAGTAGCTGAAAATTCTCTTGGAAGGGCAGAGTGCTCCACTAAATTGACAGTCAGAGGTTAGTCTTTACCAGAATCGCTTTTACATTTGTTGTCACAGTGCTCTATATTGATACAAACCAGGGTATATGTGTTAGTATTTACTGGTTTGGATTGAAGAAAAAAAAGAAAACAACAAAACGAATACAACCTGAAAGCATTCAGTCACACCATCATTCACCCAGAAAGTAAAATGGATAAAATACATGTTGGTCAGCTACAATGCTTTTGTGAAATGTGCACCATGGCTTGCTATTAATCATGTTTAAAAACCTGAAACTCCATTTTTAGTAGTTCTATTATTTAAAAGATGTTACATAAGATATCAAAAGAAATGAATTTTTGAAGTGGAAGGTTGTAAACATGTTATGCCTATACAGTATATTATGGTGCAGATCTTAAAAATCCAAAACTAGTAACTACCTTTGTCTTTTTTCCCCAGAATAAACGATCTCTGAAGCCAGAAACCAGGGTATTTTGGAATAAATTGGAGAATTTCTATTATGTCTTTAAAATTCACCCTGCTCTGTCAAAAGTAAAATGCTTCTGTAGTGTTCTTCTATTACCTGTGTTACCTCAATTTTAGGCTGTTTGCCATTTGATAAACAAAGTCCTACACAAAGTAAAAGTAAGAGTAGGATATTTTGTTGCTGAAATACAAGTTTGTTTGTTTGATTGTGCAATATCAATAAAATTGAAGCTTGAAATACTACAGCACAATCGTGTATACTTTATTATCATGCATGTTAAAATGCACACAGATTTCCAGTACACGACATAATAGTATAGTTTTAGTGAATTTTATAAGTGTCTGCCCTAAAGCAACTACCTGAATGTCTTTCAATTTATTTTTTCATGCAGTATTTGCTTCACATGTATAGTAATGTTAAAATACATTATATTTATGTAAGTGTGAGGGTTTGGTGTAAATATAAATATATTTAGAATTACTAATCCAACCTGTAATCTGATTTAAAAACTTACACAAAATATATAGACATGAATGATGATACAACTAATCTTAATTGTAGAGAAGGCTTGCCATAGCCAGCTTCAAAAGTCATGGCACTTGTTGACCTCCATAAAAGTTTATGCTTATAATTTACGTTCAGTCTTCTTGTATTACTTCTGAGCTAATTTTCTTGTGGCGTCAGATATTAGGCCAAGTTTAGAGTGACTGAAAAAGAAAGGGTCAACAGTTATAAATGTAATGGACCAGTGCAGAATGACACTACAAAGTGCTTGTTACAGCGTACAGTGCAATTTATTAGAATTTTGATTCAGAATAATAAGACATTAAAAGTAACAGGGGCTAAATAGTATTAGTAACAATGAGCTTTACTTAGGTTTGTTGAATTTTGTATCAAATGTCAGAGTAAAAAAGTTATTGTTGAAATTTTTGGAATAAGCAGTCAGTGTTTGAAAACTATGATTCATTAATTCTGACATTACTAAACATGCACAATAAGCTAATACAAAGACATCTTGAATCAACACAGAATCAACGCTTACCTGTTGTTACATGCTGAGATGTGGATAGGGCATCCTACATGTACAATTAGTCTAACAGAGAGTAGTAGCACAGACCATGGCACCTCTGTCATTTCTGATGAGAGTTCCCTTTTCTCTTCTAAGCTGCATTTCCAGTTTTGAGGGAGGGATTAAAATGCTTCACTATTGCATTTTTGGTGATGTCCCCTTTTAAAGAACCTATAGCAATTTAGGGCCAAAGTGCATGTCTGTAAACCAATCCTCAGGAGCCACAATAATAAAGCAGTGGGTTAGGTTGCTCTGACTGTATCTGAAAGACTTTATTGCCTCTTAAAAAGGAGAGCCCACACAGAAGTTTCAGCTGGAACCTGGCAGGCAGCAGACGGCAAGGAACTGTGCTTTTCTTGGAAAAAATAGTAAGTACAATTATTATAATGATATGGTTGGAAATGTCATAAAACTCTTCTGTACTTTTATCCTGTACTCATTTTATGGATTCATAATTTGTCGTGCTTATTACACTGTAGTGTGCATTTTACTGTTTGGGGATCTTCTCTCAAATTTGATAAGCTGAGTGTCATAGATAACGTCATTTATACTGAGTAGTAGAATGTGCAAAGCTCAATTTTCTCATAATACAAATACCACATTATTAATAAAGACCAGTGCAGATCTGAGACGATAGTGACAATGCAACTGATGTAAAAGTTACTTTACACACAAACATCAAAACAAACTCCTCTAGCATACTATATTTTAATTAAGTTTCATATTAACAGTTTGAATGTATAACAAATAAAGAGATACCGAGCACATAAATGTAAGGGATTCACATAAACACAGCGCTCTAATTAACATATACATGACAATTCAAGATAAATGAGTGATACATGTTTAATGTGTGTTTAATGGTAATGGGTGCATGTTAAAAGTTTAGTTTGTCATAAATTTGAAATTATTATTTGTGAATTTCTGCTAAAAGTATTTTTTTTTTGATGATTAAGAACATATTAAAAATTAAATTAAGAAGAAGAAGAAGAATCCACTTTATTTACAAAATTTATTCTCTGCACTTGACCGATCCCCCTTTGGGGGGAGCAGTGAGCAGCCACAGGTGGTGCTCGGGGAGCTAGCGCTGGGTGTTAATTAAAATAAGATAATCATCAGCATCAATACTTTTTAGGAATGTAAAAACAACAGGCAAATAATGGGCCAAACTTTAACTGTTTTAAAGTGCATGGTAATATTTTTTCCACTAACAGAGAAGCAGTTGTCAAGATGTTTAAGACATGTAAAGCAAAGAATGAGGAGACAACTGCAACAGGACAAGGTAAGCTATGAGAGATGTTGAAATCTTGCCTTATCACTGTCAAGCAGTAAGTATGTGATGAAACCTAGTGTTTTACATTTGGCCTTTTCAGAAACATGGTATGAAATTAAACTAATAAAGCATTTTCAATAAAATACTAGTTCTAAACAAATCTGTAAATAACCCAATCCCTCTAACTTATTTTAGTTAAAATTAAAAAGAAGTCGAGAGTGCCTGGAGTTATGGTTACCCAGTATGTGGAAGAACTACCAGAAGGCATGAGCACACCAGATTTCACTCGGAAACCCATTGCTCTGACTATTCAAGAGGGTAAGGAGAGAATGCACATTTGTCATCACCTGCACAGAGTAATTGTGTTTGAATGTCATATACATTGAATTTATATTATAGTAACAAAGCTCTGCATTCTTGTATTCTTGTATCTGTAGGGAAAGTGGCTATTTTAAGAGCAATAGTTATTGGCACACCAGCACCAACTGTTACCTGGGTGAGAAATAAGGGTGAAATGGATGAAGAAAAGTACAAAACAGTCTATGATACAAGTTCTGGTGAACACCAGCTACAGGTGGGGTCCATGATCATGTGTGAGGAATGTTTATTTCAAATAACTTCAACTGATGAATACATGAATTGCAGACAAACAGTATGTCATTTTACACAATCCTCATTTTAGAAAACTGTTTAAATTCCTCTTCTGATTGCTAGATACCGGGTGTATGTGTGGATCAAACTGATACCTACAAGTGTTTTGCCAGAAATGAATATGGAAAAGCAGTTGTAACTGCTGCCCTAAATGTTATCGAAGGTGAGTGAGTTACTTTTATGCAAGATCTATAAATCAGAATGGCGTACAATAGATGATGTGAATCTCACTTGACATTTGTATCTTAGTTGGATTTAAAAAGAGCAAAGCCCTGCAAGAATCAAGAACAGGTACACATCTTACATTTAATAATAATAGATAATAGATCATGTGTTATTAATTAAATGAAAGTGTAACCATGTTACTCGTTGTATAGCTATCCGAGAAACACCTGAGGATTTTAAAAAGGCCTTAAAAAACACGTAAGTAGTATATTTACAAATTGTACATAACATTTGTTGTTGTCTTCCAGCCATGTGTTTATCTTAAGGTGTTAAACAAGTGTTTATTTTCTTATGAAGGGTTGAAACGGAGCTAAAACAAGAGACAAAACCAGAAATTGATGACAAGTTTTGGGAACTGTTGTTGAGTGCAGACAAGAAAGACTATGAGGCCATTTGTGCACAGTATGGTATCACAGATTTTCGCTGGATGCTGAAGAAACTAAACGAGATAAAGACTGAAAGAGAGCAAGAGCAACAAAAGGTAGATTTCTGCTTTGTCTAAATATAAAGCCCCCACAGTCACCACTTAACAATTATATAAATATTGGAATGTATAAAACAACATGACAACACAAAAACGATACATTAATTCCATTGCAATTGCTACAGGTTGTTGAAAGACTCTGCAACCTGAAGCCCATTGAAATGAGAGCTAACGGTACAGCAGAATTTGAGCTTGAAATGTCACTAAAGGACCTCAGCAGCAAAGTCTTCTTATTCAAGGTGAGATATTTTCTTGATGCAAATAAATAAATTGAAATGCTCACGGATACTCACAGACGCATTGTTTTATTTTCCAGGATGGAGTTATGATTCCATTTGATGTTGACACAAATGAAAAACATGGACTGAAGCAAGTGGGAAAGAAGTTTGTGTTTAGCATCAATGGTGTGAACCCTGAGGATGCAGGATTATACCAAGTGGAGGTTGATGGAGTTAAGATCTTTTCAACTGACTTAAAGCGTAAGATGGCAAATCACATTAATCTTCTATCTACCTGACATGCATGGTTAGACTACATCCATGCACACAAAAAGCCTAAAATGTCATATAGAATCTAACATGAATGGTTTGTGATAGAAAATAATACATCCAGTTTTCAGATCTTATTTGTATTTCGTCTAGTTCCCACTGTAGACTTCTTGGTCAAGATTCAAGATGTTAAGGCACAGGAAAGAGAGGATGCAATGTTTGAGTGTGTCCTCTCACATCCTCTGAAAAAGATTACTTGGATGGGAAAAAATACCCCACTGGAGCAAGGGGACAAATATGACATCACTGTGTCAGAAGACATGTTGATTCACACACTAGTGGTAAAAGACTGCCTGACATTCGATAAAGGAATTTTTGCTGCTGTGGCTGGACTTAAATCCTGCAGTGCCTGGCTTATTGTGGAAGGTACAGTTAAAAAAATAATTATATTGAATTTAGACTGTTTACAGAAGTTTAACAAACACTGAATATGTATTACAAAACATTACCAATGTCCTGCTACTTTGCATTTTTTATTAGTTGACACTAACTCAAATGGAAAGAAGAAAGTTCGTAAAACAACCCGAGCAGGTGGTGGTGGAGCTGATGTTTTGAAGATTGCTCAGGAACAAAGTGCTAAGATACAGAAAGAGCGGGAAGAGTTGGTGGAAAAAGCAGAGGCAGCAGCTAAAGTGGCAAAACAAGAAGCTGAAGCGAAGACAGAGACAAAGGCAACTGTAAAGGAAGAAGAAAGAAAAAACCCTGAACCTGCAGACAAAGCAGAAGAGACCACTAGTGTCAAAGAAGAAATAGTAGAAGTAGTAGTAGGAAAAAAGGAGGAAGAAAATGTACAGGAGAAAGTAGTATCTGAACCAGCTAAAACGACATCATCAGATGCGAAGCAGGAGTTAAAGGTAGAGACTATTCACGAAGAAGAAAAAACAAAGAGAGTAAGAACAGGCCCACTTGTTCCTGATACAGTCATCGGTGAGTTACATATGAACAAAGTAACTACATTTTAAGGACAGCTACACCATTTATGTTCTTAAGTATCCAAATGTTCTAAGTAAACAGTAAAATTGTTTTTCCTTCAGAACAAGGAGTTTTCTTTACCAGCGGACTGTCAAACATAACTGCAATAATTGATAGTGACACAGAACTAGTCTGCAAGCTGAGCAGTGAAGACTGTGACACAGTCTGGTACAAAAATGGGAAAGAGGTTGGTTGATTTATACACATATATATATATATATATATATATATATACACACATATATTGATATATATGTATATATATATATATATATGTGGGTGTACATTTCAGATAACAGCCACAAGCCAGTTAAGTATTGTCAAAGATGGGACTTATCGAAAACTAATTATCAGAAACTGCAAAGAAGAGGACGCTGGAAAGTACAGATGTGAAGCTGATGGACGTAAAACAGAAGCTGTGCTAACTGTTGAAGGTACTGTTATCAGGATTCATTTCAGGTACCCTAATTCAAGCACACGTACACTAAAATCTTTATGGAAAAAATATTTAGGTCAACAATTGGAAATCTTAGTTTGAATAAGTGCGTTTCTTTTTCTTCTATTAGATCCCCCAAGAATCAACCCTGGCGATCTTGCGGAGTTTATAAAACCTGTTATAATCAAAACTGGGAAAGATGCAGTCTTCAAGATGTCTTTTGTTGGCCAGGAACCAATGAAGATCCAGTGGTACAATGAGGGTGAAGAACTGTTTGAGGATACTCATGTCAAGATTGAGAAGTCTTGCACACACAGCCGGCTGCTGCTAACCAAGTGCCAACGCAAAACCTCCGGAGAAATCAAGATTAGGATTAAAAATGAATGTGGAACAACTGAAGCAATTACACAACTTATTGTATTAGGTACAAAATTTTGAGGACTGCATTTTAAGAACTGTACATAAAATAAGACAGTGATGTGAGTGCATTTGTTTTTTAATTTTGTTGCCTTACTACAGACAAGCCTACACCACCTCTAGGGCCTGTGGAGATTATTGAAAGTTCAGCAACTTGCATTGACTTTAAATGGAGGCCTCCCAAAGACAATGGCGGATCACCTATTACTCACTACACACTGGAGCGCCAGCAAATTGGACGAAACAGCTGGAAGAAATTAGGCCAGATCGGTCCAGAAGCTAAATTTAGGGACAGTGATGTGGATCATGGCAGAAAATACAGCTATCACATTAGGGCTGAAACTGATCAAGGCACCAGTGATATAATGGAGACAGATGACATTCAAGCAGGGACAAAGGGTAAGCCTTCGAAATTGTTTAAGTACGTGGTGTAACAAGGCTTAGTAAAATGTTTCCTCTACTTTATCATGCTTTCAGCATACCCCGGACCTCCTTCTGCACCAGAAGTTGTCAGTGCTTTCAAAGACTGTGTAAATCTAGCTTGGTCTGCACCTACCAATACTGGAGGCACAAAGATTTTGGGATACAATGTAGAGAAACGAAAGAATGGCAGTAATCTGTGGGGCCTTGTCAATCCACCCGATGAACCTGTTAGAGGTACTGTCAAGGCACTTTATGATAATAATAAAAATTTGTGAAGTTGTAAAGTAAGATGAGCTATTAAAGCACGTAAGTATCGCAAAGTCTTATCCATACCTTTTACCTACAGACAAAAAGTATGCAGTAAAAGATGTTGTTGAAGGCTTGGAGTATGAATTCCGGGTATCAGCTATCAACATTTCTGGTGCAGGCGAACCAAGTGTGCCTTCTGAATTTGTGATAGCAAGAGATCCAAAGAGTGAGTGAGTGATGAGTAACGGTCAGAACATTAATATTATCCCTGTGTTATCTTCTCATATGTTAATGCTTTATTGTTATACTCTCAGAGCCCCCTGGTAAAGTTGTTGACCTGAAGGTGACAGACTCCACGTATACCACCTTGTCACTGGGCTGGGCCAAACCAGTGGAAGAAGAAGGGGTTCACGATGAAGCCAAAGGATACTTTGTGGAGCTCAGACCAGCAGAAAACCCAGAATGGAGCTGCTGTACCACCAGTCCTATTTATATGACGTCCTATAATATTATTGGTCTTAAATCTATGGCCATGTACTGGGTGCGAGTTACAGCCACCAATGAAGGTGGAGACGGTGAGCCCCAAGAGTTAGACAACTATATTATTGCAATGCCTCCTCCAGGTGAGACAGTGGAAATTTTAAGACATCTAGATTCAAAATGCAATACAATGTACCTTAAATTATCTTAATTTTGTCTAAAAATCTTCCTATATTGTCCAAGTGAGACCCCAATTCACTGACAGAAAAATTAACAACTTCATGGTGATAAGAGCTGGAAACTCTGCCCGAGTCAACTTTAACTTTAAGGTATGCTAGAGGATCTGTACAAAATTGTGTGACCTAGTAGTTTAATTTAATGTACAGCCTAAAGTTAGATAGTACAGTACTTCTCTGCTGCTCAACCAAACAGTATAAACCCACACATTGGCTATGTTTCTCTTTTTATTGACAGGCCTCTCCTGTACCAACAATTACATGGCTCAAGGATAGCCTTTCTATAGCCAAACATGTGACGGTAAGCAACACAGACACGTCATCACAGTTAATCATCACCTCATCAGAGCGCCACGATACAGGGATCTACACAATTATTGTGAAGAACCTTGTCGGTCAGGAGACCTCTAGTGTTGAAATAAGAATCACAGGTAGGGTAGAAAAACATTAGGCATTACCTCTGTAGTCAGTTTAAAACATCCAGATCTTAAAAACCTATTCCTACCCTCTTCTAGATGACCCCAAGCCTCCAGGCCCTGTGGAGCTGGAAGAGAATGTGTCAGGAACAGTGACAGTCTCCTGGACTCCCTCTCCAGATGAAAAGAAAGATGATAGACTGCACTACATGGTCACCAAGCATGATTCTTTTAAGCGTACTTGGCAAACTATGGCTGACCGCCTCTTCAATAATAGATTCACTGTTACTAACATCATGCCAGGAAGGCAGTATAAATTCCGTGTCTACGCCAAGAATGACATGGGGCTTTCCAAACCTTCTGAGTCAGCTACCTGGGAAGTGAAGAAAAAGAAAGGCAAGTAAAAGTTCAACAACAGCGATTCATAACAGTGTAGAGCAGGGTTGAGAACCGAAACTGAGTCGCAAATTAGAACTCACTGGGAAGTAACAGGTACCAGGTACCCGTCATGTCATGTAGCTTACAAACAGCTTAGAGTGTTGTAAATAATCAAAAGCTGGACTTCACTTTAGATTCACTTTAAATAATAGGGAAATAAGACAATTACAAGTTATGTAGCTGTAAGTGTTGCTGCACATGAAGTTTTCCCAAAGACCTAAAAGAGGAACATACCATACCACACTACTTGATTCAAAAAGCACATTTTAACAAAGCACAGGGCTCACTAAAGTGTACACATTAGAAAACACAAGCAAGACTCAAAACACATTGACAGAAATACACATGGATAAATAATTACCAGAAATAATAACAGTTAAAGGCTCACAGCTTTTTAAGCATGTATAGCATACTGTACTGCAAGTACATATGTATCAATGTATGATACACATTATTAAAGTGTTTTAACAGTTTGTTTTTATTGTTTATGTTCTAGAACCATTTTCTTACAATGTTCCTGCCTCTAAAGACTGCAATTTTGAGATGCCTCCATCTTTCTCTGTTCCACTTAAGCTGCACAGCACTCCAGAAAGATATGAGTGCTACATGACTTGTGCAGTGAAAGGAAGTCCCAGACCCTGTGTTACCTGGTACAGAAACAACATCAGCCTTAGCACAAACACTAACTACTACATCGTGAATACTTGTGGCGTCTGCTCCATGAAGATACTCAAAGTTGGGCCAAAAGACAGTGGTGATTACACAGTTGTAGCAGAAAACCCCCTGGGCAGAGTGGAGTGTTCAACTAAACTTGTTGTAAAAGGTAAAAAAAACACTTCACAGTTTTTGTTTAATCTTAAATTTTGTTTTCCTGGTTTTATGATTTAACAGTTTATTTTCCTCCTCCTCCAACAGATTAGGATAAAGAAGACAAACAATCCAATTAAATGGATAAAATAAAAAGACTTGTCAATTTAAAACCCGCTGTTACCTGTCTTTATTGGTTTGCTGAAGAAGAAAAAAGGCTAAAAAAGAGAAAATAACTTGTGGTAATGTTTCACAAATATTTGTGAACTGGATTTAGCAAATCCTGCAGAAATTGCGAGGGAAAGCTGATCCCCCTACACAGTGCTGGTCAGAGGAGCACGTTCAGCCACAGACTGGTCAGTGTCAAGTGCTCCACAGAACGCCACAGGAAATAATTTCTTCCTCTGGCCATCAAACCCCGCCTCCCTCAGTAAGGGGGACAGGAGAGAACAACAATCATAACTTTGGTAGACATGTCATGAGATTCAACACCTGTCAACTGTCCCTGCTCTGCCATGCTCTGCTACAACCTGGCCTTTGTTAATATGAAATGAGAATAAATAAAAAGGTCAAAAGTTTTCTAGTCAAGCAGAAGGAACTGCAATCTTGATTGTTTAATAGGTAAATCACAACATAAACATATATCTTATAAATAAATGTAGTAATTAAATATTTATATGTCATAAAAAAATCATATGAGATGATCTATTCAGATATTGTACATTTACACAGTATTATTGGCAGTGTAGTGTTGACTTTTTAAGTTTTTAAGTCCCCCCTTGGTTTATCAATAATTCGTTCCAGTTTGCAGCGTAGCGCTATGACTTGCGAGAATTCCTGCAGTGCAGTTCGTTCCAGTTTTATAATGGCAAAACATAAAGACAACAGATATCCAGTACGGGTCTTACAGTGCACTCGCTACAACATTGGCTAATACCTGAATACTTGAATAAAAAGCATAAATCCATTTTATAAACCGGAGCCGCAGGCTGTTTAAATCTGGCGACAGGCTGTAATTGACCCCAGGCACGGACATGCCTGCTTTAAATGATCACGCCAATGTACACATAATTTGTTTTAAACTCTGAAGCATTAGATAGATGTTAAGTTGCCATAGTACATGTGAACTACCTCGTAATGCTCTTATTGTAAAAGGCAAGCGGAACCGCTTTATGTTGTTGCAATCGACAGCTTATCTCCGCTTCAAATGTACGTGTGTACCGTAATAAACTTTAGCAAATGTACGTGTGTACCGTAATAAACTTTAGCAAATGTACGTGTGTACCGTAATAAACTTTAGCAAAACTCTATTCAGCACGCGAGCACGGCATGTCAAACTTACAATAACTTACTGTCACACATCTATCGCGAGACTGTGTCGGAAAATTAATAATCTATTGATCTAATGATACTATTTTTAAGTAAATTTCACCTTTTTCTTCTTCAACTGAGAACACATAGAGACACACTGCTAAAGTGTAAAGTACAGTGTACACAGAGTGCATGTTAACTGCTCGGCCTCATGAACATCCCTTAGATTCGCCGGGGGTATATGAATGTGTGGAGGCCCACATGGATGCTGTACATACTGTGTTGCCAATTTGGTGCAGTTTAATTATACTAACTAGTTGCTGTGCATTAAAGTCCTATAACACGCAGTAATGTAATGCCTATACAAGAGCACTGGGTTGTGTTATGCAAGGGTGTTTTGTTGTTTTGGTTTTGTTTTATGGTAGAATTCAGAGCTCCTGACTTCAGTGACCTCTTGCAATAAATACCTTAAGGTACTTCAAGGTTCTCGCTTCCCATGCCTGAGACCACTCACAGTTTCTGTATCATGCATTCACTTTTATTACCCTGCTTGAAATATTCACACAACGCACAATCGTGCTCAAACTGAGCATAGCTCTATTACTACCAAGACTATAATAACTGGGTTGTGATAAGTGTGAGAAACACAGGTTCAGAGAGGAATCTCAATGACTCTGAACATGTATGTAGATCAGTGTGTTTAAAAGGCACGCAGAATATATCTCATTGTTATAAAAATAACTCCTTCCAACATTTAAATGCCTGAAATGACTGTTTTTCATATTAAATATCATTTTAAGTTAGGCAGGCACTATTAATTATTTTAATTTAGATGTTTAGTAGATGTCATGACATCTACTTAACAGGTGCTTAAATATGTTTTATTTCTCTCCTTTGCTTCCACAACATACCTATCAAACATGTCCACTGTCAACCACCATGACCTAATGACTGGATATATATAAATGTGGATGTAAAGCAGCGGGTATCTCAGTGTACCACTTGTTCCTAACATAAGCATTCCACTACTTTAAAGTAGCCCACTAATTTCCAGAAAACAAGAAACATTGTAACATTAGAATATTGTAGTTTCAATCAATATTTGGCCACCACAATTAATCACTTCTTAAAGGATCCTGACTTCACTCTTCACACCCTATGTCTAGTCACCTTTCAAGGCTGCTTAATGACACCCAATAATCAGCTTGTTTTTAGGTGCAGTCACAAGGCGTCATTAGTACATCTTGACATTATTATAACAGTTTGATGTTGTCATAATTTCATAATTGTGTCAAGGCACTTTACAGTGTAAAGATAAAGACCTCACACATTATAATACATTACAATATAATAATAAATATATACAGAAAACCCAACAGTCCCACTTGAGCAAGCACTGAGGCGACAGTGGAGAGGAAAAACTCCCTCTAATGGAAGAAACCTCCAGCAGAACCAGGCTCAGGGTGGGC
>JAUMHF010000021.1:17146429-17188580 GCA_032359275.1 Microctenopoma steveboyesi | reverse complement strand
TAGTGGACAGAGGAGAGAGAAAAGAACAGCAGGTAACATAGATCATAACAACAACAAGGAGCAGCAGACGAAGCACTAACAATATATAGTCAACTATAACAATAGTGACATATATCTGAAAGGATATAACTATGAAATTATACCGACTTCCCCATTTCTCCTAACTTAAGCAAAATCTGCAAAACTTGGAAATGATACCATAAAAATATCAAAATATAGAACTACGGGAGATTGCCCCACTAAACCACTACAAAACAAAGTCACTCCAAATGTCAATTTTCAAACAAGTAGTATAGTCTGTACATTGGCAACAGGGTTAAAACTGGCTTAATATTTTTCACACAGAAACCTAAATCCTATTTAGGCTAAGTGTGCTAAAAAATGTATTGAGTTTGTCAACACGAAGCTATACCAGCATATGAGTTGAACTCAATGTGTGGCTTAAAGCCAGCCTTGGCTTACCTCCAACCACCTCGCTTGAGGTTCTGATTGAGGCCTAAAAAAATCCCCGTTCTTGGCACTCAGCATGTCTGACAATAATGGTTCTTGTTGCAAAGTCACTGCCTTTCCTATGAGAATTGAATTGCTTGTAGACTATAGAGGCAACACCTACATATTAGACTGAGAAGCTGGGGGGATTGCAGGAACTAAGTGCTAAGTACAAAAATATTTTTACAGTCTGATTCAAACCTAGACAAAAGACAATATTACATTTTGTACATGAAAAAACTGACGATAATGTACATGTAAAATAATTTACTAACCAAATAGTAGCATTTTCTTAAATCCCCCTAAGCTCAAGCAATACTAAATCTTTTACAATTAAAGTTCCATCGGACATTTCAGCATGACAATGACCCAAAACTCAGCAAAGGTGGTGAAGAAATGCTTAGCAGACTACAACATTAAAGTTTTGGAGTGTCCCAGCCAGAGTCCTAACTTGAGCTAAAGATTAGGGTGATGGCAGAAGACCCAACAACCTGAAAGATTTGCAGCTCATTGCTAAAGATAAATGTGCAAAAATACCTGTGGAGACATGCAAAAAGATGGTCTGCAATTATAGGAAGCATTTGATTGTTGTAATAGCCAAAAAAAAAAATTCTCTTGATTATTGAGAAGGGTATGAATCATTTTGGACATGACACTTTTTGCTCAAATGTAAATAAAAGCTTTCCTGTCAAAAAATAACTTGCTGGTTGAATAAATGTAACTTTGAGTCAAAATCTGCCAGGGGAATGATTAATTATGGGCTTAAGAACTTAACATTTAAGGTTAATTAATTGCTCTAGGACGATGCCAAATTTTTTCACACAATATCTCAACATAACTTTTTCATACTGAAAAGGACATTTAGTCAAGCACCCAGCTTAAATAATCCAATAAAGAATCCAAGGCTAAATCACATCACACCTCTAAACTTGTGTGCCAAAGGAACTTACTTGGTCTCAGCAGGCATTTATTCTGTCTGAACTGAATCCTTAAACAAACACTGATGTCACAGATTCATGCATAATAACACCTGAAGGAAAGTGGCTTATGTACTGTGTGCTTGGCACAAGACTAGACTAAAATTAAGGCAGGCTGCCAAAAACATCACTAGCTTATACCATGCTGATGTCCAGTATGGGCTCGTACACATCCGCTTCATAAGGTCTGGATGCAGAGACTTACAGTAGTAAAGAAGGTTCTCAGTGTAGAAGCCTATCATCTCCTGTCTTTCTCTCTACTAATCAGAAAAGGCATTAAGGCATTCTTACGTTTGTGTCTGGATGTGATCACCATGACATTTTCCATTCCTTACTCTTTATTTATTCGTTTTAATGTCAAATGTGTCAGTGACATTTCATTTTCCAATGCTGTCAGTGGAGATCAAGAAAAAATCTAAGGTCCCCGGGTGATGATTACACAGTTTGTGGAGACACTCCCAGAGGGAATGAGCCACCCAGACTTTACCTGATTGCTCCGACCATACAAGAGGATAGGACTAATACAATAACCATTATACATATTTATATCACAATAGTATTAAATATTTACCAAACATACAACAGATTTACAGGATTTTGGACAAGCAAAGGAACTATTTTCTTATCACGGTGTTGTCATTTTGACAACAACTCTAGTGTCATTTATAAAACGTGTTGTTACACAAATACCACCACCACAGTATGTAACTAGGTGTCGTCATACAAAATGACAAAGAAATATCCCAAAAAATTAACAATATCAGGTGATACCATTAACTTCCACTCATTTTTTTCTCTTACAAGCAAATTTGCTATTGTTTAAAGCCATTGTCAATGGAGACCCAAAGCTGAGTGTACATACAAATAATGGATATGTGTCTGAAATGTCAAGATACCAGGCCAGAAACAATACCAATTCCTATGAGCATATGTTTGAGGCAAGCAATAATGGTTAAAAAACTTGTAGTGATATTACATAAATATCACAAATAAGATAGATGGAAAAAGAACAACAGGGAAAGACAGATACAACCTTATTCTGTGCTGCTAACATGGAATGAAGCAATTTGGCTTTCTGTCCCATCTCTTTGCCTTGCTAAATACTTTTTCTATAATAAACTCATCCTGAGAGTAGCACATAACAAAATCATAAAGTAGAGTGACACCATGAGGCCATGAATTAGTTCTGAGCAGTGCTAATTGGCCTTTCGATCAAATTGTTGCATCATGTGCAAGGTGGCCCTAAAAGATAAGGATGGAAGTTTGCTAACTGTTTGACCACTTTATTTGGCACACAATACAATCCAATACAGAAGCTCTGCCACGAATCACCGTTTTTTCAAGGTAATAATTTTTAAGTTTTAGTTTAACCTGTATTAAAGGTGACAATTCTACTATATATTTATAACTAAGGCCATGGTAGGTGGCACATTATATTAAATTATGTTAGGGCTGCAACGATTCCTCAAATTATTCGAATAACTCGATTATAACAAATCATAGAGGAATTTTTTTAGAATCGAGGCTTCGTTTACATCATATAACTCGTTGTCTGTGCTTTTGGAAACATCTCGTAAAAGGATCCGTGTGAATATTTACACAGACATTACTATCTTTATTGATTATTCATTAATCAATCAACTGTTCCCGACACAGATTTTACAATCGCTCAGAGTGACAGTAAGGTATTGTGAAAGTAAGTTATTTGCTTCAATGTCATAAACATGTGCTGCTAATAATGCATGTATTCATTTTGCATTAAGTTGCATGAAGACTGGATCAGATGAATAGGCAAACTGAAAGTTAATTTGTTTTACTTTACTTTACATTCCTTGGCAGACGCTTTTATCCAAAGTGACATACAGGGAGCTCGTGACACCTGGTAGCGGATGGACTAGGAGTCAGACTGGGATTCGAACCTGCGACCTGCTGCATTCCAGTCTGACGCTTAACCCATTGAGCTACCAGGCCGTTTTATCTTGTCTAAAGCATGAAATTACCTGGGAAATTCATGGAAAGCCAGCTGAAATAATTGTGAATATGATTGTGATAGTACGCGGTTACAAGAGCAGGTGAAGCACATAAATAAATTACACAACTTGAATCCAATAAATATATCTCCTATCCATTACGAGTTCCTGTTCACATTATATGCTGAAGTTGCCCACAGCAAAAATCACATTTTTTCATATGATGCTACGTCTTGAGCAAGTGCAAACCACGTAACAGCAACTTCCATTCTTGTGAAAGTTTTACATGTAGAACGCTTGTAAGACATTTCTTTAAATTGTCTGTCCGATTGGAGTCAGTGATAAACTGATTAATTTTTGATGGCCAAAGGGCCCAACCAAAGTTCATAGTAACCTCACCTTCACCCTATCTTTGTTTACTGATATTTCAGAAACAACTTTTCAGTTGGTCTCTTTAATGAAATGTTTCGATTATGGCCAAACGTCAAGGTCAGTCACCTCATGAACATCCAATTCTTGTTCAGAATGTGATCTATCAGGAACGCCTTTCCTAACATTTGGCCCAATAATAAAAACTTTGACTTGGGTCAAAATTAAACTGATTTGATTTTGGCCGTAAAAGGTCAAGGTAACCAAGACCTCAAGTCCTATTCGCATCAATGCTCTGAAATTTCAGAAATACCTAAAACAAATTTTACTACATCTAGCAGAAACACCCACTGGGACTCACTCACTCACTAACTTATTAGAATATGAGTCTAGACAGACAAGTCAACAACAACATTAGTGGTTAGCAGAGGCATTCAACCGCAATGTGGTAATGTTTGTTTTGTTTTAAAATCTCATGTCTGCACCTTACAATGAAAAAAATATGACAGCAACAACAGAGTAGATGATAAAGTATGATATTGGCTAGACGTCTGTGTTCGAGCCAAACTAGAAGGAATGTGTCGTAACTGAGCATTTGACAACTTAGCGCTATGTGATTGCCAGACAAATGACAGTATTGGTACCGTGCAGACATACAGACATTTGACAATTTTTGGTGGTCAGCTGGTTAAATGATGGTGTTGAAGTTAAGATCATAAGGGAGCCCAATCACAGACGGCTGCTGCTCAGAGACTGCCAGACACAGGGAAAATAAAATTAAGACTCAAGTCAAAAAAAACATTCGGGGCTGTGGAGGCTTCATCTCAGCTTATTGTGCTTGGTACAAAATAGGAGGTCTTACAAAGAGTAGTTTGACAGACATTGAAACGATTTTTGGTGGTAATTTATATATGTTTAAACATAAATAAATGTATATTGAACTAAGCAATGTAATTGCTTTGTTTAAAACGTAATGTTTTTTTCCAGGGCCACCAGAGGGTCCAGTGCAGACTGTTGAAACCACTTCATCTATAATTGAGATCAAATGGAACCCTCCTCAAGACGACAGTGGCTCAGCTGTCACCAACTATATTATAGAACGGCAGCAGACCGGCCAGCGTCTGTGGACAAAACTCAAGGATGTCTCAGCTGACAGGAAATGTCTCAGAGACAGAAATGTGACTCAAGGAGAGAAATAGAACTACCGCATCTCCGCAGTAAAGCCTGAGGGTCTCAGTGACGCCCTGGAGACAGCTGATAGCATTATGGCCGGCATAATGAGTGAGTGCAGAAAAAAAGGAACTCTCGCTTAGCATTCCTCAGCAAATCTCATGTTAATCTCACACAGCAAGGGAAATGCCTTTGGATAGGTTTTGTGGCAGCTTCAAATCACTTATTACCAGCACTATTTAGCTACTGTAGAAAGCTCACTTTTGCAGTTGCTCTATCTCTAAGAGATGTCTGCAGAATACTAAGGTAATAAAGTGTAGATGTATTAATCCGCCCCATGTAACTGGTCACTTCTTACTCATTAATAATGAGCTTGCTTATAAATTACATTACTTGTAGTTCCCTAGTGCTGTCCGGTCCACCTGGTGGTTAATGCATCTAAGAGATGCACCAACTTGACCTGATCCTCCCCAGAGGAACCAATCTTTGTGCCAATCTTTGGTTATCAAGAAGAAAAACGAATGAAGCACACAACTTAATGGATTGCCCTGAATCTGGTTGGTCTAGGTTTGTCAAATAGAAGTATGTTTTATTTTGCTGAAGGGTCAGTTGGATATTTTATAGTTTAGCAGAGAACCAAGTATTATCTTCAGAATATTTTTTTTCTCTCTCTAATTTTTATTCATCTTTCAGATGTGAAATGTGCAGTCAAAGATATCACAGAGGGAGCACAGTACGAGTTCAGGGATTTTGGCAATAAATGAGTCAGGATCAGAGGAGCATTGCCTTCCATCTGCCCTGGTGTGTGCAAAGAATCCCAACAGTAAGTTGTGTTTTCTTGGCTATGTAGTTTAAATGAATGATGTAACTTTGATATACAGAGCTTTGTCTGTTGCATTCATTTTCTGTGTGTTTTGTATATATATATATATATATATATATATATATATTTAATCGGCCAATCCAGCAATGTCAAATGAGTCAGAAGTTCACCACAATGTAAGATATGCCTATACCCTAAACTTTATCTAATATTTCTGTATCTATTTTCATTGTGGAACAAGAGTATATCAACACACAACACTAACTTAGCAATATTAATCTAATTAAATCTCAACAACTTGTTATACTCAATTAACACTGAACACTTCTAGTTCACTTCTTTCTGTGTGATACATCATCATATACTATACTATATAAAATTAATTGATTTCCAAAATTTGCATATTGTAGATTTCCTCCCACAAATATTATCTGTTAAAAAAGATCTTTAGGTGTAAGCTGGAATCTACTACATGAAAGTTGTATACTGTATATCCCAACTTTTGTTTTATTTTTTTTACAGTTCATTTCAAAAACTTTAAAAGGAGTTCATGCAACAGCAGTCCGCTTTGAGAGCCCTCCATTCATCTTGGTCCATCTCAAAGTGCACACCCTTTGGTTTAGTGCATAGACTTATAATACTTCAATGCAAAGTGTTGGTAACCATTTAAAACTGTCTAAATACTCGGCATATTGATTTACAACTGTTCCTCTGTCACCTGAACTTAGTATAAGTGAACAAACTTTTACAGAGACACACCTAAAAAATTTTATACACTGTTAAACTACAAAAACTTTGACTTGGTCTTCATTAATGACTGTAGCTATTTAAAACTACATTACTTCATACCGTTACAAAAACATTAATAAAACATTACAACTACATTTAATTGCTTCGATTTAAAGAATAAACAACTGCAATGTGTCATATTATAGTACACTCACAGGCCAAAATAAATCTAAATTGAACATGTGACATGTACAAAACGCAGGATTGCTGATGGATATAACCTTTCACAGACAACATGTGTTGTAGCATATGATTATACATAATGATACACTCAAAGGTAGGGGATAAATAAGGCTGTAGTGTTCTAATATCTGATAATATTTATTGCAGTGCAGTTGCCATATATAAGTACTTGCTTTATGCAGTATAACTCATTGTCGCTGCCAGGTCAGAGGTGATATTTGTGTTTATTCCCCTCCTCATGTCAACAGGGCTTTCTTGCAGTTATGTCTCTTTTATGAGGTCTAGGTGATGATTCAAACTGTCTGCATGAGTCATGCATGTTTAACCTTTGACAATTTGAATCTAAAAGCATGCTCAGTACACCGAGTCCAACACACCACCACAAGCAACCATCTTTTTATAATGTCACCACAGTTCTAATGTGACTCACTAGATACCACTGACGTGCTGTGAGAATTTCCACTGAGACCTGCGAAGGGTAATTAGAACAGCCAAATGAAATAAAAGGTCTCAAATGAATGTTTACTGACCAATAACATCCACAGTCGAATGATCATATTACTAGAGATCTTGACAAGCTGCCATTCAAAGTCTCCTGGCTAGATGCTCTGCCTTTTACGTGTGGGAAATTACAGTGCATGGCCATTGTGAATCCATACATCAGAAATCTCTGACTATGAACAGTATGTGCAGTAACCTCCATCATTAATGTGATTGACATTAATGATATAATGCTGGAATTCCTCAGTTTAAAATCTGATGGAATGTGAATCTTGATCTACTGTAAGAACTGTATATGATGCTGCCTGAGTTTTAATATTGTCAGCTATAAAGGTGGAAAACTGTTGACTGGATACATTCAATGCCAGATTGAATGTAGAGTCATAATGTATTTTAAGTGGCAGCTGCAAAGTGATCACTTTTATAGGGATGGGTAAGAGGAACCTCCACACATCATACGACAGTGTAATTTGGGTTTTTACCGAATACATTTCATCCATTTATGGGTTTCTATTCGCTCCAAGGTTTTATCACCAAACAAAAAGGGGTGTCATCACTGAAATATTTGCAAGAGAGAGAAAGTAAGTACAAGATGAAGACGGATGACTAAATGTAGATGACGGACAACTGAAAGTAAGTCATTTTTTTTACATAAAACCAATGCAAAGAATTCTCATCTAATGCACCACATGGCAAAAATCACAACATGTTAATGGTGAACAACTGGCAAAGGCATTATAGATCAATTGATCAACACTAAGGAAACAGACAGGTTTGGGGATTTCTTTAGCATAGGTTTAATTAAAAAGTATCAGTATAGAATTCTACCAACTATGACAAGAAAATAATATAGAAATACAATCAATTATTATAAAATATTTTACCTTTATATATGACTGTTTAAATCAGTAGTAGACAGCAATAATAATATTTTCAAGTAATAATAATAGTAACAGTAATACAGTACATAAGATACCGTTCACCATCACAGTCACAGGATTGCTGTCAAAAAGCTTATCTCAACCTGAAAAAATTACTTTTTGTTTTATTTTACAAAAAATAATGCTGTGAAGTTGGGCAATTTCTAAACCATCCTGTTCAGTTATGTAACACCCTGCAAGCAGAGGAAAAACTGAGTGGATCACAGGATTATCCTTAATACTAACAATAAAGAGCTCAACAGTGTGTGATATTACAGTGAGTAATGTGACCTTCCCGAATGGCTTCCCATGACTAACAAAGGATTTAGCATGGGGTGTATGATCAGTTTGCACTACAGAATATTTGACACATCAAAGCTTAATATAATACTTTTGGTGGGTTATTGATGTTGAAGGTCAAACATTTTTTTTTTGATCTCTTGGTATAACCAGTATCCAGTATATTGTATTAACTGTGGAGCAGTTTTACTTTTAAATTACAAAAAAATGTACGCAGTTATTGCTTTTTGAATATAAATCCGGACTAATCTAATGACAATTTAGATTTGATCTGTTGCTAGTAGTTATGTGACCTCAGTGAGACCCACTATGCAAAATGTAATGTTTAAGTTGGTGGCAAAGATTTACAGGTATGTGAATCAGCTTAACGGTTTAATGTAAAGACATTATGCTCCGGTCTATATTTGGATGGTGAGCAGTTTTCTCACACAGCCATCTGCCTCCACAGGCAGTTATGCAGAGTCAGCCATTAGGTGGGATTTCACATTCCCCCTTTACAGTGTAACGGCACGTCGCCAACTGTCTGCACTGATCACTCAGATGTCAAGGCATCCTTGTATGAAATGCTGATGTCACACAGCTTCATGGATAATAATATAAGAACCACCTACAAGGCAAGGCTTCTCAATCTTTTTAAACCCATGACCCCAGTTTTAATGTTCCCAGCTGTCACAGAATGGTCAAGTGATTTTGAGTTTATGTGTTACCGTGCAGGGAGCTCCGAGTGCAAACAAGGCTGAAATTATTGGTCAATGAATCTATGAGCTGTTGAATAGAAAATGTATTGTTGAATAAACTCATTAATTATTTAAGTAACTTCTTTGGTTAATAATAATATTACAGCCAAGTTTCAACCTCGACAAAAATGTCGCTGGTGACCTTAGATGCATGAAATATTGTGTTTAGCGAGTGTATTTGTTTCCACTGAAAGAATCACATACAGTAAACATTTGATTGTGATCACATTGTTTTTTGTGTGTTTTAGACTGTTCACAACTCATTTGACAACCAACAACGCTGAAATGTGTCCAGACACAAACAATGACCCAAAAGCCAGAGGTATAAAAGAATTTCTTTTGAGTTGTTGTTGTTGTTGTGTTTTTTTTATTCAATAACCCCATTCCCTAAAATATGGGACTCTTTCTAAAATAAAAATAAAAGTGTGAAACTGTTAGTTGTGAGGTAACGGATTTTATACTTGATGAAATAATAATTTGTTATGTTTTAGCGAACAATTACAGTTTGGACAGCCTTTATTGCCATAATAACCTGGGTTAATTTAATATCTAATATTAAAATATGTTGATGATCTAAACAATTTACCAAATATGCAAAAAATCAGGAAGGGGGCAATAAAGTTACAGTTCAAGCACAGTGAAAACAAAAAAGGAAAAAAAACTAAGGCTTAAAACACCTGTGTACCCACTTCAGAATGTATAAACCTTTTCCAAATTCCACTTTAGCAACTGAATAGTTCTGAATAGAACTGATTGTTCTGTTAAGTGTGCAAATTTTATTTCCTGTCTCCAAGAAACACTATTTCAGGGTGTCTGAAAGCCTGAGAGACCCCGTGTTAGCAGTTTTAAGTGGTTTATAAAGGGATATCAGCTTTATACAGTCAACAAATTCTCGCTGAAGGTGTCCTTAAGTCTGACGGCATTTAAATCCAGCAGTTCTTCCAGGAGTGATTGGTATGCAGAAGGCAAACAACTGACTGCTCCCGTACCAGGATTATGTTTGAATCAATGCGTGAGAAACAAGGTTACAAGAATTCTGGCTGCATTCAGATGATATAACAGTATAAATCAACCTCTTGAGAGATGGCACTTACAGATTGATGAATATTCAATACATGCCCTCTAACTTGTGGCTGCAAAAGAAAAGTTATAAGGAAAGGGTAATCTAAAAGTTAGGATAGGGTTATACTTTAACATACTTTTGACATTGTAGATAGATTATATTGTATTAAAGTAACTTAATTATTTCATATGCCTTTTAAGAGAATTTAACTCAAACTGTGGTGGTCTTTACTTGTATCAGAAAGACATGTTAGCATTTAGCCTGCAGTAAATAAGGTAAAGGAGACAGAAGTTTGGGAAAATAGAGGCTATATAATCTCAGTGGCTACATTTACTGCTATTACATTATTAGGTAAATGTTTAAAATCTAATATAATTCAATTCTAAAATAATCTGCTTGCATACCCACGTAAGCCAAATGACCTCTAAAGAGACGTCTCGTTCAGACACCGTTAGAATGGAAGAGCTGAACTACTTCTGTGAGTTAGAGTGCTCTAAATCTCCTCGAAGACGTTGTACTGGTCTAATTCACAGCTATTTTACAGCGGTATTTAAACTCTGTAATTTTGGTGAAGATCATGATCATTATTATAAAGCTCCTCATCTTTGTAATAACTTTTCTGAAATTTTTGGAGAAACCCAGCAGAGCAACTGAATCAAACATTTTTCAGTAGCACCCTTCTAAACATGCAAAGCAAACATGCATTATAAACCAATGACTTCAGATTTTGTGTATGTACTTACCTATATACACTTACAAATTTGTCATTTAGAAATAGGCCTACATAAAAATGTATGATTTAATTTTAAGAAATATTAGTTATTACGGTCTTTGATCATTATTTGGTCTATGGTTGACAAAAAAGGAAATACTGGCCTCTTGTGAAATTCTGGTATAACTGCAACCGAAATTAAACACACTGGTAAAGACACATCTCAAAAAAGGTTTTAATCAAAAGCCACTGGACTTGTTTGGTTTCTTGACAGAATTTATAAGCACTCCGGAATGGAAAGTGAAACGTCGTCAAGAAACCAAACAAGTCCAGTTGCTTTTGATTAAAACCTTTTTGAGACAACCATGACCTGGATGACTGAGAACCTTCACAGGTAAAGGTATGTGTACAAGAATAAGAATAAATACTTTATGAATCCCAATAGAGAATTTCCAAGAGTCAAACCACCAAACTGCCTCACCAGCTGAACCACGGCTGCCCCCGCACAATACCAATCTAAACCTAAAATCTAATCCAAGAAGAAATCTTATTTCTGAAATAACTGATATTTATTATATAATGTGTGAAATAAAAAAATTGGCTGTTCAATATTTTTAACCACATCTAATCATTACATCTGCATTAAAAAAAAATGTGTAGACACAAACAACGGCTTTGTAATATTTGTGTTCTAGTTTCCTTTATATGCTCACTAAAGCCTACTGTTTAATTTAACTATGTTATTGTTTTTAACAGTGGCTATCAAGAAAAGGTCCCGAGTTCCTGGGGTTATAATCACTCAGTATGTTGAGCAACTGCCTTTAGGAAAGTCAACACCTGACTTCACCCGAAAGCCAGTGGCCATTACTGTTCAGGAAGGTAAAACACAAACCCACACAATAAAACCAAACAAAACAATCACACTCTCTCTAAATCTGAATTACTGTTTTGTAATTCGCATCGGCTGTATTTCAAATTTTCAGGTAAAAAGGCTAATTTTAAAGCTATGGTTAGTGGAGAGCCTGCACCAACTGTTACATGGGGTCGCAATAAGGGCGAAATTGATGACCCAGAAAAGTACAACAGCCGATATGATGAAAGAACTCAAGAGCACATCCTTGAGGTGAGACAATAAAAAAAAAATGCTGCACGGTGGGATACATTCAGGTCTGTGTGTTGATCAGTAAATCAGTAAAGTATCTCTGAACTGCCCTAACCGCCTAAACCTTATATCAATGTTTAAAACAAAATGCCTTCAATGTACAGCAAAAACAAATGAAGTTCCAATTCTTTTGGCAGGGACGTTTTTATTCCACAAGATCTTTATGTGAATGACAAATATTCAGCACTAGAGATGCAATCTTATATTACTCTGCTTCTTTATCAGATACTCATTGTAAAACCAGACCAAGCTGACACCTACAAATGCTTTGCCACCAATGAATATGGAAACGCTGTGTGCACTGCAATTCTTAATGTCATTCCAGGTATTATTATTATTATTATATTATTACAGTATGTTTGTGGTAAATATAAAATACTATAGCCTTAATTATTTATTTAAGGTTTCTTGCTATTGTATTCTTGCAGTTGGCTTCAAGAAGAAAGGTCAATCAGGTACGTTTTCTCTTCTTATGCATCTTTTCATCCATCTCAGCAGCAGTAATAGCAATGTGTGATAAACATGGTAATAGCATGCAGAGTGAAAAAATATGGTTTCAAAGATTCATAAAGCAAGTTGTTTTAAGTTGAGTTTTACATGGTTAATATAATGGTGACTGCATAAATGTTTAGAATTTATCAAACCTGGACCTGGAGTTTTTTGCCTTTCTCAACTGAAATCTCATTTCTTTCAGCAAAAGACGAAGGAACACAGGATTTCAGATCAATGCTTAAAAAAACGTAAGTGCAATTGCAAAACTGAAGTTTTTTTAAACTGAGTACTGAAGCAAAACCTTATTGAAGTTCCCTTTTTCAGTGTGGTTGTCACCAGAAAAAAACAACTTCCACCTAAGAAAGAGGGAGAAATTGATCCTAAGCTTTGGGAACTTCTTCTCGGTGCACCAAAGAAGGACTATGAAAAAATCTGTTTGGACTTTGGTGTTACTGACTTTCGTTGGATGCTAAAGAGACTCAACCAGATGAAGAAGGAGAGGGAAGATGAACAAGCAAAGGTAATGTAAAGAATGTGGCAACTGCACATGAATTCTGAAATGTCTACTTTTGACCAGGAATTATTAAAGATGCTTTAAACATTTAGGAATAAACTGTTTTTGTAGATGACATTTGCTAAATGTAAGCGATAATAGCAATTTCAGTGACACAAATACCTGCTACAGTTTTCTCTTTTGGTTAACTTGAAAGTACTATAACTGAACTGTAAAGTTGTACGTCCACAGGCTTAACTATACGGTATCTTAACAAGCAACTTCATTGTAAATGCTTTGTTTAAGGCAGCTAGTATTAAAGGTGTCATGGCTTCAGCAGTAAAATTCAGTGTACAATCTACAAATACTTATGCAGACTGTTATGTAGGTCGTTGAGAAACTGGAAAATGTGAAACAAATAACAGTGAAACCAAATGGGAGAGCTGAGTTCGGTTTTGATATGACACTTTGGGATCCCAAGAGTGCAATTAACTTGTACAAGGTGGGTAAAAATCTATCCAAACTAATCAATTTGAAACATAAAATACCTCACTACTCTGAAACAACTGACTACTGTTCTCTCAAAAGGACGGGACAATGATTCCATATGATGATGATAAAAATTCAAAGCACAGCCTTGAAAAAACTGGAATAAAGTATGTTTTCAGCATCAAAGAGCCTCAGCCAGAAGATGCTGGATTTTACCAGGTTGACGTTGAAGAGGCAAATGTCCTTACAACTGACTTTCAAGGTAAATATTGTACAAATGAAACAATAACAAGTTGGCAACTTCTGTGGCAAATAAGGACCTTTATGAATATTTATGTTCACATTCACTTTTCCTGCTCTTTTAGTGCCTGCTGTGGAGTTCATAGCTAGAATTAAAGATGCAACGTCTGTTGAAGGTGACGATGCAGTTTTCCAGTGTCTCTTGTCAACACCACTCAACAGAATTAATTGGTCAAAACAGGACTCGTCACTTGAACATGGAGACAAATATGAGATCACCGTCTCAGAGGACAAACTTATTCACACATTAAAAGTTAAAGGCTGTAAACTGGCAGATAATGGAGCATACTATGCCATTGCTGGAATAACCTCTAGCAGTGCTGCTCTCACAGTGGAAGGTTGGGCATATTTGTCTTATTATTAACAAACATATTTATTTATGTTTATATGTGAATCTGACAAACTTTTTTTTTATAAATACTTGCTAATCCAGAACAACACTTAACAATAACATTTTTCTAACTACTTCTTTGTACTGTAATTCAGCTGGTCCAAATGACTGTAAAGGCACCAAAACTGGGAATCAGGATGACCTGATAAAACTAGCATTGGAACAGCAGGCCAAATTACAAAAAGAACAAGATAACCTGGAGGCAACCCGGCAAGCACAGGCTGAAAAGGATGCTGCAGACGCAGCAGCTAGAGCTGCGCTTGGGGATGGGGCAAATAGAGGTGATGGATCTGGCGATGGGCCTGGAGACAGGACTAAAGATGGGTCTAGAGACAGGGCTGGAAATGGATTTGGTGGCAAGGCTGATGGAGATGAGGGTGCCGGAGATGAGAAGAATATAAACCTCCTGGGAGTTGGTGATGACAAAAACAAAGATTGTGCAGATGATAAGAAAAAGAAGCGATTACAAACTGGCCCACTGGTTCCTGACACTATTACAGGTATTACATTACATAAGGCGTCACAATAATTGCAGAGTTCTTCATTTAATATTATTTTTCATATGTCTTACTGCATAATGTGTTGCTGGCATTTGCTATCTGACTTTGTAGTTGTCAAAGTAGTAGTGAAACCAACAACAAAGACATCCTTGATTTTCTAACTACATGTTATAAGCAAAGTCAATACTAACTTTCTGTCTGGTTTGTACATCTATATTTTATATTGAAATGACATTTATATGCATTGAACAATACATTACAAATATTTTACTGATTCAGGTTGGACACAAAAACTGTACTTACTCAGTTTTTGGTAATGTTTGTCAGAAATAATATGAACAAATAAAATTGCACATATGTTCACTGAACAAATAGTCTATTTTCATGTTACCTGGACATTTTTCACATAGTAGTGCATTTTGCAAATTCTAAAATAATATCTCAATAAAACTTAGATGTTGACTAAATGTAATGCATACAGTTTCAATATTTTTGCATTTTTATTTTATTTTTACTGTTTTAGATAAAGGTGTTCAGTTTGTCAGTGGACTGTCAGATACTGCTGCTAATATTGGTGAAAAGGTGGAGCTGTCATGCAAACTAAGCAGTGAGATTGTAAAGGGATGCTGGTATAAAGATGGGAAGCAGGTAAGTTAACCTATCCAGGCAAATTATAGCACTGCAATACATTAATTGTTGTGAAGTTGTAAGTGTTTAACTTTACTGTTACACAGCAATGTTTATTTAACAACTAAATTTATCACATGTTTGTCTTATGAATATGGAATCTTTAAATCCAAAAAGCTTACAAATGAGGAGGGTGTAACAATTATCCAGGATGGAGCCTGCCACAGGTTAATTATTGACTGCTGCAAAAAAAATGACGCAGCAGTCTATCGCTTCGAAGCTGAAGGACGTAAATCAGAGGCAATACTTAATATTCAAGGTCAGAATCAAGATTGGCAAATGTGTTGGGTATCATTAAATTATTTACCATGGTTTAAAAGATTTCACAGTAACTTTTTTTTTCTCTAACAAGACCCACCTAAAATTGACAGTGACACTCTAGGGGGGTTCACAAAGCCAGTAATTGTAAGGGCAGGTGAAAATGCCGAATGGAAGCTACCATTCTCAGGTGGAGCGCCAATGAGTATACAGTGGTTCAAGGATGATGATGAGCTCTTGCCTGCCCTGAACGTGAAGATTGAAACATCAGATACAGAGAGCCAGTTACGCCTTCTTAAGTGCCAAAGGAAAGAAAGTGGAGAAGTCAAAATTAAACTAAAAAATGAATTTGGTACAACAGAGGCAATATCCAAACTTATTGTATTAGGTGAGTTATTAAAGAGATACATCTGTACAATATGTGAGGAATCACACCAATGTTGTTTGCTTTTAGCACAATATGATTTCTTCTTGTTTTTGTTAAACAGATAAACCCACGCCACCACAAGGACCTGTGGACATCATGGAAAGCACTGTGACAACAGTTGAGTTCAAATGGAAACCACCAAAAGACAGCGGTGGATGCCTGATAACAAACTATATCATAGAACGCCAACAAGTGGGACGCAATAAATGGTCCAATCTTGGCGAGATCCCTGGCACCAACACAACTTACAAAGATTCAGATGTGAACCCTGGAAGAAGATACTACTACCGCATCAGAGCCAAGAACGCAGAGGGCGACAGTGACTACCTGCAGACAGAGGAAATTCCTGCAGGTGTACTGCGTAAGTCCTAGTAAGAGAATTTGTATTAGAAGTAGGGCTGGGACCAAAAACTCATCTCGATATTTTTAAGCTGAATCTTGATATACGATATATACGATATTTTTGGAACCAGGTCTAGGTAGTTTTTGGCACATATAAAATAGGTTTTGTAAAAAAAAATGCATTGATGATTAATCAATTAATAGTTGGTAAAAAAGTAATTTTATGCACCGTATAAAGCAGCGTTGTTGCACTGTTAAAGTAGCAATTGTGTCTTTATATATATAATTAGGGACATATTTCCTAAATTCAATTTTTATTCCTCTGAAAACAAACAAAAATCAGTTATTCATTCGACACAGTGCTGGGTTCAGTAGAACTCTTACTGGTTTACTTGCTAATTTATTTCAACCTGGTAACAAGAAAAAATATAAATTTTTCTATCAAAACTAAGAACCTTGTGTATTTCAAATTAAGATAAAGATGCAGTTTTCCTTTTGTAAAATAAAAGTGCTTTACATTAGAATTTCATTTCAACAAATAATGTATAAAATAAATATACAGAAGAATCTGGAATACAAATTGATTTAATGAACAAGACTTTGCTGGAGTGAAACATTTTGTTGGTTTTGTATTGTTCTGCTTTAAACTGAGCATTAAGTGTTGAATGATTTTGGAGTTTCAGTCTGTTCGTCATGACTGACCGCTGACTTTTTCTTGTGTTTGTGTGGAAAGCTGAGTGCCCCGTACAGGACACTGCAGCAGCAGAAACTTATCGTTTTGTGGTGTTTTCTGTTTAGGGGGAGGTGGTAGAGGAGACTTCACGGCCACGGTGGCAGCAGCAGTTTAACGCGCCTTCATCTTATTTCGTTAGGACTGTTTTTTCTATATAAAACATTCTGCTGCTCATCTGACGCTTGGAATCTGAACAACATCCACATGATTGAGTTGCTGCTTTTCCGTTTAATAACCTGCTCCTTTCCTCCTCACCGCCTCTCCTACTTTCTTACTTTCTTCACTGCTTTGAAACAACTCATAGGGTAGAGATGTGAGCTGTTTTCACAGGGGGAGGGGGCGGGCGGGGCTGTCCGTGAGTTGTCTGACAACAAAATAGAAAAGACGCAGAAGACAATAATGCGCATTTCATATCGCATTTAGAATGTATATAAAATATTTGTAAAATATCCATATTTTACAAATATTTTATATTGATATTTTACAAATATCCATATATCGCCCAGCCCTAATTAAAATAATAATTAGAAGAAAATAATCTAAAAGCAACATGAAATTTTAATTGTTAAATAATAGTAGGTTTGATATTATACTACCACTCAACATCAATAAAGTCAGAAATGTCTTTACTTTACACAAGGAAACTGCTGATAAGGTTTAAAATAACTAAATGTTGAAAATAAAGTTGAAATGATAACTATAAACTTAATTTAATTTATAATTTTAACAAAAAGTTTACATAAATGCAAAAGAAACCTTACGCCTGGCCTGAATACTGACATATTTTTTTTAATACAGGTTATCCCGGACCCCCAACAGCACCTAAAGTGGTCAGTGCCTTTAAAGACTGCATCAACCTGTCATGGTGTCCTCCATGTGACACTGGAGGAACCAAAATAGTGGGATACAATCTGGAAAAAAACAAAAAAGGGACAAATTACTGGAGCCTTGTAAATCATGGAGGGCCTATTACAGGTATTTCACTCATAAGATTTAGGTCTGCTTTAAACCAAACTAGACCCAGCAACAGTTCTAGTGATGTGATATTCACTTGTTCAATTTTCCACAGATACAAAATATGCAGTGAAGGATATCTTTGAAGGGGCAGCATATGAATTTAGGGTATCTGCTGTCAACCTGTCTGGTGCTGGAGATCATAGCATTCCATGTGACACAGTAATCGCAAGAGATCCAATGAGTAAGGCAAAGACACCGACTTTGCACTCTTCACTGTAGTTGTCTGAACTTAATTTACATATACCGATTTAACCCTTTGAAACCTAGAATTTCAACAGACCTCCATGAATAATTCTGTTCTTTTAGCAGTAAAAGTAAAAGCTTGTGTCCCCTTTTCAGGAGTACTACTTCTTTTCACATCCGATAGTTCTACGGTGACTGTAGGCTGTAAGTGTCATAACCAGGTGTAATAACAGAGAGCAACAAAAAACGGAATAGAAATTTTACACATTATTACTGAAAAAGGTTGAAAAAATGTACATCTATACTAAATTTTGAAGGTTCAATATGAAATCTGAACTATAACACGCGGACAGGCGGATCTTATTCAATCGTGCAAGCGGTTAAAGAGTTAAGGTGATTTTAAAATGCTGAAGTGACCTGTCGGCGACCACAGGATCGGTTTCAAAGGGTTAAAGTGAACCAGTGTTTATCTTTGTAATTCTTTCAGCTCTTTATGTCATTTAACCACAAATTACTGTTATTTCAGAACCCCCAGGCAAAGTCACAGATCTGAAACTAACATCCTCCAATTACACCACATTCACACTGGCTTGGACTAAACCTAAAGAAGTGAAGGGGGTAGAGGATGAAGCCCAGGGTTACCACGTGGAGATCAGACCAATAGAAAGCCTTGAATGGATACACTGCAATGCCACGCTAATTACCCGAACTTCTTATACTGTGCTTGGCTTGAAGGCAATGGCCGCATACTGGGTCAGAGTCATTCCCACCAATCATGGAGGTGATGGAGAACCTCAGGGCTTTGACAATTACATCATTGCCATGCCACCTCCTGGTAAGACATTTGGAAAGTTGTACAAAGACCTGATGGTTAAGGAAAGAGAAATGTGCTAACATAGACCATCTCAAGTTGTCTATGTTAAAGAGGCAAGATTTCTGTAGTATATATAGTGCTGTAGACATTATTTAAAAATGCAGGGTAAAAATAAAAAAACTACTAGACAGTCATCCTGTGCCTGTACGATTTGTCAGACTCTAAAACAGACGATTACATTTAATTTTTGACAGTAAGGCCAAAATTCAAAGATCACAAGATGAGGACTTTTGTGGTGGTGAGATCTGGAAATACAGTTCGTCTCAACATCAGCTTTGAGGTACTAGCATTAGCGCTTTGATCGACTAAACTGAGAGACTTAATTCATGATATTTATAAAAGTATGTTCATCTGATATTTTTCCTTACAATTTATAGGCCTCTCCCATGCCAGAAGTTGTCTGGCTAAAAGATGGCATTACAGTGGCTAAACATGTAACAGTTACCAACTCTGATAAAGGCTCTCAGCTGTTAATCCCCACATCTGAGCGGTCTGACACTGGCATCTACACCATTACTGTGAAGAATCTGGTTGGCCAGGAGAGTGTAAATGTCGAAATCAGAGTTACAGGTGAATGTGATCCTAACTCTCACTACATTTTATATCTACTTTATGATAAATGTGTATATAGAAATGCTTTTTTAGTAATTTACAATGATTACCTCTTAAAGTTTAGCAAAATGTGAAGCTACTCCGCAGATTATTTCTGCACTAACCACAGATAATTACAGAGCCCGGGAGGGGTCACAGAGGAGAAAACAATACAGGGCGAAGAAAAAAAAGAAAAACCGTGTGCATGAATTACTTCACCCTCTCGGTCTCCGTAGATAATCACATTCACAGAAAATAAATTCCACTCAGACAAAAGTTCAAATCTGCTATTTATGCGTCTTAATCATGTTGTAGATGATCCTAAGCCACCAGGTCCAGTCGAGCTGGATCAGAACACCCCAGGCACTGTGACTCTCTCCTGGGCTCCATCTCCAGATGAAAAGAGGGACGACAGACTACACTACATGGTATCCAAGCGAGACTCCTACAAACGCACTTGGAGGACAGTGGCTGACAACCTCTTTAACAATAAGTTTACAGTTGTCAACATTTTGCCTGGACGGGAGTATTACTTCCGGGTCTTTGCTAAGAATGATATGGGTCTTTCGCAACCTTCTGAATCCCCTGTGTTTGGAACTAAAAAGGAAAAAGGTTTGTATTTCCACTCAGACAAGATAATCTAAAACACAGAATCAATGTGGATTTTTGTGTACACAAAAATAAATCAAATTTTTTACCATTTAGCGGTTTCTGTCAAAGCTGTTATACTGGAAGCCATAAAGAGCAGAAGCCACAATACTTTTGAGTTAAGCTCTAAAAAGGCTAGAGGAAAACGTTGGCACAAAAGAATAGAATTCAGCCGTTTTACTATATAAATGAATAAAGCTAATGGCGGGTTTACATCAAAATAGTTTTATCCACATTTTCAATTTGCTCATAAAAAACCTCCATGAACAAGCCATGAATCCACTAACGTGTCAGTGCTACCCAAGGCTAACGGCTAACTCACAATATATTAGGGCCACAAAGTTAGACCTCAACTTTCTTAATTAATTTTTCCTTCATGTTTCAGCAAAGTTCAAAGTGAACATGCCAGAGAAAAAATCCTTAGATTTCCAGTCCATGCCATCATTCTTGGTTCCCCTGAGGAGGCGTACAGCTCCGCGAGGTTACGGGTGCTACATGAGTTGTGCAGTTAAAGGTGATCCAGCTCCACGCGTAACATGGTATCACAACAATATCAACCTGAACACAAACACCAACTACCACATCACCAACGTGTGTGGGGTCTGCTCCCTGCTCATACTCTCCGTGGGAGCCAGAGACAACGGGGAATACAAAGTCGTCATTGAGAACAAACTGGGCTCTGCTGAGTGCTCGATGACACTAAACGTCAGAGGTATTAACGCATATTGTATATTCTTACACTATTCCTGAAAAGACACAGACTTTCCATGAAACAGCCGGAGAGACTTATAGATTACATGTATTTACAGAGTGAAGAGGAGCTGCAGCTACTGCCGGAGGGACAGTAGAAGAATCAGAAGCATTTAGAGACATCAAATCACTGTCTCACACCAGTGTAACGTACTCCTGAAAACAAGAATCAAGATAATTTGAAAGCATAATGTTTTCTTTTGGAAAATTGAAATAAAAAAAATTTGAGCATCTATCTCATCTCTTTGTATTTAGCAGTAGAAATTCACAAATACATGTAAGTGTTGGTGTCAATTTGAGACAAAAATACGCTTAACATTTTGTTTCACAACAAATCTACAGCAGTTTGCACTGATGATTACATTCAATTAAAAAAAAGGGGTGTCATTTACTGTCCCTCAGAGGTAACATGGTGCACATTCCTGCCAATTGTGTCTTTATCACTCATGTATTGTTTGCAAACACATACCAGGAAACATACCGGCTGGTGTGTGCAAAACTGGTTTTAAAATGATTCTTCTTTGTCGTCAGCCTGGAACCTGCTAAACATGAGGAAGTTTATGAGCGAGAGCCAGTTCCATAGAGTGATTGGCACGAGGCGACTGCTGCCGGTAGAAGTATTTGAAGTTGTCTTAATTTAGTTTAATTTGGAATTACTCTGCCCAAACATTACACATTACACATACACTGATGCACTACAATTATTAATGAATTATTTAGTTAACTGACAAATGTGGGCCCATCTTCTAAGATCTGCTTTAGCTTTTTTAGAATTCAAGAAGAGTTAAAGACAAAACAAGTAGACTAGAGAAATCACTGTGGTCTGTTTGTGATGGAGAGACTGTGAAAACTATATACTCCCATTTTGTAATATTTCACTAAAACAATCAACAGAAAATAATCTACAAATAAATCGATTGAGAAATGAATCACTGCTTACAACAACAGCTAGTAAAACACTATAACAACCCGCTCACACATGTTAACAGTCTAACTGGATTGAATGCGTTAAAAGAAGTGCATTTTCTTTATACCACTAATGCAGTTTAATAAATAAAGTTATT
This sequence comes from Microctenopoma steveboyesi, assembly GCA_032359275.1. Classification (NCBI taxonomy): domain Eukaryota; kingdom Metazoa; phylum Chordata; class Actinopteri; order Anabantiformes; family Anabantidae; genus Microctenopoma; species Microctenopoma steveboyesi. The sequence continues at coordinate 17,166,176 of JAUMHF010000021.1, read as the reverse complement.
TTAATAAACCTCTAGTCCATAATTAATCCTTTAATACATTTTTAGGCAATAATTATTTAGGGTTAACCTTAAAAACAAACGATTGTGTAACATGGTGACAAACTGAACACTGACTGAAAGAACTGCTTTTATAAGACATTATACTTACTCTACTCTATACTATTTACTTTAATTGGCAGAAATTACGTTTGCATGGCCTGTCCATCATCGCAGTAAAAAAGCAACAGAGTAAGGCAAGGTGAATCTGTCGGAAGTTGCGTAACTTGAGTTCAAAATAATAATATTATATATTTATGTTTTCGTTATAATTTATTTGTCCGTTTTAACGAATAAATAACGTGACACATAATGAAAAAGCTATAAGTATGGGTGAAAATGTTGGTCACTGTATATTTATTTGTTGTTGTTTAGCCTGTAGAAAGTGGGAGAAGTGACTGATGGTTCAGGAAAAACTAGACGCTGTTGAGAAACAGACAAGCAAGAAGATGTTGTAGAAGAAGCAGAAGTGCAGGCAGAACAGACAGTGAACAAAGAACAGCTGCTGGTGGATATTACAGAGAAGAGCAACAGAAAATACAGCGGCAGGGCATAATGAGGATATTACAGGTCACAATCAGGAGCAGGAGGATGTTTATGAGACAGCTGAAGCTATTTATATTGTCCAAAGACAACTTGAAGAGTGTACTGTACTGTAGGACACTGGAAATCTGTAGCGATAGGTCATGAACTGCTTCAGTAGATTCAACACCAACAAATTGTCCAGTACGATTTCCTGTAGTTCACACAACTGTCAACATGTGTGATGTTGTGATTGTTGTACAGATGAATGGAAACAATTTTAAACCTTACCTGTTTTCACGGCTGGGGTAAGAGATATGTGCTGTGTGTTACTAGTGTCTATTTCCTGCCAGCAGATGGTGCCAGAATATATTTTAGGGTATTTATATTTTCTTATTTGAAAAAACTACACAGTTCCTCATGGAATCCACCGGTTCGTTCTATGTAGAGTTCCTCCCTGTGTCTGTGTGGGTTTTCCCCAGGTACTCCACCTTCCTTCTACAGTCCAAAGAAATGCAATTAGTGTAATTGGTGCCTCAAAATTGTGAATGTGAATGTTTGTGAGTGTGATAAACTGGTGACCTGTCCAGTAACCTGCATCTCAACCAGTACGCCTACGTCCCTTAACAGGAAAAGCTGTGAGGATAATTATTGTTATTATTGGGAAGTCAGCTTGAATTAAAAAAAAACTGCTTGGTGGGTGTATAGGTAAACAGTTTAGTCTGGCAACTACCCTAATTTGAGAGTTGAAGTAATTGCAGTATATAAATTCTCAGGACAAAACTTGGGCGTGGTTGCCAGGTGGAAAACGAGGCCATTCCAGTGTAGAAAGCATAGTTCTGACTTAGTTAAAAAGGTGGAAGTTACGGGTGTGGTGAGTTTATAAAAATTACAGTTTGCAGGGCTCTTGAGGCAAAAGTATGTTGCCAAAAACCTATGCTAGAAAAAACTATTGAATAATAAACTTAATTCATTTTTCTCCTTGTTATATGGGGACAGAAGTAAAGCACAGTGGATTGTCTCCTCTCACTAGATGCTGACATCCTGAACACAACGGTCCCTGTATTGATTAATACATTGGAAGAAACTCGTCCTCGTGCATTAAAATATGTGTACTTGCCTTTTATAAATATACAGTTACTGTATTTATCTAAAGAGGTAAAATGTATTTAGTAAGTATTTTTACATTTCCATTTATACAAACCACTAAAACACCATAAATTCATCTAAATATGTTTTGCTTCATTTAACATGTATTTTTCCAAATGATCCAGGATCCCTTAAGAGTCCTTGTAAACAATGGCGCTGTCAAATCTTTCTGTTCACACACACACAGAGGCAAAGTGACCCGCCTACTCTGACTTCCTTCATAGCTCACACACTTGTGCTGTTCTTTCACTCTCATCAGAAACGCAATGTCTCGCCAGTGCATGAAGATCACACTTGCTCACTCTGACTAAGGAATAAGCCACATCAGTTCACATCAGTTGATGGTGAATATACTCATCAGCGTCTTATTGGGAGATTTTTGTCCAACAAAAAGTTTTGTCCAAGAGCACCTTTTAACCAGCGACATTACAGTACATCTACATGCAGTGGATTTAGCAGTTGTCAGTGATGTCATCTCTACTTACTAACCACAAAGATCGGCTACGCAGTACAAAGTCACTCTCTGACTTCTCTCCAACTTCATCCACTACCACAGCAAAGAGCCCCAGGGTAAGGTCTGACTGACTTCAATGTCTTCGCTATCTGTTTAGACAGAGGAAATGCCATAGCTGACATAATGTTTAGTCATTGTCTAATAAATGGTTCTGCATGTTTGTATTTTGCTAACCTTACATGGCCAATGTATAATATGTAGATATAGAAATATATATCTATATATAGAGAGATATATATAAAAAAATGTAGCTGCCTCTTTGGAAATTAATAAATGGAGAAAAAAAAAAGTCCAGTTTGAATGAACTTTAAAATGTTTTTTTTCAGGTCTGTCAATGTCAAGGATCTATCAAACGCTGAAATAGGTATAGCCTGCCATACATGATCCATGCAATAATGACTTAAAGTGAAAAGGCAGTTAAACCTCTAATCTTTTCTGTTCCAAAATCTATTACACTCTGTATGTAAAGCATTTATCAGTTAATTAGCACGAGTTGATATAGATCATCTTTCCACAGGCTAAACGGATTGTGTTGGAAAATATTAATTTGGAAGGTTGAAGCCTTATGCTGACTACAAACCAACCTTTTAATACATTTGTGAACATTGCCCTTAACACTTACACAGAAAGAACATAGTGTAGGTATTTCTTAAATATAAGTTTTGACACGAGGAATGATTACAGCAAGCAAAACCTGTTTTTGTCTCCATACCAGTTTCAGTGTTCATCGTGCGATAGGCAGCTGAAAACGAAACTTCCGAGACCTATCCTTTATCAGTGTTGTTACCACTTCCTTTACTACAAGGTGAATTCTATAAACAGAAATGGAATCTTTCATATCAGTCTTGTGTTTGTGTAATGTTATAATAATGTTTTTATGGACGTGTTTGGTGCTTTACAAGACTGTGTGTGAACGATTGCAGGTTGTTTGGTTTTTACATTACACAGTTTATTGTGTTTTATAGCAAATCAATTACATGGTGTCAAAATGAGACCAATTATTTTCTACAATAAAAGACATGATTTAAAGAAATGTGATTTGACGCGGTTCTTAAGGAAAGCAATAAGTCACCACGACCGTCGTGCATGAACCAAAAAGAAGAAAACTTGAAAATGAAAGCAAAGAAGAGGTCTCAGACTGTTTGGTTTTATCTGTTTATATAAAACTAAGAATCCACTTGGGAAGGATAAATGGTGGGACATGGTGAACATCAGTGTGTGAGACAGACGGGCCAAGAGGAGCGGGGGAAGAGAGAGGGTGAGAGAAAGAAAGCAAGGGGTGAAAGACAGGAAGACGGAGAAAAGGAGGGATAGAGTGCTAAGGACTGGCTTGTGGGAACTTGTACGCAGTATTTATGGATGTTTATCCCTCTGTTAGTCCTACGGGAAGCTCACATTTTCCACTTGGGAATAGCTTGTCAGCAGACCAGAGGTTCCTAGAACGGCTGGAGGACAGCTTAGTGATGAAGACACCAACATGCCTGAGACAAACTTTCAAAAGGCTGCTTTTCCATCAGCGTCTGTTTATATTTGATGTCCCTTAATCTAAACCAGAGCTTTTTCCAGGTCTGCATACACAGTATCATTAATGACCATTCACCAAGTGTCCAGAGAGAGTTTAAAGGAGCTGACATCAGAGTCTGGTGAAGATCCAGAAGTCTTGTAAATGTCTGAGTGTAGCTGTGTGTGTACACGTAGTGTCTGTCACTAAGAATCCACTTGCTAGCGAATTTTAACTGCTTCAACTGGTCACCAGTGACTTTCCAGAAGATTTTATCATCTGATTTTGACAGGTCCTCCACACTTTCTTTATCCCGGACCTTTTTACAGTCCTCTAAAGAGCTCACACTCACTTTCCTTTATAATTGTGTGTTTTTTAAAACGGTCTAAATAATCTCCGCATTTTCAAGTTGTATTCTAAAAAAGAGACTAAACAAATGTATATTTGGTGATAATAGCTCTGTGAAAACATCAAATCTAATGGTGGCCTAAGACCTTAGCACAATACGAAATATATACTGAAGACTGGAGAATTATTATCAAACGTACTCTTACTGGTGGTTTAAGGATTGTATCACGCTTCATCATTTCACTATCTTAAGGAAATGGAATGTGTTTTGTGTTATTTGGCTGTTGTTGATGGTTCTTTGTGCTTTTATGCTTGAAAGACAAGAACGGCAGACATATTGTATAAGCCTTTGGACTATAACAGGCAATAATGCAACAAATTGCAGGGGTCACTGCCTGAGCTATTACCTTTTTTGGATGTGTTCAGTGATCTGTGCTTGTCAGTTTATTTAAGGGATCACTTCCTCTTGTCCTCCTCTCTAACGTGGCTCGGTACTTCTTGCTGCTATAAAACTTTCTTAGAGAAATTGGATAAAACCATCTTTTATGAGGAATTCCTGGTACTATCAATAATACTGAAATGTTTTGAGTTTTGTCAAATAACATACTTTTGAATTCATAATGAATGTACCTGCTGACGTTGAAATATGCCCCGTGTAAGTATATTATGTGCATGCTCAGGATATTTTATACATTCATGTACAACATGGTATAAAATACTTCCATGTTGTACTGATGAGCATGTACTAAAGTAGAAGGGCTTGGATTACTTGTTTATGCCATATAAGGTTAAAAGTGGGCTCTTTATTAGTGTGCATGTTAAGTTTAAATACAGGTGAAGATAATCAGGAATCGTAGCTCATATTGGTATTTATATCACATGTACCCACGTTTAACACATTTCCCCTCTTTTCCAGCATGAGAGACTGTCTAGGTAAGCTTCCTCTAATTTAATCCAGACAATGAATGCATACATAAGACATTCAGTTACTTCTAATAGAGCTGAACCTATGTTTAACTTTTTCTTATTTCTTATGTCATCAGACTCAGCTCATCTGGAACATCTGATGCGTCCCTTATAACACCAACAAACCATGCTGAATCTTACTTTTCGAAGAGGGAGAACAGACTGTCTGCAAGGAAAAAGGCAGAAGAAGAGAACGCGAACAATGAATATAAAAAGGCAGGTGGTCCAGCGTGAAAACGTAGTGAACTTATTGATCTTCATATCATACATCTTATTGTTTTCACTGGGTCTTTGTCAGTGTGTTATAATGACCTCACAGCCTACAGTGAAGTGAGTGACACTATCAATTGTCCAGTGAGAAGTAGAAATATGAATCCAGAGTCTCCGAAGGATGTAACACTTTAGACATTTCCAAATAAAAGCATGCTACAAGATGTTTCCTGAACAGTGTAACCGAAGCTGACATTATTAATGAATTATTCATGAATTAATTAAATGGACGGAAAAAAGTAAGTTTACTGTTTTCTTGAACCAATAATTGTTGGTGATGGTTGGTGTATTTCCAACCATGAATGTGGATCTCATGGTGGCACGAGATGAAACGTGAGAAAGAATGATCGATTATCAACAACAAACAATTATCTCTGTTTTTAAAACAGGTTGATGTTGGTGTTTGTTTTTTTGTGTGCTGTTGATTCTAACAAGTGAACATTTTGCAGATGTATGAAAAGGCACTGGCTACCAATCAAAGGCTCAAGTTCAGGCTGAAAACAAGTGAACAGGAACTTGCCATGATTCAGGACCAGCTGCACAGTGCAAAGGTACTAACATACAAAACATGCAGGATTCAGTGCCACTAATTCAAATTCATGGGCGTGTATGTAGGAACAGGTAATATGAACTAACTGAAAGGTTGCTGAAGAAAGAGATGGATTTAAATTCTTTCTTTTACATGTTCTTTTGCTGATACTGGACAGCAATGTAACGTGAAACATAACAGCTATACACGGACACAGTGGTATTTGTGTCTGTGACATTCACTGAAATGAAAAGACACCAATCTGAAATTCTGCTTTAATACTTTTAGTTTTTCTAATAATGTTCATTTCTGCAGAATGGAAGACAGGGGAGTTGTGGCTCCAACATGCTTGAGACAGAAAAAAAGGTATGGACTTTTGTTAACGTCGTAACGTCATGACAGATTTGTTTTCCTAAACAGTTAAACTATTTTTTCTCAATTTTTACTTTCTTCTACATAGGGAAGTTGGAGTCTTAAAAAGAGGATAACAGATATGGAAGAACAGTTGAAGGTATTGAAGACGCTTTCTACTTCAACTCATCTTCACACTCAACTAAAATGCTACTAATTAAACAGTACAGCAGGATGTTAATCTTATTTCACATGAGAAAAAACGACAAACAGTCTGATCCAAACAGTGCAGAGTGTCAGTAGGATATGGTGCCACAGTGTTAGCTGCTTTATCTGCAGTGCTTTCAGCTGACACCATTTGTCACCATTATTCTCTGTTGGCTGGGGAATGTGTGAGCACTTTGACGCCGCAGCCAGTCAGACATCAGTATTCATCTGCGCCCTAATGTTCACAAATGTCTGCTGTGTTATACCCAAGAGGAGACAAACAAAAACCTCTTGTCATCTGTGAATGTGACGTCTACACAAACATCGGATGCTCTTCTGAAAATAGACGTTGACAACAGAGCAGCGCTGTTATATGTCTGCTTCATTTGTGTCAGTCAGTGAGCGCATGTGTTAAAGTAAGCGTGTGCTTGTTTTATTCTAATGAACTGCCCGGATTCCTACAACAGGAAGAGATGCTAGAAAAGGAAAATAGCAGCAAATGATGTAATGTCTAAACTTAAATTTAACATGACATGAGACCTCAGAACAGTCGTGATGGTACTTAGTTAAATGAAAAATGTGTCTATTCTGTACACATATTAGGGTTAACCTTCAGAATGAACTATATTAAAAAATAAAAATGTTCTGTTTTTCTTCATTTATCATATAAAGCACTTTTGTGACATAATCTTTACATCCAAGTCTTCTAATCAGGTGAAATGACAAAACAGTATTTGCTCAAAATATTAAAGTTGGTTTAACCAACCAACACATCTAAAAAGTGTTAGGGTCAGTTTGTGTTCTTCATCATCACATACTGTGGCCACATCAAAGCAGAGGCACGTTATTTTGCAAACATGCAAAGAAGCGTGCAAAAAATAGGCCCTGGCTGTGAAGCGGGCCATTGTTTTGAACTAGAACTGTGGAATCAAACCAATAGTGAAGGGAGAAACCCACAAATAACTGGTATGATTCTAAAGCAAAATAAACACGGTTTATTTATTGTTATGACCAAAATGTAATTTGACCTCTGTGTCCATTTCAGTCACGTGCTCTCTTTTTCAGGTTAAAGCAGAGCTTAAGACTGAAAACCAGAGACTGAAGGATGAGAATGGAGCTTTAATTCGTGTCATCACTAAACTGTCCAAGTGAATCAGGACACAAGAAAGAGCGAAGAAGAAGGAAGGATGCCAGGAGCCATATTTATGTACAACGTGTAGGCATTCTTCCTACATTTATCCTATTCTCACACATAGAACTATATCATTTCGAAGTTACTTGGAAATATGTGTTTGTTCTTATCTTTTTGTTGATCGATAAGATGAGGAACACGGTATTTCCATTGTCTGTTCAGTGACTGACATCCGCAAAGACACATTTTGCATCAAATCAAAAAGCCAGTGGGGATCTGAGAAGGTCCCGGAGAAATAATGACATGAAAATGAAATGTGTACTGTTCATTCCTTAAGTATTTAACATAAAGACAACCACTAACTTAATAAAATATTGTGTTTTATTTCAATAATTGATCAAGTGGGCAGCTTTAGTTCCATATATCTGGGATTATACTTTCATCAATAAATGGACAAAATATTGTTATCACCATGGAAACTGCAGCATTCCATATTCAGACCAGAAAAAAAAGGTTGTGAGCCGCCAGCAATACCTGATGATACGTGAACTTCATTTCTGATTTAAGTATTTTGCCCTGAAGTATGATGCCATTAATCAAATACCATTCCTGTTATCATCATATCATGTGTGTGAAAGGCCTTAGTGCTGGAAAATGTCTCATAAATATCAGCATTTAACAACTGGACAAGTCTGATTACAAAACCATTGCACCTCCCGGGCTATTCAGTGGCTGCTCTCTCATATCAAGCTCAATAATGAGCATCAATTAGGTTTAAACTAACATGAGCAAGAAATAATTTCATTTGAATTTGAAACTGAACTCCAAAACTCTTAGCGTCTACAATGCTGCTGCCTGTCCACAAGACTCTAGGAGGATTTCATCAATTATTTCACAAACATAGGATTTAATAATGTCACGTTCATTCCTGACGTTCACATTTATTATCCATTACATTTCTCATGAATAATATGGAAAAAAAGCATATGTTGTTGCAGTTGTGTTTTCTTACTATTTTACTGCATCAACGAGGATTCTCCCACATTGTACAGTATATGATGCCACCCAGTGGCCGTGAATGGAATGGCATCCTGTAGTTCCATTTACACACCACACATGACAAGGATACTTAAAACACCTTTATTATTATGATTATATGCTGACAATGCACAAAGATGTCTCAACCACATCCCAGATTTTGGTTCCCTTGAGTACTCCAGTACTAAACAGAGTAATGTTTGCTGGAAAACGTGGATTTTATGACGAAATAAATCATGCAATTCACAGAAGGAACAAATATTGACACGTATCTATAACGACACAGAAAAACAATAATTCATTTTAATAATTTCTCTTTTCTAAGTTGCTCGGTAGGTAAATGCAGGAGAAGGATGACCAGTAGACATTTGTAAAATGCAGTAAAATGAATGTGTGCAAATAAGAGGTCTGCGGTGAAGAGGAACGTGACTGAAGCAGCAGCTTGGCAGTATTGCATTGTGAAGGTTACTCTGCGCTGTTTGGGTCTGCTATGTGCTTAACACGTGAGACCCAGGAAGACATGGATTTTGTTGCCTGCATTGCAGAGACGTTTATTACATTTTCCTTTGAAAAAGATGGCCTCTTCTGCAAACACGTTATGTTATTAATAAACGTTTGTCCAGTTACCTCATATTAAATGACAACGGCCTAGAAATAAACAGATGGGGGGACAATATATCTCGTACAGAACATGCACAAATGTCACAACATCAGCTTATCTCACTGCAATCCATTAGCTAAACTGTGCATTTAAGTGGCAAATGTAATGATTGGATAAGAAATTTGATTTGATTATCAGATTCGAGTTACATGTGAGGGCTGAAAAGAAATTATACCATTTCACAGAACCAATTCAGCAATGCAATAAAAACAGATTTATAGAAACATAAAAACACTGAAAAATCTTTATGTCATATTAAATGCCAATTAATGACCTCACTCGGTTCTTATGTATAATCAGACATATGACAGCAGGTTTATTTGAACAATATTCAGATGACAGTTTAATGAAAAAGAAAACACAGGCTACAAGTTGGGTCATTCACTAAACTGCAGACTTGACACCCATGTGGCAGAAGTAAATGAAGGAAACACTTAAGGTACACTGAGATAGAAAATCAAGGAGCTGGCAAATGTTCTCCTTTGGTTTACTGGTCAGCAACCAACACATACGGTATAACAAGTGCAAGCAGGAATGGTCAATAGTTACATGACATGTGGCTCAAGCATACAGGACACACATAAACAATGAGCGAAAATCAGACAATCGTGCAGTATTATGGCAAACTAAGTGGATTTTTACAAATTACACACACAGCATCCCTGCTTTAATTCCAGGCATTCAAAGAGCCTGTGATCCCTAACATACATTCAGTCCCATTCGGCAAAAATACATACACTTTGCAGCCAGTGCAGACTGTTTTCATTCAGTTTTATTATCAAAAATGACACAGAACACAAACACACATACACAATAAATTATGGTTCCTCTTTAAACATGCTTCTATTTACATAGTCTTGTAAATACATGCTGTAGCCTATTAACAAATTAGCATGATGCATATTGTTAACAATAGGAAGAAGAAGTACTGTGGATGAACCGATCCATATGCTGCTGTATTTCTGGTGACAATACGGAGGTTAAGAAAGACTTTAATTATTAAAATCTTTTAAGCACCTGCACACCTAATTCTGAAATTTGACCAATACTTGACTTATATTTTTTTAAAGATTAGAGTATGTAAATGTATCCTGTTTATTATTCTACCACCCTGATTTATTCCTCTGACATGACAAATGTCAGTAAAAACAAAAAATATATATATTATACTATATACTATTAATTATACTGTTAATTATTTTATTTCAATACTTTTGTTATGACTTTTAAAATGCCAAAAAATATTGTGTCCTGGGCTTTTTTCCAGTAGATATATTATAATTTTCAGTCATTCCATACACATTTTTTGATAAAAGTAGTCTGCTCTGTGTTCTGCAAGCAGGTGACTGTAGCTGTTTTTTTTATGACCATACATATACTAAATGTCGGCATCACATTAATCTGAATATGTTATAATACAATTTTTGGCCAAAATGTTACATTTTCTGCATCTTGGTGTAGGTAATACAAAAGTGTCAGCTTGTATGTTTAATTGCTTGGATAAACTTAAACTGTTCTATTGAAATATATGTAGCCAAAAACAAAATGTGGAAAACTTTTAATTTTTTAAAAAGTTGTATTTAAATAAATATATACTGAATTCACACACAGAATAAGTTATATTAATTTAAATTATGATTTAATTATTCTTTTTTAAATTTCACAATAGGATGTTCAGTCGCCTATAAGACTTTATTCTTAAGTCCTTTTTTGCCTCCATTCTACTCCACATCCTCCTTTTACTGCACATCTAACTAACACATTAAGTCTGTGATGAAGTTCAAACACCAATGCTGCAGCACTGTGGCTCCGGGTTAACAAAGCCTGTGACTGATGAGTGAGCAACCCAAACAACATGAAAATACTGCGAGGCATGATACATGCTCAAATCTGCAGCTCTATTTGGTTCAAGCAAATGTTCCTGGATATGTATATTGTATTCTGCGTCTGATGTAGCACTTGCCATATTGAGATTTTACAAACCCATATTTAGCACTTGATTTAAGCCTCCCTTAAAAAGTGCAACTACGTCTTACATTTCAAATCCAGTTCTCTATAAAAGTGTCTGGTCTTTGACAGATATACTCAGGTTGTTTGAGACAAAACTCTTGAAGTATTGAAGCAAAGTGCCATATGTGGTTAAACTACTGCATTATTCAAAGAAAGACATATAATCAGTTTAATGGAAATAAAACGAGCTAAGAGACACTGTTCTTAGCAACCGCTTAATGCAAAAAAACATAGTCATAACTGTTTTGAATTTCATAGGTAAGCCTTCTAATTTCCTTACTTTGTTTCATGGGCAGGTAAGGTTTTACATCCAAGTGGTCAACACAGGTCAAGACAGGACTCAGATTTCTGATGGCACATTCACAGTGTCCCTTACTACGTTTTCATAAAAAGTTCCTTTCTAAAACAAACAATGAAGTCTAATGTATTTCTCAAAGTGTCACATCAGGAAAGGCACCCTTGTAATTATGACCTATTAATGTTTGTTAACCTAAATGCATAGATGATACCTTCGAGACAACACCAAACGAGCAACCAATACCTGTGTCAACCCTGCCACACTGCGTTTTACCGTATGTACATTCTTCTCGATGCTTCCTATGAGCTGATAAAATGATGACGGATTTCTCTTTTACAAACATAGTGCAACATGGATCGCTGCATTTAGTGACCTTATTCATTCTGGACTAAATCTTTTTGCCCTAATATTTCTTTGCAGTAACCCAATTCTACATTCTATTGTTAAGTTATAGCACACTTATTAGCAAGCTACAATACTGGGTGTGGTGTGTGCAGAGCAATGAGGAGGTAAGTAAAGCATGCTCTATAAACTAAACTAAAGCTTTATTTCCAGCATTGTCGTCACCAAGACTTTCATTCACTGTCAGCACCCTAAGAATCAGTTTCTTCAAATGAAGGAAAGACCAAAGTCAATCCTTCATGAACCCAAAGCCACTCCTCTCAGCATACACTAATGTGTGACGTGATCCTTTAAAAGAGTTTTTTTTGACCTAACCATGAGTGGGCAGATATTCTAAGATGTCTCTTTTTTTGCTGAGCGGGATTTATGACAAATAGTCATGTGTTAAGTCATGGATTTCATGCAAAGTAGGGGTCGGGGTTGAATTTCTGAGTTAGTGTATTAGCTGGTTGGTTGGAACATGTTACTTCTTTGCAGCCAAGGCTGCCAGCTGGCCATCAATGTCCTCCTCGGGTTGCAATGCATGCCACTGGGCAATGGGTCGGCGAGGATTAGCCAACATGTCAGACCAGTGTTTCAGACCTAAGCCAGTCGCCTTGCTGCCCACGAAGATCTTTCCAATGGCATCGTTCTTACCGATCTTGTCATAATCAAATACTGTGACTACCACCAAGATTTTCTAAGTGGGGAAAAAGATGAGTGATCATACTTCAACATAGTAGTGCAAAATGGCTAAAACATAATTATTTTGAACTTGTACTGTACCTGCATCTGTTCCAGGGGGATTTCAAAACTGAAGGACTCATTGTAATATGGGTTTAAGGTGTTTTTTTTCACCGTAGTCTTCTTTTTCTTCAGGCGTTTACCCCCCTGCAGCAGCTGGATTTTTACATAGGGATCTGAAAAAGGCACCAGGATCATCAGCAATTGTTTCTGTAGTGCCCGAAAGTATGTATCAATCATTTAATAATTTCATTTAAGTGTGCAGAGTCATCTTTTGTGTCACAGTTTCGTTTATGCATGTCGTGCATGTGCAGCGAGGCTAAACTAAACAATCTTATAAAAATGTAAATTCTGTTTCCAACACACTCTAATTTAAATTTTTTTCCTCTACCAGATAATCCACAAGCGTCCATCTTCTTTAAATTCTTTGCCTCCAGGATGCAGACGGTGAGTTTTCCAGCAGTGGGGACGTAACGGAGGGAGATGCAGATGTCTCCAAGTTTCTCAGGCTGAGCAGTGAGTGCAGAGAGACAGAAATCATAATCACATGTTCATTAGACCAGTGGTTCCCAACCTTTTTTCCAAGGGACCCATATTTTTCATCTTTTCATATTTTACATCTGTCAACGACCCAGGTCTTAAAGCATTCACTGCAAAGATGTGATAGGGAAGTCAATTCAAAAATCCCTGGATACAGGCAGAACGTGTGACTAATCTGTATAAAAATTTCTTAATAGACACTTAATGTCTTTGAGTCAAACGTTTGATTCTTAACAATACCTCCTCCTGGTCCGCGCTCTCCAGATCCCGCCACTCCTCGATTGGCCGACCAAGGTCAATGGTGTTCATGGGAATCTTCACCTCTCCAATGACGTCATGTTTGGAAAACCGGTCGTAGTCATAAACAGACATTACCAAGGTCTTCCCACCAAGCTCTTCATAGGGCACCTGATCAAGAGACAGGTTCGTTGGTTTCATGCCAAAAATTATTTTCAAAAGGTTAACGAAATGTTACAACCTCTGAGAAACATTAAACAATAAAAATCTTATTGTTTATAAAATGTTTTTCAGCTGTTTTCAGGGACCAACTTAATCCAAAAACCAAAACCAAACAACAATGTCTGGCATCAACAACGGGTGTCCTCAGATTTACCTTTAGGGAAAACAATGATCAGTCCCAGAGGTTGAACAATCAAGCAAACAAAATCTACATACAGTAACACTATACACAAATGAATAAATCAAATACGCCACAAAGCCTTAAACCTGAAAACTATTTCTCAGAACGTGGTTTTGTATTTCAGGACAAATATAATTTAGATAAAAACTTTCAATAACTGATCCCTGGTTTTAACACTGAAAGAAACAATAAACCAGGTGGTTCAGATAAGCATTGCACTGGGATGCAAAAGGTTTTTCTCTACCAGATGATCCACAAGGATCGAATCCCAGGCCAGACTCCTAGCCCACCCCCCATACCAGGCGTGACCCAGCGCTAGCTCCTTGTAAGTCGCTTTCGATAAAAGCTTCTGCCAAGCAAAGTAAAGTAAACCTGTCCAACTGACTGATGCTGCCATCCAAGGTGAAGGCCCGTCCTGAAATATGAAATTAAGAAAAACAAATAGGGATAACTAGGAACATCTCTTAGAGCAGAGCTTCCATAATAACACAGAGTCACTTGAAAAGCCTCCCCGGGCGTTTTTGGCAAGTACTGGAAAGAGCAGCATGTAGGCCGTTCAGGCCAGTCAATTTACACACCCTGACGAACCTTAAAAGTCACATCAGGTTTTACTCTTACACACAGCGTGAGTGACGCAGAGGAAGGGTTAGGAAGATTCTTCACCATCAACCTTAAAGGTTTTAGCTGTGTTTCTTTTTAGATTGCACATGCATGGACTCCTTTGAAAGTTCTTCAACACACTTCTGCAACACATTGCAGCGTATACATACGGATGCACATACACACCTTGTATACAAATGTCTCATTGAAGACAGGGTTCAAAGTTTTCTTGTGTACTTTGGTGTCAAACTTTTTCTTCTTGTCAGGCAGCAGCTGCACTTTAACATAAGGATCGGAGGTTCCACCTGAGTCCATCGACATGAGGTCCGCAGCTTGAAGGATGCCAACCGTAAGCTGCATACAGAGAGGATGGCAAGATGAAGACAACTGGAGCAGTGTAGACAGAATTTTTATCAGGCAAAAATCCAAAGCGTACGAAAGCCTTTTCACTGGGTCAGGGTCAGCACCTCGGACTGGTTATGTAACATGATCTGACATCTCAGACCTCACAATTACTGCAAATGTCTTGTCTGGCTGTAGACAGACTGAAAGTCAGTGTGTTTTATTCAGTGTCAAACAATTGTGAAATTGTGGTAAATTTCTATACTATTGAATAATTTTCTTCAGCTATTAATACATTATGTTGACAGAATTTAAGGACAACCTTAATTCTTCTTTCTTTTTTTATGCTGACTTTATTTAAGGCATTTCCAGCACCTGAACTCTCATTAATTCGTGTCGCAGTTCCAACTCAACAGTGCCCATATGTTTCACATTTGCAATAATTAGGTCTGGAATGAATAGTTTGACATTTTGGGAATTGCTCTCGTTTGTTTTGTTTCTGAGCGTTAGATGATCGTCTCTCTCTTTTGAATGTAGGGAAACATCCAGCAGCTGGTTATCTACACATGCACGTAGTTCAAAAACACCGTCCGCGTCCAGCACACATCTGTAATGTAAAGAGTAATATTACTATGTAATGTTACTGAGTTATACAGGTGCAGTTTCCTGTTTTTACTAAACTAGCTGGCAGAGGTTTATATCTAACTCATGGATCAAAATTATATTCACAACACATTTTCTTTCCAAATACAGCCACAGACCTTTGTATTCTCAAAGTCATAATCTATGGAGTATTGCAGCTTCCCCAGTTTCTCTTGTTCTTTCTCCTCTTCCTCCTTCTCCTCCTCTGTCAGCCCTGTCTCGCCCTCGTCATCATCATCATCCTGTTGTTTCTGTGAGGTGAAGGAAACAAAAGAAGACACTGCTATAAGTCAGGGATTCAGTGATCAGAATGCAGGGCTCCCCATCAACAGCCAGCATGCCACAGACACTGGAGCTCCAGGAATTTCTTTTACATGGGAGACACACGTTTTGGTTACTGCTTACCCGCACAGCATCTGATGATAATAACCACCCACTTATCATTAGCAAGCGGAGATATCTCCAGTGGTTACACATGAACGCGTGTTTATACTGCTAAAAGTCTGCACATCTCGTCTTCAGTCTTTTCTGGGTCACTGGGCAATTCCTTTGACATGCTTGTGCAGTACAATGACAGCCAGTGTCAGTGGGGGCTTTGCATGCTAGTTCCACTAGGAGGGGTAGTAAAATGTTGTATTGTTATTTCAGTAAACTGAAACAACATATATATATATATATATATATATATCATTCTTCCCATGAACAGGGAGACTTTTTTTATAAATAAGACCCCTAAGGGACTAGCTATGTCAATGCATGTTAATCATAAAACGCGTAATATTCAGGGCAAGGAGATGGCTTTCAAGTACCCTACTAGATTCACAATGGATTAAACCTAAACACCTAACTTTCAAATCTAAAACCTTTATTTCACCTGCTTGTCTTCACCATCAATGCTCCTTTCATCGGCTTTCCGTTATGACAGTAAATGGTTCAGGTTTAAAGGGAACAGCCAGCTATTTTAAATAATGTAAAGTCATATTGTTTCAGCCTTTTTACTGCAGCTTCATTGCCATCGTGCCTTTTGAGTTTGTCAGGCCATTTAGTGTTGCCACATTCTTACTTAAGTAATGCACAGGGTAGATTTGCAAGTGTCTGGCTTGTCATGCAGTTTTATCATCACCGCTTTCATGTCTCCCAAACAACCAACCATGCCCTTTACCACATGCATAGATTAATAGTGTTAAAAGTGTCTTGCACATCATCTCTTCATTCAATACTTTCCATATTTGTGTGAGTTACAGTTACATTGTCTCAGGAACAATGCATTAGATGGTTAGACTCTCCTCTGTGGGGTTTATGGAGCACATCATAGCTTTCCATTGGTACATTCTCAAGCTGTCATAACAAAAATCAACAAAAATTGGGGGAGACTAAAAAAAAAAAGCAAAGGAAGCTACGACTTTCATTCCATGAAACCCCCCTCCGCCCCCTGAGGGCCAGAGAGCGTCAACATGTGCTATCCACCTACCGTAGAGCGGGAGTCCACCACAGTCAAGAAACACGAGGCACACACAAGACAGACACAAAGCGGGAAGAAAAGGAGGAGAACAGAGAGAGGAAGATATTCAACTCACAAGACACCAAATACCCTACAAAAACAGAGGCAGTCGACACCACCACCACTGCAATTATGCTGGGAAATGACACACATAAAATTACATTGTGGACAGTAATTGATTGCTTTAATTAACTGTCACTGGAGGGCAGGACAATCTATAGTGATGTCACACGATTAGTTCTCAAATTAATCACTAGCTTTTCGGAAAATGTATCCTCTGATTTAATGTGCTTTGCATCCAAGCATTTTTTCAGGCCTTCATTCATTATCTTAAGTCATAAAATGCAGATTTTTGTGTTTAGGACATGTCAAAAGAAACACTCGTTATTCTTTGCCACCTCGTAACAAAGTGTGTCATTTTTCACCAAAGCCCACAATGGGAATATGTCACACATTTAAATGACCACAAAACATGAATAAATAAATGGAGGGGGAGAAGAAGAGAGCTCTCCTTGTGTCCTCTACAGCCTGCTGGTAAAAGATTAAATTAGGTTAGCTAATGACGGAGATGTTTACCAAAGTCAGGATGTTACAAATATCTATGAAATACGAATAAATAACTGAACGTAATGAATTAAGACCATGAGCAAGACATCACCAGCACAGGGAGCATGAGGCATCATACCTCGCCGCCTTGCATGTTCTTCATATTGAAGCCATCCTTTCCCTTCTTCCCTTTCTTGTTCTTCTTCTTTTTGCAGCAACACTTTTTGATTATGCAGAAGCAGCATGTGAGGATGAGCAGCGCGGCCACCACAGCGATGGCAATCAGAGCCCACGGTGGCACTGTCAGTGTCAGAGCAACACAGGGGAAACTGAAACTAAACTGTACAGGTACAGGTGCAGGGCATTTTGAATCAGCAGGATTTGGGACGCGACTACTTACGTGGGATTTTATCGATTTCGTTCAAGAATTTGCTTTTGATTTCTTCAAACATGTCATTCTTGCTGATCTCTGTGTTGTTGGAGCCAGAGGTGTCTGGCACAGAGGTGGAGACCACGGCTGAAGTGGGAGCCATGGTGACAGTGGTGGCACCGGTGGGCTCGGCGGCCGCCACAGCCTGTGGCCTTCTGAACAAATTGAACTTCATTGTCAAAGACTAGGCGTAGCGTCCCTGAGACACACAGAAGGGAGGAGGAACAATAATAAACAGCTGCAATGGAAATGCCACTGTCATAGAAATGTAGTGACTGTGATTTAAACACATTATTCAATGTGACCAATGCTACTGTTTGGTGTGTAGCGTTGACACGTAATGGAAAAGTAGAGAAAAGACAACAACTGTTGACACAGGTCACGTGGTTCTGTTTGATTTCTAAATTCTAAAAGGACAACGTGAGATTCATTCTCAATTCCTCATTCTTACTACAGCAGATACCTTTGTTTAGGAGATATTAAGATCAATAGCTACAATGAAGCTACTCAAGACTTTGAGAGATGATGGGATTTGGTGCGTCATCACAATCAAGTATGCGCATTGCTAGTGACACATTAAACAGAAATCAGTTACACGAGCGAGAACAAATCCCCAACTGAAAATCTCATAGGATATAAAAGCCATAAAGGTTGAGGGTAAAAATCTATTAGGCTGATGATGTGAATGTTTACTGTCGGTGTAAAGAATGAGCAGAATCTGCGGTGAATGTCCTGCCCACCCCGAACACAACGATCTGTCAGAAGTGAAGAGAAGACAGATGCCTCGACTGTATCCTCTCTGTCTCCTGGCAAAGAGCCTAGCGTGAAGACTGGAAGCAGGGGAAACAGCACGCCTGTGAACGAGAACACGCTGATGCAGACTGTGAAACAAACACTATGATTGAACCATAACAGAGGCAGAAGCTGATTAATGAATCACTTGATTGCAAGAAATTGACTGCAATGACAAATTAATCAGCGATGGGATTTTAGACTAAAATCTTTTGAATCGTGGACTAAGACAAAGTATTTTTAGGTAACAGTGACAACACACAGTAATACCCATTTTTCTGCAATTTAATAGAAAAACTATTTATTCATTATTTGCTGTGGAATAAACTAAACACTAATGATTGAATTAAATCGTGAGGTGATCACCTCCAGAAAATCCTTCTCACCCCTTACGGACTAATAAAAGTGTCTCCAAACAATAAACCATTGTCTCTGTCCTTTGAAAATTAAATCCACCACTAACTGCTGACAAAATCAATTTACCTCCCAGCCTCAAGTGAACATTATATCATTTATTCTCAGTCTACACTTGGCATGAGTAACATCAGCCAACTAGTCGTGTTGACTGCTGAGCGTGAAGGTACTGATGCTCCGATTTGATCGAGGCGAGCTGTTTATTAGTCGCACAGTGGGAAGAAATGCTGCATTTAATTGGGAACAACTGGACAACAGCAGCTTAAGTTTGCTTTGGATTCAATTAGAATCAATGTATGAGAAACTGATATAGATATAGACAATTATTCCTTCGTTTGTTTGACAATTCTTTAATCACTCAAAGTGGTGAGTTTAGTGGGAGCGTGGATTAGTGGTTTGAATTGTATCAATAAGAATAGATTTACTGCAGTATGATCCATGTGTGTGAGATGTTAGTTTGGCTGCTGTTATTTTCAGTGCAGCCTTCAGGTCTTTTACCACGGCAGCATCACAACCCTGTTCACTTATCCTCCTTCTATAGTTTCAGTAATTATTTGCTTTAACTCATTAATGTCTAGAAAAGAAAGCAGAGAGAGCGTTTTATGAGCCTTTCTCCTTCAGAGGCTTCATACCAGTTTAATGG
>JAUMHF010000021.1:17095509-17142957 GCA_032359275.1 Microctenopoma steveboyesi | reverse complement strand
ATGGATGGTTGTGAGTGTCAGGAGAAACCTAAGTGAAGCTTAAAAAACACTGCTTCTGAGTACTGAGCGATAGAATTTACCTGCATTATAAAATAACATTTAAACAAGGCAAGAAAGTAAATATCTGTGTGTGTGCAGTTTATAAAATGTCAAATATTTTTTTTAATGTAAAGATTAGTAATTTCCAAACTCCAATAATAATTTGAAGAAATTGAAGAAGATGAGACGGTAAGTGATGACCACCCACTGAGGAGGCACCTGGATAGTCCTGATGCTACACTGGGCTTGATGCCTACCTCTAAGAGACAACACACCACGTGGCACACAGAAACCCTGCTCACAATATCAAGCAACAATAAATAAGCTGAGTGTCTTGACTTCAATGAATCCATGTGTACTTCATGTTTTACTTCAGCCTACCCACCAGAGTTACACTCTACGAGAGAACCATTGTATTTTCCTGTGGTTCAGGATCGCGTGATCATAGCTTAAAGCCATATAGAAACAAAGGGTTTTCAGCTCTTAATTCTTTGTCTCCCGTTAAAGCAGCTTTTAATGGGGGGTACCCAGAAGAGAATTTCCACCTGAGTGTGCAGCGTCCCTTAAGGTTACGACTGTACTATTATTTCAGACACGGTGCTGTCATAATGGCGTTTTCCACCGCAGCAGGCAGCCGTTTACAGTCAAAAAACTCTCTGACCCACTGCACCTGTGCCACAACAAACGACAAACAGGTTGTTACGGACTCCCAGAGAAATGTAGTGAAACATTTAGCAGGTGGTGAGTTGAACCTTTATGACGTTGGCAGACATTAAACACAGAGAGAGAAATGAGGCTCGCACTCATTAGTTGGCCAGAAACATTATGATGTTTTTGTGTTTACAACTTATTACGTGCACACAAATAACACAAATGAAATGATTTATTAAAAAAAACAGCCCTATACTTCCATCCATCCAGGTTAAAAGAATAGTGAGTACAATCCAGAAAATCTGATTAATATTATGTTTTAGTTGTTGTAACTGTAAATGTTTATTAATGGTTAATGTCTTAATACATATTTTTGAAAACTTCCTCTGCATATGTCAAAGTACAGTGCCTGACCTGCTTTGATAAATCCCTATCCTCCTTGATTCAGCAGCTTTGCTCAGACCAGAGTTTAGTGCGAGGCCACAACACACAACTACAGCATTGACGGCACAGAATTGGTTCATTTATACCCCAGTGCATTGTGGGACGCTCCAGCTCATCTGTCTCTCACTCCCTCAGTGCATCTGTGAATGAATAAACCTACCTTCCTACTAGTCATCCTCTCCACTAGAAATGAGTCGGGCCTGCTGCTCTGGAACGTCTTTAGGACCAACACGTCCACTATCAAAGTCCCAGATAGAAGGCATATGCAGAGGACAGCTGGTATCAACGTGTGCTGGTGCTGCTGTTGATGTGCCGGGACATTTTGGTCAGGATGATTTGTGTCCTCTAAGGCAGAAGAGAGGATGTAGGAAAGGACTGCACCCTCTCAGCTCCTGCAGGGAGTGCTGCAATGCAGGGGCCTAACGGAGGAATACGAATCCAGAAGGCAGCTCGTCGCTCACACTCTTCCTTCCATTTCCTGCTATACTTCTTTCTTCCCTTTCCTCATTGCTTCCTCTTTGCTTTTACTTCTGTCATACAGGACTCTTCTGTATTTTGCTGCGTATCTTTTCTACACACACACACGCGCACACTCTTCAGGCACTGGTTGTGTTTTGGCCAGGACTTGCTGCAGCGTGAGACCACGGTAAACACGAAGCACTAAATGCTCCTAGTTGGCTTTGTAGTAGTTTCAGTCCTTGCATATCTTGGAAGTAGCAGTTCAACGACAAGGTCACAGTGTGTGTCGAGTGTGTTGAGTGTGTGGGACTTTCTTGTCTAGTGTGTTGAGTGGTGGTGGTGGGGGGGTGGACTGAAGATCAATTGTGCCTTAAGAGCAACCTTTATTCTTTCAGTGTCAGTCTCCTAAGTGAAGGATGAGGGCTTGATCGGGGGAGTAAACCCATTACAGCTTAAACCTGGAATAATAAACTAAACTGCAAATGAAAGGATTCAGGTTAAAACATCGCTCATTACATTATTACTTCACGGAGGAATTCTAAGATTTCAAATCTTAAATCTGGTTATTTTTGTCAACTTGAACAATTCCCCAAACAGTAAACTTGTACAGTTACAGCTAATCACTATCACACATCACGACAGAACATTTTTCATGGCAGACACTGTTTAATAACAGTATCTACTGTTGGTCCTGTACATCCACACAGGTGTTTATTCTGACTGAATAAAGTCAGGTGGGATCAACAAACTCTGTGTTCTAACAAGAATTCAATTTGTCTCCGGGAAACGACCCAACAGTGAAGTGATGAAAGACTGAGGACTGAGCAATGAGAGATTGAGGGTACTGGGACATTTGAGTTCCTCACGAGAACAACAAGAATATAGATTAATGCCACTGCATTAATAACACCAGCAAAACAACGATGTATGAAAATGGACATCATTTGGAATAAAAAGTAGCACATGATGCCTGAGAAAATGCAGAGTGGGCGACCGCTTCCCTTGCAGGCCTGTGGCTGACTGTGTGAGCTAGACCAGCTGAGCCGACTACCAAGTCAGCGTTTTTACAGCCCGTCCACTTACGCACATAAGGAGGAACGTCACACTAATCACATTGCGTAAAAGCTAAAACAAATTATGCATTTTGAACTAAAATGTCGCCCAGTGGACATTAGGTATTAGAGTGAATCAATTTTTGCCACAATATAAAACCAAACGTCATAAAGTACTGAACATTATCACGACAAAGTGTGAAATCGTTCTAGTCACATGGGTAAAACTAATGAAAGTAACCAACTGTGTACAAAGGTAAACTACTGCAACTGTTTTGACATCCCAGGTGATCAATCAAGTGCAAAGCTTAACTTCTTAACAGCGTATGATGTATGATCGTATTACAAAAACAAACCACATACCGTGGAGCACTCATTTGTCTTGTACCTCATCTGATTTATTGCACAACACGAAGTATTGATGAGCTAAAATAAGATTTTACAATGAAATCCAGTTAAAGTTATTGCGTCTATTTTACGGTAATTGTTTCTCATTGATAAACGTCATAAGGACTAAAGCTAAGCTAACAACAAACGTGCAGATATGTACATCTGCATCCTCCCTTTTTTCTACCTCCTGGAGCTGAAAATAGCCGAACCAGCTAGTGCTGGGTATCGGTGCATTTAGGCTGGGAGCAGAAGGGAGGGAGAGACTGACATTTAGAGACAGAGAAGGTGGAGGAGAGGGAGGGAATGCATCTTCCTGACTGCACAGATCTAGGGCAACATGACAGAGTAGTGCTCAGTAAAGAGAAGCCAGAAGGGACACGAGCTCAGTAAGTAATTATCTGATCATTCTGCACCAACTTCCTACATTTCCTCTGGCCTCAAAACCATTTCACAATTCATCCTAGACTTTTGCTAATTAAACCATGAGCAGTAGTTTTTTCCACTTGAGTAGTTCACACACAGAACAGCAACACATTTCAAGAATGACTTACTAAAGTCATTAGTTCAAACATCATCAGTGGACGTGAAAAGGCAAATCTGTCAATCCCGACAGTGAGACATGCATCAGCTGTCAAGGATTCGATGTTGGGAGAGAAGACAGATTGTTAACTTCATTAGCAAATGTCCAAAACAAGTTTGTATCAACCCAGAAAAACACACAACCATATTTGGTTATTGAAGGCAAATTTGAACATACTGCTTCCAATTGTAGTAATTAATGTAAACACAATGAGCTAAAATGATGGTCATGGTGATGTAGGCAGGGCGATCGTCTGTGAGGTTATTTGCTGCGACTGCATACATTCTCAGTACATGCAGTTGACTGAATGACTGATCGTTAATATAAAACTATTCATCAGTGCGTCAAAGATTCAGAAATTACATCTGTTGTTTTTATCTTTTCAGGCTACTAAAACATCAGGAGACACACGTGGCTCTGCCTCGGCCAACATGGTTTGTTCATTGTGTTCCCCACAGTTTCGAAGGAGCTCAGATAAAAAAGCCTAGAGGTTAAATACCTGACCAATGTATTGATGCAATGCTTCTTTTTTAGGCAATTCCAGCTACAGAACAAATCTATGCTGCTGTATCCTCAAGCAGAAAGTGCTGGTAGTGTTCGACTGACGGAAAATGCACTGCAGCCCCAGAAAAGAGATTATTTCAGCAACTTCCAGAGAAACCTCACATCAGAGCAAAACACTGCCCTCTGCTATTACTGTCTGCCACTACATTACTGTGTTTATCTACTGTAAAACCAGTTATGATGCAGGCATATTGTACACAACACTGTCTGTAGAGAATAAATGAAAAACCTCATGACTACGCTTCATGTACTTTGATGCACCTGAAAGAGGATCTCCCCGTTTAGTGAAGACAGCATTATATGCTGCAGTATAGAATCCCATTTCATGAACCATCGAACAACAGAGGAGCTCATGCACGTCTCTCCTCAGGAGCAGCTGCGATGGGAACGTTCACAGAGAGGAAGTGACTAGAGGCAGAGCTAATGCAACAACTGCCTGCAATACCACGAAACAACAACAGGAAGTAGATCACAAATATTTTCCAGGCAGAAAAAGAAAAGAATAAAATGTATGCTTTTTATAGCTTTGTGTTAAAGATTGATCAACCAGCGTTGCTGTTACCAAGACACAGACTATGCTTTATAACCACATACCCATGGGCCAGTAGCCAATTACCATGGTCTTAGGTCCTCAGTGTCCTACACCCAAACTAGTGGCTGTGTCACAGTGTAACAGGTGATGAAGCTGGTTAGCGTGCCAAGATCTGCTAAATAACAACAACAACACAATCGTTGGGTACTTGAATGGTTCCATGGCTTTAGTCAATCCAATACCTGCTGAGAAGCCTCACTCAAAAGCACTAATGTGAGCCTCATCTGACAGTAGAGGAAGGGCCAGAGGTTAACCAACGTCTTCATGATTTTTTTAGTGATCCATCTCAGTCTGGAGTGGTGAAAAAATCCATAGGCAGAGAGACCAACACTGTTTTCCAAGGAGGCACACTGCAGTCACAATACCCAATACTCCAACCACACCCTAGGTTTTCAACTTTCTAAGTCAATGGACTGTAAAAATGTATGAGCAATCCTCTCTTTATATAGTCAGAATCAGCCGTAAAAAACACAAAGTTCACTTTCCTCTTTTCGTACTTCACCCCCATACTAACACAGTTAATCTGATGCTCCATCCAACCTCTTTTAATTAGTAACACCGGTTATTTAATTATGTCTGTCTTAACAGTTAATATTAGAAGTCGTGGTGAAGGAAAATTTGCATTTAAAGTATGTGTTGACACTTGCTAAGCCCAAATCCTGCCCTCACACCGCAGCAGTAGGTCACATATTGACTGCTATTTTGAAACTAGACAGGAAAGCTGTGTGCATCAACCTACTGCAGCTACACATCCCCTGATTCACCTCTGCTGCTGCCAAAAGGAAGTCCTCATTTGGCACACACACACACGCACACACACACACACACACAGGAGTGTCCCAGTCATGTACTAATAACACCCCCAGGGACCGAAAAAACCACTGCGTCATTTGATCTGTTCACCGTACTGCATCATAATCAGACGGCATAAACGTAAACGCAAGATTTACCCAAATCTGTGGCTATAAAGTGAATGATCCTTAATCAATAAGCAAAACAGGGGAATATTCAACCAAGGAGATTGTGCTACTGAAGCGGAGAGAAAATGTAGAGATTTCCAAGCTGTTTTACAAGATAATCATCATACATCAGGGGCCGTAATGCGCATTTTCAATGCACGTTAACCAGAGCTGTGTCCCACCACACTTTACCATCAGTCACACAACTGCTAAAACCATCATCATAATAATCAGGGGAACATGCGCATGTAGATACTGCATAAACCCACTGTTTTAACTGTAAATTGGGGAACACGGGTTCATCTGAACACTGAGCTCTGCAGATTCTGCTGTGGGCCCGTCGCTCATGCTGGCTCAGCAGATTTGACTTGTGTGCACTGCCTCAGAGCTTTTACTGCTTAATAGTAGATTCACCATCCATTTAAAGACACACTGTAAAAAGGTCCCAGTGAATAAACAGATGACCATCCCAACACAATAACCATCATTTTACTTCTCTTGTTTGGGACTCGTTTACTTTTGTTGATTACGTGTGCATTTAATCAATTTCTACACATCTAGATCAATATCGACCAATGACGAGTGTATTAGCATTCCCTCTATAGTCTAGGAAGTTCCCATCTCAAGTTCTAGCCTTACACACATTTGTTGTTATTATGTAACACTATACTGCAGCACAACACAAAGCTACGCACCAGCATGAGGACTTGTCATGCCGTAAAAGTTCCACTTTGGCAGATGTGAAATACAATCTGCATTAAAATGAGAGGCAACTGGTAAAACACTGTCTGCTCTAATTACCCCTGAGCCACTATTCTCTCCTTTTCTCACTGCAGAGGTTTTTTTTTACATTAAGGCAGGATGTGTGTAATGAGGCTAGGTGCCTCTGTGACAACCTGGCACACAGCAGAGCCTCAGTTACTGATGATGCTGTTCTGGAAAGAGAGGAAGAAAGATGGCTTACCTTGAAAAGAGATTTGCTTCCTCCTAAACCAGAAGTGGAAGCACAGAACGGGATCAGATATTCTCTTGACGAGGACAAAAAAGATCTCAATCTGCACTTTGGTTCATCTCACTCTCAAAAGACATAGCAAAAACCTTGAGTGCTGGCAGGTCCCAGATTCAGCTGGGGGTGTGTTTTTGTCCAAGATTCCTCTGGTCACTCACAAAGAAGAGTTTCTGAGCTGAAGGTGTACTCAGATCAGGCAGAAAGTAGTAGAGTAGAGGACTCACAGACATTTACATTGTTCTAACACACAGAAATCAGCCCAAGCATAAGTCAGTGCGGTTCCACTGCTGTATTTCCCGGCACTGTTTGCTCATTGGCTGTGGAGCCACTCAATAAAAACCCTCCTTGTCATCAATTGGCTATGGGGGAGGGTGGCAGATTTTCTGTGGCGCACTAAAAACTGTGCCCCTCCTCTTTTCTTTCCTGGTCCATCACCCCCCCCCCCACACACACACACACACACACACACACAAACACACACACACACCCTGTACAGGCAGACAGGGAGTGCTGAGCTTTGAGAATTAGATGCAGGAGTGAGGAGAGTGAGCAAGAGAGGAGACGGAGGGAAGTAGAAAAGCGGAGAAATCAATGAACCGGTGAAAGGAGAGGTGAAGATGGTAACCAGCAGTCTGCAGTGGGTCTCACACAGCTGGTTTTCAGGCCGTGTGCCTCCCTGCTGCAGGAACTCTGACCAGAGAGGATAGAAGGTGAGGGGGGAGGAGGGGGAGAGGAGGGGAGGGAGAGTCACCAGTCTGCTCGGGCTGGTTTTGCTGCAGTATAGAGACAGGATAAACACAGATGGGAAGTTGTTGTTTTTTTTTCCTTCCACATTTCAGCATCAGTTGATCACTTTAGGTCCAACAGACTCATCAGCAGACACATAAAAAGGGCAACTAGTGCCCCTCCTCCTGTACACGGGCATCTAACATGTAAGTGGAGAATAAGTTAGAAGAAAAGTCAAATGTAAAGCACGCTACAACCTGCAAACAGGCCATTCATTCAACTCAGCATTTGACATGTTTGTGGCCATTTCTTTTAGGATCCTTCATGAATTATCTCCACACACAATGAGAATCACACAAACACGTCTGCACGTTTAAAGCAGTTTCTGGTGTTTTAACTTCCCTCACCGCAGAAACACTACAGTGTCTCCATTTGAATTAAATTGACATTACAAGGGCCTACTCTGCCCTCTTAAATCAATAGATACCAGACTTTCTGAACTGGACAGTTGGCGAGAACTGCATCACGCCGCCACTGCAGGTTTCTCTGGGGAAATTTATATAATACGTGGCTGGTTTGTGAAAAACACTGTGTAGATTAGCTGCTGCTGCTGCCGCTGCTGCTGCTGCTGCTGCTGAGAAGCACAACATACAGTATAAGATGTCGAGGCACCAGCAGCAGCATATGCTAAAACAAAATAAGATGCACTGCCTCCAGCTGAATTGCACCACATATTGTCCTCATACAGCTCCGTAACTGTCCTGTGTCAGACAAATAAGAGTCCAGTCTAGTCAGCTGATCTGGTAGTGCAACATTTGTAATGAAAAGCACTGACAGGACGCCGGCCCGAGCGCCAGTTTCACCATTACACTTATTAAACCTTCTGGGAATATTGCCAAGACCTCTGCAGCAAAGAGTAGCCTGACTCCGCTCAAGAAGGACGCACGATTTCCCTGCCTTCGGCATTACCCTTGACACAGCGGCACGTTGCCATTGATTAGAGTAACACCACCAGATGAGTCAGAGATGCTGCTGCATAAGTAAAGGATCCTTCCTTAATAGAAACTTTCCTTCCTGCTGTTTTTATTTGCTTCTATTCCCACGCGAGAGGGGAGTCACAGACTGAAAAGTTTTGACAGGATGTAATTATTCAGCCAAAGGATATTTTGTGATTGCCACATGCAGGACAATAAATAAATCACAGTAGATGAAACAGACACAGAGGTAATTCAGCATGAAGATTAGAAGTGGAACCTGTGTAGGCCTGGTTTCATAAAGGTGAACCATTTGCTAACATGAAATAACATGAAATGAAGACGGAACAGTGAAGGCAGACAGATTACAGGGATATAGACCTGATCACAGCACTGCCAGGCTGAGCTTATCTGAAACCAAAACAGTAAAAACTGCAGGTAGGGTAGGACTTCTAAAACACTGCGTCTGTGCGTCACTAAAGACAACCACGGACTTCTTTCTTTCAGTAGAGACGTTTCGTTCTGCATCCACAGAACTTTAGTAAGCTGACACCTGACTTGAATGAGCTCGTAGAATATATTAGTCTATAAAGTGCTTTGGACTATTTGATTACATTAATCTTAACTGATAGACTGGTTGTGCTTTGTTGTTTTGAGATTTTGTTAGTAGTATTTGTTTTCATTGTGTGTGTCAGCCATTCCCTATGTTCTCCTGTGTGTTCAGTCAGTTTTGTTTCTGTTACTGATCTGTTCAGTTAGGGTTGATTTTACTAAGTTAACTTTGTTTCTAGTGATGGCCAAACAAACCTTTATGAAGCTTTGACCCGTTTTGAACCCTTGTGTTGAATGTTGGTTCACTACTCAAAGATGCATTCATTGAGCGCATGGAAGACACCTGCTGGCACTGAGTATGTACTTATATTGTGAAAAAGACTAATGAATCTCTAATAAAATTACCTGAGATTAGATTCATCAGAATTTGAAATTCATTTAGGATTATTGATTCCTACATTGAACTACACCCACATATCTTCTGTCTTTGGTAGCATCGTAGATCATATTGGTTCTTTATGACACCATCTTAGACCATTATTTTTAGTATGTTTTTCACTTGGTTTGTTAGGCCATCATAAACGACCTATTTCTGTGACAAAGTTCATAGACAAGTAATAACTTGACTTTCTGCCCATCAGACCACAGCATGTAAGGTCAGGCCACATCCGCTCCACTACCGTCATGCTCAGCACTGGCGTACCGCAGGGCTGTGTGCTGAGCCCCCTCCTCTACTCCCTCTTCACCCACGACTGCCGAGCCATGTATGAATAGAACTCCGTTATCAAGTTTGCAGACAACGCCACGGTGATTGGCCTCATCAACAACAACCATGAGACTGCCTACAGGGAGGTCCAGCATCTGGCCACTTGGTGCACAGACAATAATCTGCTCCTTAACACCACCAAGACCAAGGAGCACATCGTGGACTTCAGGGGTTGAGAGAAGAGGTTACCCCGGACAAGAACCAGCATACTTAGGAACAGCTTTTATCCAAGAGCTGTCTCCATGCTGAACTCCTCTGCCCCCCATACACTCCTGAGAACCACTGTACTATCTACTCCTGCGCATTTTTGCACATATCCACTTGTAACTGCACATACACATTGTAAAATTCTGATTACACATATTTATACATATGTTCTTATCCATTGCATATTTATGATCACTGTAGCAATCTGTAAAAATGTTTATCTACTTCTAGTTCATGATTATAGTTAATACAACCCTTTATATTATTTTATATCACTGCACATCCATCTGTAAATATTAGTCGGTTTCTTCTTGTACAGAACACCCAACGTATACTCCCAGCTCTTTCCTCTTATTGCACTTCTGGTTTGACCTAAACTGCATTTATTTGCCCTGTACTTCTTCATGTCTAATGACAATAAAGTTCAATATAATCTAATCTAATCTTAAGTAAATAAATTCATGTGAGATTTGATCAATATATTGTAAAGGTTGAAAAGTGTGATTATATTCATTTAAGAAAGTTGGTGTAATTCATAAACACGCTATGTTAAAAACAAACAGACAAGTTAATGTATGCTTTGTATGTTTCACTTTCACGCTTCTATATCATGTCAATAAACCTGTGGACAAGGAGTCAAGCATTCGCACAGTCTTGATGTTGAGAAGGCGTTTAGCTTGTATAGAGGGGCATATGAGGAGGACAGCACAGTTACCATAATATAATATACATGAAAAATAGCCTTATGTATATGATACTATTTTGTAGTTAGTTAGTATTTTTTTAGTACTTTTATCCAAGTAAAAGTTTGACCGAGGGAACTTTACCACTTCTACACTGTGGTGTTGCCACTTAAATAAATGATCTAGGTGCAGTTTACAATAGTTTACATGACATGGATTCACATACACTGACCTTCAAGGTTACTGTAACAAAGTGAATTATGTGATTTAATAATGGTTTTCATCAGGGGTTTGAAACCTTTTTAGTGCAGCATCTAAAATAGACCATAAATCTCTTGCTCCGTGGCCGTATTGCAGCATGTCAGCACCCAGGGAACAACCAGAAGTAGGCCTGAGACCTATTATTGCTTCTAGCCTACAGGTTACAGCTGCACTTGCCAAATTGTGGAATCATCATACATTATAAATCAAATGAGTAATACGTTGAAAATTTCATTTCATTTTATTGATTTCCAGATCGCAACATATGACTGGAAGTGTGTTTTGTGGCATCTATTCTTGCAGATGCAGGTGTGCACGTCATTGCTCAAATGTAACACTAGAGGATGCCACACTCAAACGGAGCGTCTGGTTTTGGCACAAGCCGCAGAGCTGTCACTGAGAGAGCCTCACACTTTGATACAGTTTCTAAACAGTAATACTAAGACTTTCTACTACTGGGAACCATCATCAACATCTGCTTAATAATAGTTCAGAGTTGGAAATGTGGGAAAGTCGACATTAATCCTGCTTCAACTTTTCTTCATGTCTTGATTTCTAGTCTCTTTGTTATATTTCTAAGATACCATGAGAACATATTTGCCAGTGGAGCCACTTGTTCCCAAATTGACATGAGTGAGATGGAGCACCAAGCCTAGTTTTATCAGCCTGTGTTAGTGAATCCATGTGTCTCTGTAACCTGAATATCTTTGGCTCCCTGCTGTTTATCACTATTCCAGTAACTATTCCAGTAACTCTGAGACCAAATAGTTACAAGATCAGTATTATTATTATGGAGGTCCTGGCACACTTTGATGTACTCTGCCTGCAGCCAAATGTGCTGCTGTCTCCAGGTTCTCACTGGCCTGCTGCCAAATCCCTTCAAACATCGAGCAGCTGAGTGACACTGAAGAGGAAAGTAATTAAATCAACCTTCTTTAGCGGTCAGTCTTCTTAAACAGGTTTTCTGGAGGAAGTATTTAAAGAATATGTATTTTGTTGCAATCCTTTATTTTGAAAATGTTATTGATAAAGAGAAGGGAAACAGTTTGCTTAAAGAACAGCTGTAGGTAATATTCACCATTCAACTTTATTCTTTATGCACGTCGTATTATCTGCTCGTCTGTCGACACATTGTCAAACCTGCATTTTCGCCGCTGACCCGCTCTCACTGGCCAAAGACTCTCGAGGCCTTCTGTACATTACATTACTCTCTATAAAAACATATACACGAACGGATCAGCAAATAGAGCAGAAATTACAGACTGCTAACATAAACTTCCAGCCACTCAATGCGTGTAGTCCAGGCACGAGAGTTTAGACTCACCTTTATTTGTTTTTTGGAGGGAAATGTCCACATTAACTAGGGATATTTAATGCATGTGGCCTTTTTACCTTTTATGCATAGTCTGCGTCTAGTCTAATGAACACCGTCCTTACACAAGTTCTGCTGGAGGCTTACCAGAACACAATGTATTGAAAAAACTAAACCAGAAATTAAATTATTTATTGGTATAAACACGTAGATGTTACATATAGTTCTACTATGAGGAACGGTAAATTCATGCTGTCAAATTCTTGGTGTACCTAGTTAGATGAATATGATGATGATAGATAGGGAGGCACAGTATTTGCATGTGACACTTTAGTTATCATAGACAGACATTGTTGGGAAAAAGCTGATTATGGACATGGATATGGACTTATAATAACGTTACGTTAACTTAAGGCATAAAGTGACAGCACTTGTTCATCATAACTTAGGGTGCACTTAGCAAGAGTTCACAGCCACATCCCTTTGGTAGTGTGGTCACCAGCCATATATACATGTTCTTCCAGGAATCCAGTACCTTTCTGTAGACAAAAGGAAAAGTTATTAATAAAAAAGTGATTCACTATTTGGAGAACTATTTTAGAAATGCTGACAGTGTCACGCACTTGTGTTGCAAAGGCCTCATTCCTTCTGCTCCTAAATGGGGATTTGCAACAGATGAAAAAATACGAACAACAAGAACAGGTGTTAAAGAAGGAAGGGAACAGCGATTGCAGAAATGTAAGCTGAAGCACAATAGCAAACACATAACTGAGCAAACGTTAAGACGTCTTCAAATAGGTTTTATCCAACAGATCAGCAATAATTATGTACAAATCAACATTAAACAGCTAATTAAAGCTCCAAAACCGTACTTAGTGAGGTCATGTAACCTGCAAATAAAACGCTGTATCTGTGTCTTAAAGGAGCCCACTGCTGCTGCTGCTGCTGCTGCTGCTGCTGCTGAGTCAATGAAATGTGATTAAGGCTATGAACCTAGCACGAGGAGTCATTACAGATTTAATTTATGAGCGCTACCTCAGTGGCAGAGGCCACACTTTCCAAGTTTAGTGCCCTCCATGTTTGGAAAGTAAATCAACCAGGAGCAGGATGTTACCTTCTGCTCATAAAGAACAACCTTGCCATTTATTTTACCCATTTTTATGCTGGGCAACAGAACAAGCAAAAATAATTGGGCTATAGCTAATAAGGATATTCAAATAAAATGTGTATCGATTCTGACCTGTGGGTATGAAAATGTTGACCTATTTCTTGTCTGCATCAGCAATCGTCGGCTCTGTTAAGCAGAAAATGCAAATTCATTTGAATTCAGAAGGTTGAAGATCATGTGAATGAGCATAAAGAACATATTCCTCGAGACGTTTACTTACGTTTGACCTCGAGCTTGCAGCTGACAGCTGCTTCTCCGTGGTCATTCTTGGCTCTGCAGGTGTACACACCTCCATCGAAGTTACCAGGCTTACGGATCTCCAGAGAGCAGATACCCTGGACACAGATCTGCCTGTACTTGGGGTCTTCTCCGATAATCATCTGGTTCTTCATCCATTCAATCTTGGGCTGTAGAAAAACAGATTTATGTTTAAGACATGGTGAATAAAATGCAAGGACGCGTTTTTCTTGTGGAGCGTGGTAATGACATTATAAGCAGCAGCATTGTTTCTATAAATATTTGGGCCATTTGGCCAGAAAAGCTCTGTTGACTGAAGCAGGCAACTAGCACACGCCCAGTTTGGGAGTTTGAGTTGCGCAGATGTGGTGAGGACCTCCTGGGGCCCCACTGGAAATCTTACACATGTGACCCTGCTTCCCCTCTGACATGTTACCAACAAGACCTTTGCTCCTCCTGCTCTGCCTCAAAAGAGAAAAAAATGCCAGTTGTAGCTGTGCTGTTAGAACATCTAAGCCCTGGTAATGTTGGTGACACAGTGGGATTACGAGCTGAATGCAGAGGTGAGATGCTCAGACAGCGCGTTAACAACAGACGGTGAGGACACTCTGACAGCAGCAGATGATCGAGAGGAGAAAGAGAAATCATCACATTTATTTCGCAATTCAAATATTTATTTTTAAAAGGTAAATATTGCTGCCTCTGATGGGAGCAGGTGTAAGGACAGAAATCGATTTAGTAGCTGAAACACTCAGAATTCATGAGCTTCTTCAGTGTGATGCTTGTTTTCTTACATTTTATTTTACTTGAGTGCACAAACAAATGTTTCCGCCATCAGCCATGACACAGAAATGAACTCGTACTGCCGTACCTTGGGGAATCCTCTGACGGAGCACAGGAGCTTGGTGCTGTAGCCGACGGTGGTTGCCCTGTCACTCAGGGAGGTGGTGAACTTGGGTGCCTCGGTGAAGTCGTGCTCCTTGTAGTTGGATGGCTTGTAGTCAATACCTGGAGAATGAAGAGACACAACGTTAGACCCCCAAGACGCTTGGATGCAGTGTGAAAGATTTTTATTTGATTCCTTTTTTCCTTCGATTAATCTAAAGGTAAGCTGCATGGTTGCCAATCTTGAGAGAGCCTCGAAGAAAAGGTATAACTTCAGAGGTACCTGTCTTCACAATCTTGGCCTCCTGCTTCGTCACTGTAGCGGCCTCGCTTGTTCCACACTTGTTTTCAGAAAACACTTTGAACTTGTAGGTGTTTCCCATGATGAGGTCAGAGATGGTGGCATTCAGTCTATGGTAATGCTCCAACACAGTGAACCAGTCCTGCAGACGCACAGTGCAGACATGAGGGATTAGCGGAGCAAGTGTTGAGGGATTTTTTAGACGCAAGTCACCATGAGGATTTTACTA
Organism: Microctenopoma steveboyesi; assembly: GCA_032359275.1. Taxonomy (NCBI): domain Eukaryota; kingdom Metazoa; phylum Chordata; class Actinopteri; order Anabantiformes; family Anabantidae; genus Microctenopoma; species Microctenopoma steveboyesi. The sequence goes on along the minus strand of JAUMHF010000021.1, from coordinate 17,127,917 downwards.
TTAATAATCATCACACATCATTTACTATGAGCCTGTAGTCATCTGCCCTTCCACGCTGAAACACGACACTAAAAGTGACTTACTCCAGTCTTTTTGTCGGCTTTCTGGACCGTGTAACCTGTGATCTCTGTGTTTCCGTTGTCAGTGGGTGGGGTCCACTCCAAAGCAACATTGAAGCCCCAGGTATCCACAATCTTTACACTGGCAGGAGGCCCGGGCAGCTCTGGGAACACAGAAAATGATCTTACTAGCCTGGTGACGGTGAACTGCATTGCTCATATTTCCGCATAAATGTCAACATTTTGCTTACCAACAATTTGAAGAGTGAGCGGAGCCTTGTCCTCAAAGTCCTCCACCTTCACAGACATCTCGTATACTCCCGAGTCTTCTCTCTCAGCTGCCCGGATAAACAGGATGCTGTCCCTATCAGAGCTGCGGATGTTCACCCTCTTTGTGTCCAGGGGCTGTCCATTCTTTGTCCAGGAGACCACAGGTTTTGGTTTACCCTGGGTAGAAACAAAGTTGACTTACTTTCTACTGAACACGCATCTACTGAAAGACGCGGTCCTGACATGGACGTGATCTTTTTACCGTAAAGGGGATGGTGAGATTGATCTTGGCACCAACAGTAGCGACATATCTCTGTCTGAGGAAACGAGGCAGACGAACTTTGGGACGATCTAAGGTGAAAAACAACAAATGACACAATCAGTGGCTGTTATTAGAGTTAATAGAAATATATCTGTTAGAGTGTTTGTTTCAGTTAAAGGTGTCAGTTCTGTGATGATGCTTTTTAGAGAACATGTATATATTGCAAAAGGAATAAGAGATATTATTAGTGTTTTGACCCATCACTGGACCTTGCTGTGGGTATAAAAGGTCATGCTGTCATAAATGTGCTGAGTCTAATGACAGGCAACTTTTCTCCAGCCCAAAACTTCCATACCTAAAACCAACCTGACATAGTGTGAAACTGCTTTTAATTCCAACCCTGACCCAAGACAATTGGAAATACTGAGCCACATTACAGATGACAGAATATAAATCAGAAAAATTCCATTCTCTGACATAACAAATCAAATCTTGCCCGAGCAGAGAGCAGGTATTTGCCAGCATGTCTTTGTCTTCCATCTGCATTGCATGTGCTCAGGTTAAGGTACAGCTGGCTTGTTAGGCAACTACTTCACATCAGAGAAACGGGATCGTGCCGTTGTCCAGGCACCATCACTGTATAAATCCAGCAATGTCAACAGCATCCGCCACTTAGCAACAGCTCTGAATGAATCACAGCGCTGCACCTGTCTCCTAAAATATAAATCTGAAAAGTGTTTGCGCTTCAGTTGTAGCTGCTTTCATACATTTGTGCATTATAAGGTAATGTGTTTTTATTCCAATGCATTTGATTTTTCTTTGTCTCCTACATTTTCTGTCCTGTGAGCAATCTGCCAACATTGTTGTTCCACACAGCAGTAAAACTTTGTGCTAGATTCCACCCTGTGACCAGATTCCCAAGCTCAGAAACCATACAAACAAAATCATACGGGTATTTAGCCACTGTGATGTTTGAAATGACACTTAAACCCCTGCATCCTGCCAAGGCTCATTTTTAAAACAGGTTTGGTGAGAACCACCACCTGCTGAGTCCTGTGGAGCAACATTTGTCAGGTCTCTAAATAAAGCAGCCGTACTGTAGTATATCATGTCTCCTCCTGACGCATGATTCGGAGCTACAGTTAGTCCCACACACACCAGAATACATTGAAATCATACTTAACGTAAGCAGGACACAGAAACGATGAGGCCACTATTTACCAGCTACTGACACAAACATTTGCAACAGATATTATTTGGTGTAAGAAGAAATAAAAGGAGCACAGGATGAGGTAATATTAAAAAACCCTTCATATTGAAAGTGTCTTATCACTTCGTGTGGCACAGATTAGGATTGATCAACATGGTACCTGTAAAGTCTGTGGCATGTTTCAAAATAAACAGTGAATCTGTGGAAGTGTCATGAGATTTAGGTGTCACCTGAGAACTTAGATCCATAACCCCCACCCCCACCCCCGCAAGCCCCTCAAACTGCTCTCTATACTTAGAGACAGGACACACTGGAATTTACCATCCACCCCCTCTGCTCCCCACAGCCCTCACAGCTTGCAGTCAGATCACTTGTCACCATCGATCTTGCGGAAAGGAGCCTGACACTCCCCTCAGCTTGAATCCCGGCAGGAATCCCAATGCAACGCCAAATGCTCCACAGAAAAAGCTGTGTTAATAACAGGAACATCCCAGCTATTTTTCCAAAGCGCTGTGGCTTTGTTAAATATCTTTGATAAGTAGCTTCCATATGTAGACCACCTGCCTTGGTGTGCATGATGGGACTACTGAAGTTCTGCCATTCCAGCTGCGATCAAGTTTCCCGTCCCACTCTCCATTACGCGTAATGATGATTTGTGAGTAACGCAGGCCTTCTTTTTAAAGCCCTCCAGGGTCCAATCATCATTTTACCACAGATAACTTTGGATATACTCTCTGATTAACACTATCAGGTGTATAAGAGCCTGACATCAGTAAAACCATCAGCTTAACAAGTGCGCAGTTATCACACTGTGCTCAGGTGGATCAGAAACTCGTCTCACTCGATCAGAAACAAGTGAGGCGAGCCCAGTTTGCACCATTAACGCAGCAGATATGTGCCAAATGGACACGAACAGCTGAGAGGAAAACGGTGCAGACAGCTCGATTTGCTTTCCTTGATTTTTATGCATTATTTCCAGCATTATGCGTGTGCAATCAAGAATCTGTATCTGTGTGATGACACACTGTGTTCAGTATAACAGATGCTCCAATCTGAACTAGTATAGTCCAAGGCGACATATTCATTCTGTTTATCTGATTTTGATTTAGATTGCAGGTGTGGAATCAGGATCTTTTTCTGATCCTTTTATGTAAAATACTATTTTAGTAAAGTGACTTTCTATGGTGAAATATATAAATTAAGATACAAGGGGAATCAAATACTGCATGCTGAGTGTGTGAAATGTGTCTTTGCAAACAAGTCTTACCAGCAACCTCCTTCACCAGGACAGCCTCGGGCAGGGTGACAGCGGGGCTGCGCCCGCCGACGTTCACGGCTACCACGCGGATCTTCAGGCGGTCATTTGTGGTCAGGTTCTTGATAACATAGCGGCAGGACTTCTGCAGTTCCTCGTTGACTGCTTTCCAGTCCTCAGCTGGATGAGAAAATAAAAAACAATAATTATGGTGGTAAAAAGTATGTCAAAGTGATACTTGTGCAGTTTGGTGAAGGAAACAGTGATTGTGTTTGACACTTCCAGGTCCCCGGCATTACACGTGCATTCGCTGTTTTGTGCGTAAACCCCCTGCCCCGTTTGCTAAAGTCAATATTGAGCTGCAGCTGATATTAGCTTAGAGCTGTAGGTCTAAAAGCAGGACCTCCAGCAGCTCCTGAAATGCCTCTTTCCTTGTAGGGAGAAGTTAGGTAGCTCATGATATAACTCTGCAAGTGACACTTAAGGGACAGCTGCAGCTGATATGGCTGACCCACATTAAAACAAAGCGTTTACATGATCCTGTATATTTTAAAACACATTTTCACGTCGCAGCAGTGAAATGTTTAACAATAAAATGATAAATGAACCAAAAAGAGGCGATGAAATGAAAGCTTTTAAACTAATTCATCAGCTGACATTTCTGTCATGGTGTATTAATACCGCTATGTGACCCTGTTCTTGCACATGCCAGTATATGGTGCAGAGCAGGGCTTACTTCCATCCTTGCAGATTTCAATGGTGTATCCATCCAGACCGGATGGGCCAATGTTCTCAGGCTGGCTCCAGATGATAGAAACGGAAGTGTCATTCTTGTCCTCAACAAACAAATCCAAGGGAACACTCGTTGGCTCTGCAGAAATAAAAACCACAGAATATTTCAATAAATCATAACAATGACAGTCATAAATGAGTTCATAAGAGGTGGTGATGCAGTCAGGCAACACTGTAATAGGAAACATTATTATAAGAACACATCATTCTTTTCTTTCTTCTTTTTTTAAAGGTTACCTTTGGGTGGAGGCGGTGGAGGTGTGGGTGGTTTAGGCTCTTCTGGCACAGGCGCCTCAGCAGCCTCAGCAGCTTCAGCTGATGTTAAATAGGCATTTGCATTATTATTGGCAGCATGTATTGAGATAAGCAGTGCAACAGCATCAAACATAAACCCCAGATATGTACGTCACCGCTCTCTTTCTCTCCTACAGGAAAGGCAAATATTTTTACAGCCTTCAGCTCAGTTGACAAAATCTTCTGATTAAGTAAAAGAGAGCAGCGCCCAGGACCATGTCCGGTTTTAGCAGGTTGTTTGACCATCAGCAGGTGATCTGGAGTCAGCAGTGGGAGCAGCAGCTAATATGAGAGGTTAGATGATTTTATTAGTGCAGTTAGCAGCTGATAGTTGGTCCCAAATGTACTAATACTTTCACATGACGCGTAGGAAATCTATTGAAATCTATCTATAAACAGGAATACAGCTTAACACAATAGTCCTGCAGGAAATTCTCCCTTCATGAATGAATAAACAACAAAATCTAAATAGTATTTCCTTTAAAATGTGTGTGGTGTAGTTAGCATGAGCCTGAGTTTCTATTAGGTGTAATGTATAACAGCAAACGCTAGCAGCAGCTTTAGGTGAACATGAGTTTGGCTGAAGGAAGCATGCGTCCCTGGCGCGCGTAAAGCGCAGCAATGTGCCAAAAGCTGAATGCGTCAAAGCTGTCGGGTTAGGTCGTAAACGTGCCATTTTTCTCCTTATCCGCGGCACGTGAGGGTAACCAGGTGCTTACCGGAATCGGAACCAACTACCTGGGCTTATTAAAGGGTTACACAACACATCCAAGGCGCCTCCGCGGAAACGCAACATTAAAGTGAAGCTCCGGGTATTACCATCTGCGGGTGGAGGGGTCGGGGGCTTGGGCTCCTCAGCTGGCGGGGGCGCAGGGGCCTCCTCAGCAGGTGCAGCTTCACCCTCAGCTGGAACTGGTTCCGCTTCGGCAGGAGCCGGCTCGGGAGCTGGTTCCGGAGCCGGTTCGGGTGCTGGCTCTGGAGCCTTCTCCTCCTTTTTGGCTGGTTCTTTCTTAGCCGCCTTTTTGATTGGGGCAGGCTTAGACGGCATGTTGGAGGTTGCAGCTAATTCCCAACTGGTTTAAGTCCTTAACACTGTATCCAATGCCATCATTCCTGCGCAGGCGGCGCGCTTATATAGAGCTCAGCTCGTCAGACACCGCCCCTCCCCAAGTCAATTACAGTAGATACTGGACACCACGCGTGACCCAGACCACCGCGTCTGTTTAGTCCTCTCAGTCAGACTGCGCATCCTTACCCATGTTCCTAACCTAATATGTAAGAACCGTATACCTACTGATTAATCTAGAGTTTCCATTGTGTTGTGTCTGGTATAAGAATTATTACCCACATGGTGGAATATGCACCACTAGTGGTAAAGTGTTTATTAACAGTGTCACCGCTGCCAAACTGACACAAAAGAGGCAGCAGAATAAATACAACATGTATTTTATTGACTCCAACAAACAGTGATAGGTTGATGACAGCCTCCAAAGTCAAACCTTATTCATGTATTGGACCCAACTTTGATGAAATATACCTTTCCCTCAAGGATGATTTTCTTTCCCCTTGCTCAATGATTGTTGCTGCATTCAGAATGCTGACGTATTTACAATCTTTACAATGATATCCTGTACAAAATAGAGAAATCAACTTTTACAAATTTTTACGATTTTTTTTAGAAAAGAAATGAAAGAAATATCAAATATCTGAGAATTAAAAATCAAACCATTATCTATAATGACTGTTCTCAAGAATACATTAATGTTAACTTGTTTCCCTCAGCACACAGCGAGTTTACATGCATCTACAACACTTAGAAACCCTTAACATTTGCACATCAGTGACAAGATACCGCAGAACATTTTTTTAATCTTTTGTCCACGAAGGAGCTTTGCAAAAATATGACTATTCAGCAACCTGTATTGGCTCAAGATACGAAGCTATCAGGTTCATTCGGATTTCATTTGACTTGAAATCAAAGATGAAAACTGTTAAGTACTGATTCTTGCCAACTTTTTGAGGCTTAAACATGAGTTTTAAAAATCATTCTCTTTGTTTATTGTCATTTGACCATTCACAAGTCCAGTTACATTTCATTTGTTGCCATTCATCAAGACAAAACACGTGAAACAGCTTCCAAGCAGCGGAATTTACTGAACTACATCTATGAAGGCCAAACACCAACCAAGTTCTCCCCTCTTTAAGGCTTGGTGTCACCTGCTCAAACAAGCCTCCACTTTTATCCTGTGGTGCAGTTTGGTCCAAATTAAGAACTCAAAGACAGACCAGATGAAAACATAGCACATTTGCTTGTGAAGTTCAGACACTTCCTGCCAGCCAGCACCAGTAGAAGTTGCTGCATAGTCCAGATACACTAGTAAGCGAACACAAATCACAGTTACCGAAGAGCAACAGGCACGACGACCAGTGAATGAGATGAGAGGCTTGAGTGGATGGCTTTTGTTAACCTGCAGAAACAGATCAGGGTTTGGTAACACAGTCTAACACTTGGAATTATTTACAGTAAGAGAAATGATTCTCAGTCGGCATGTGGCCAGGTTGAGACTCACCAGCCATCTGGCATCTTTTCAATGCAAAGTCTTTAATGCATATATATATATATGTATGTATATATATATTTTTTCTTTTTTTATATTTGTTTACACGTGACCTATGAGAGCTGTGGATCAGCTCACATTACTTGTTATCAGCTTTATGCAAACAGTGCAATAATAGAGCAGTAAGCAGCTCAGACACAATTTAAAATACTAAACTTTCTTATTAAGCTGTCATAAAAGTGCTCTCACATTCATTTACAGCGTTTATGTACACGTGAAGCTTCATCTGAGCACAACAACACATTTTGAGATCGACAGTTTAATTATCTTGTCATTTCTTGCCCGTTCATATTTTTTATATAAAGAACAACCATATACAGTGGAACAAATACCTTCCATAAACATTTTAACCTGTTTGTTACTGTGCCATGTACCTCAACGGTTCTCAAATATGAACACCATACAACATCAACACGGGCCTACACCATACAATGTCTCTATTTAATATCTTCACCACTTTGTCAACAGAATTAAAATGAAAAATCTCCGACATTACCATCTAGATTGATTTCATATTTCTTAAGTGCTTGATAGAAATTACACAAATCTTTTTGCTATCCTACCCTGAACATCAATTAGATTGTTAACTGACACTTACACAGTTTAGGACACTGTAAAAGAGCACCACGTGTACCTAATGACTTAGTCTTAACTCTGCTTGTGAGTCCATGAATTGCTGCAAATGAAATGGCCCTAGGTAACCATAGCGATCAGGCTTCCTTTAAAAGCACCTACTAGATGAATGAAATCATTATATGGATGTTTTAAGTGTTCTTTAATACATTCAAAGTTGAACTTAAACCCCTAACTTGACAGTCAATAGGCATGACTGAAATACAGTATTTGGTTCAGTATATTAAATATTTGCACCAACTAATGCTGATAAATTATATGTGATGTATGTAGCCTTATTATATGCACATAATATATACAGTAAATAATCTTACTATGTAGGGGAAAGATTTGAAACAGGTGTATTCTTTCCTGGATAAATGGTATAGACAAAAATCCAAACTGGATTCACATAGTATTGATCATATTATTTCCTAAGAGGGTGTTTGTTATGTTATATGATCCCTGCATAACAAGTATATCATACCTGATGTATATGGTGGCATTGTTAATAAATCTAGATGGACTGCTTTCAAAATAATGGTATGATGAACTAAGTTATAAACTGATATTCATTTTAAATATTTTCTGTGTTTGCAAAAGAGTATGACAGCAAGCTTAATTTTTCAAATTATAAACATTATTAAGTAAAATAAACTACATAAATAAATAAAGTAACTGTAAAAAACTGTAAAATGTGTCCTGACGTTTTTTTTATTCTGAAAAGCAAAAATGATCAAATTACATTGATTACATAAATCATTTCTGACTGACATGTCTGACAAAAGCACCAGTGTTCTCTGCTGAAGTAGAGGTGGGAGTGACGTCTTGGTTTTTAAGGCATTTTATTAGTTTCACCTGCTCAGGTTGTAAAGTTCAGGATTGCATATGTATAGGATTTGGACTTAGATATGTACCAAAGAACATCACAGTAAACAGTAGCTTCTGTCATGCTGTCATACTCTTTTTCTCTTTCTAAATGAGTCACCTTTAAGGGAGAATAGCTCTTGTTGACAAACGCGCCATATCCCATGATGCACTCTAGCACAACAAAGGCTGGAGCGTGTGTGCTGTTGCAGAAATCACCTGAAATCTAAAAGCTGAGACGAGGGTTTTTTTACAGTGAACTATTAGCACCAATCTAAACGTACTTGGGACTAACGTGGTCCTGTAAGGGGATCTGGACTGAAGTGGATTTCATCCAGCCACATATACAGTTAACAGAATATAGCTATAGATTATATACGTGTTTCTTGAAAACATTATAGTATGTATTAAAATTATTTGGATTATATTCTCCTGCTGTAAGAATAACCAAGCGCTCATTTGTTCCTGAATATATACTGTGTTAGTACTCTAGAAAAAAAAACAGTGGTAAGTAAGTGGTAAAGTGTGCGTGTTGTGTTCAAAGCTTAGGCAGGCTAGCGTCTTCTTTATCTGGGGATTCAATGTAATTGGAAGCCTCTTGAAGTTTCAAAAGCATTGCCATCTACAACAAAGAAGAGAGTCAGGAAATCAGGAGACATACTAAGTCACTTCATCTTTATACAATCCTGATAATTCTGACACATTCCTGTCTGAAAGGTTTGTGTTTGCTCTCACCAGTGGATCGGATTCCATGGAACTGGGCGGAGTCTCCTTGTGTGGCCTCTCCTCGCAGCGCTGACCCGGGCTGCTGGAGCCGATGCTGGGGGGAGGTAGGTGGAACAACTTGGCCTGGTCCTGCTGGGCAGATGGCCAAGGTAGGGTGCCCCTCACCCACTCCACTGGATCCTCCCACACTGCTTTCTGGCCATGGACCTGAAGAGTTACAACATACAAGATTAGTAAAATTAGAGTGCAACATTTCCAGTGAAAGCAGAGCTAACAGTATTTCCTGAAGCACAGGGAGGCAGCCTTCTGGATATGAGGCCTGTAGTTTCTCACCTTGATGCCGTCCTTTGCCCCTTCTTGCAGGTATGGAATAATCGAGTGGTTCCAAAGGTCAATGAACCACGATCGAAACTCATCCACTGTGACAGGGCAGGACAGAAAGAAGCAGGGGCCTGAAGCAATGAGGGAAAGAGAACAATGTGAGAACAAACTAGTCCTTCCATGTGCTTGCAAATTCAGCTTCAGCTTTAGTTACGGGTTCAATACCTATGAGGAAGTCAGATGTGCTGTGCTTCTCCAAAAAAGTGTGCAGGTGATACCAAAGTTTAGGCACCCAGTCTAACACCTTGATCAGGTCCTCGTTGGTCAGGCTCCTCTCATCCTCCGACTCCATCAACTTCCTGTGCAAATATCGCACTAAGAAGCCGTTGGCTGGTTCCACGTTGTTTGAGAAGGTCACCATCCTGAGATGACAAAAAAAAAAACAACATGTCAACACTGAAAAACTGATATGAGTGTTTATGAGCGGGACTGTTTGTTAGCCACACGATGAATTTTTGTTTAATCAATTGTTTGATTAAACAAAATATGATATCTTTTACACTTTCATAGGCTTTTCATGTATTTCCTGTTTTTACTAGAGTGATTCAAAAGTAAAATGTTGCTTGAATAATCTCATGTCTGGGGAATAGTAAGTAATAGTGTAAAGTTACAACTTACACACGATCTTTACTAGTTAATGTATTGAATGCACTTACCGGGTCCCAGCTGTAACAGAGTAAACTCAAGCTTTATCCAATAATACCCCATCATATAATACATAAAGGATAAATTATAAACGAACGCTCTGGACTTGCTTAAAGGTGTTTTTATTGTATCGACTGGTTTATGCAACAGTGAGCTTTAAATCTAACTTCAGCAAAATCAAACTGAGGAAGAAGAAACTTTTTTCAGCCAACCTGAAACTGAGATGCAGACCATGGTTTGCCGTCATCTTCACTGGCTGATTGCTCGTTCCAATGATGTAAGGACTAAAGGCAGAACAACGTTGCACAGCTCAGGCTACACTCAACACATTGCTTTTTGCAATCATTCTCAGGTTGTATATATGTGAAGCTTACCATTTGTGATATTTGCAGGTGAGAGCACCATTGACAAGTTCGCTAATGGAAGTAGGATCGTGAATATCATCCAGAATAACTACCAGTGGTATTTCTGATGCGCTGGTTTCCCGATCAATTCGATTGGCTAGGTTTGACAGATAAAGCTGCAGATCCTGGGGAGAGAGATAGAAACCGTGTCAAATGACAAAGGAAAGCTAATATGGTCACAGACCAAGTAAGACCCTGTATAAAGACTCCCATAGGAAATCAGCTTCTGTCACCTTGCAGGACTGGCGGTGCATGTTGAAAGTAACCACGATGCCATTGGTGACTTCACGGGCGCTGCGGTCCACCAGGTATTCAGCCAGCCTGGAGGCGAGGTAGGACTTACCAGTCCCACTCGGCCCAGATAAGACGAGACGGCGGTGTTTGAGAAGCAGACTGATGTAGTGTTGCATCATGGGTTTGGGAATAAGCGTTTCAAATACCAGGCTGTCCACACACTTCTCCTTTAAACCTGAACATAGTGACAGACAGGTGAGAATCAAGTGCCGTGTACTAAACAATGAAGTGGACGGCCTGCTAGTCTTTAAGAGCCTGTTATGGATTCTGTTAGTATCTATATCAAAGAGAATGTGTAACACACTGAAGAGCTTGGGTAGGAAGCCATTGTGAAAAGGATTTATAACAACACCATGTCCTTCATAAGCACCATTGAGCTCTAACATTTTGCTCTTAAAATAACTTTGCATCAAGCACAGCAAGCGTGTGCACCCCCCCCCCCCCACCCCTACCAGCCAGCAGAGGTGTAATGTTCTGACTAAATATCTGTGGGGCCCACGGCCTCCCAGCTGGGATTGACTGCACGGAGATCATGTTACGCAGAGCCCTGCCTCGGCTGCCGCTACTTTCCCAGCTCTCCTAGCACTTCACTTCTTGCATTCCCACATACAAAGATACCGAGGGGGTTCACAAGCAGAACCTCGACTCAGCTCTCACTGGCCTGGTTCAGAAGCGCCAATGGGCGTCTTACAAAGTATAACAACCAAAAAACCAAAACAGTGTTATTACAATTGAGTGTATGTTTTAGTCAGAGGTGATGAGAACTAACAGCTGTGGTGAAACAAAGCAGAGCGGAGCAACACTGCACTGGCAGCAATAAAGACAGACAGGCTTGCTCTGACAAGCTGACGTGACTTTGCACTACACTGAAACTTTGATTATTTAAGTCCTCCAACTAACACTCACTTCGTAAAGGAAGAAAAACAGATGGCTTTGGTAATGGAAGCTGTTTCTAACAAGTTCTGCTTGGAAGGAAGCAGAATTTTCATTTTCATTAAATGCACCACAGACCTTTCAGGGCGACCGTGATGCCACCGGGGCCTCGCGACATGCAGCGGGAGGGCTGTGTCTCAGGAGCTTCTCCACCCAGCACTCTCCTAATGTGACCCATACTGTAACTGTAGATGGAGTCAGTAGACAGGCCTAAACTGGAAGTGGGGTCCACTTTGGCAATGTACACCTGGAGAATAAAGGAGAGAAAAAGAGGAGTAAAAACATTTAAACATCACTTGTTCTTTGCAGAGAGAATTTGTTTTTAAAGAATGAAAAACATGTATATAGGATACAGTTTCTGGGCTAAATAAAAAAATAGAAATTATCTATATAAGAGGGTTAGAAGCTACTGCTCGTGACCCATTTGTAAAATCATCTTTCAAACTATGTCAATACATTCAAATATCACTACTATGTTCAGATTGACACAGAGGACTGTACCAAGTTGTCAGAAGAGGTTGTCTCACCTTGAATGCCTGGCTGACAGCTAAATCCAGCATGGCCCAGTCCATCCTGCCATTTACCCTGACTGTGCCCACAAAGAAATCCTGCTGTTTAACCTCCTGCTGATACAAAGTACAGTCCACGGGTGAATGTGAACATTCACATACCACATTTAACGGTTTTAAGATGTATAAGAAAAAATGTATATCCTTACATCTTTAAAGACACGCAAATCCGCAACACAAACCACCACCCTAACACGGTGATCATCTCTCTGTGACGAAAGGCTAAGAGAATCTGCAGAGGATGGATGGATGTCTGCCAGGGAGAGGACAGAAAAAACAGAGGTCAAATTTATCTAGCATGTGTGGGACAGAGCAAGATATATACCAACTGTTTTTTGTTCAGTTCTTGTTGTTGTTACTTTCCAACTTTCCAACTTTCCCCTTTGTAGCTCAGGTTTTACAGATGGCTACATTAACAACATATATTTTACATGCATACCTGATATCAGATGCATAAAATATTTTTTATAACTGAAGCTGCACGTATCAAGACAAATACATATAATTAATGAAGCTGCATGTACACATGCTTGTGTTTTATAAATGTAAAATCTGTGAACATGTATGAGCCTCATCTTTACCCTGCCTTGTTGTCTACCACACTGATTAAGCGCCATTCTTACTCTACGTCTTCGGGAATGTACCTGTACCTGAGCCGCTTGCCTCACTCAGCCCTCTGCTGAAGCTTTTGGGCATGTGCACGGCTACCGACTGTCGAGGGGATAAACTTCCTAAAGCGGTGAGGCCTGAGGACTGGGAGACGGAGCTGGAGGGTCCAGGAGATGGACAGGGGGACAGACTGCCTGTCTTCAGATGGTCATTCTCAGCCTTCAGGTTTTCTACGGTTCTCTACAGATTAAATGCAAAGAGTGATCAGAAAATACAGCACTGCTCCGAAACAATTTTTCCCTTCTAATATCCAAACATGTTACGCAATATTGTAATGAATTGAAAGATAATTCCCATGCCTGCATGTTGTTCATGGCCTCCTGCAGGTTCTCCAGCTGATGGGCAGTGCTCAGAGCCTCCAGGCGTATGTCTGTCAGCTTACGCTCCTTCTCCCACAGCTCTGTACGTAACTCTGACACGACCTTATCATCCATCACCTCGCCTTCTTCACAGAGTCTAAAAAGAGTTCATGCAAGACAAATAAATACCAAGGATTAGCAGACTGACAGCAAGGAACCTTATTTTCAAATTTACTTCTACTACTTTTAATGATGTATATGAATGAAACAAAGGGGTCTGAACAATTATTCCACATGACTTTTAATATATATATAATACAATTCTACTGTAAATTACTACAGTCAGTAAAGGGTCTAGGGAAAGGTTTACCCAGATGATGATGCAGAGGCTGAAGATTTAACTGATGATGGAGGGTTATCCCCGTCATGGTGGACTTTGGGGGAAGAAGGTGCAGAGGACTCTGGGGTGGAAATCTCCTCAATGTCAGCATATGGCCCTGATGGCTTGGAGCCCTTCTTACTGAAGGCTTTGTTGAAGGAGCTGCGCAGCTGTTTGGAGAAGGGATTTGATAAAACATTAGACTAAATCTAAAACGATAAATATGTGTGAAATGCACTGCGGAGTACTACCACCTACCAAATACATGCATGTAAGGCTCAATTAATTTTTAACTTTGTAAACATGTGCAATGCAACGCCTGGTGTTCTTTCACATTCACACATCTTACTCTGAGATACACACATACAACACAGCGACAGTAGGCAGACTTAAACATACACAGAAGTAGAATATGCAATGAGCATCGCAAACATTCTCAAGAAATGGAAACCACTACAAAAGTGTGAAAACCATTTGAATGTACGGTAACATTTGATGTTTAACATACCGCAGAACAAGTGAATGGCATGCGGTGGAGTTTCATTTTACAAATGAATGTCATCAAATCATGCTAATGTGATTTAGCGAATCGAGTTTAAAAACACACGGATGACAGAAAGTTTCCAAACATTTCCCTAGTATGACTCATAGGTGCTTGCAGGCTGGCGAAAGGGAGGGGGGTTAAGTGGGCTTAATTTACTGTAGCAACATCACTCACCTCAAAGACCTAAAATAAAAAGCAGGCCAGCATGAGGAAGAGACCAGAGTCATACTTAATAACAGATTTGGAAGAAGACAGGAGGAGAATCACCTACACATACACACATGCAGGGCCATAAACCAGAAGAGCGGCTGACTGACTGACTGACTGAAATGCAAACAGTATATTGTTTAATGTAAATTGAACTGTTGATAGTTGAGGTAAGTGGAATATTCCATTTGCTCAAAGTTTGATGAATCTGACACTGATGAGATAAGGCTCATAATCTCCAGCCCATTTTACAATGTCCTCACCCAGCTCTTCTTCTTCTTCTTCTTGGCCTCCTGCTCCTTGACGCTGCCCATACTTGAGTGACTTGTGGTGCTAGTGAGGCTGGAGATGCTTTCTGAGGAGTTCTGACGGTTGATCAACAGCTCTGAATGACATGAGAAAACAGAAGAAGAGAGCTGTATATTGTGAAGGAAGAGAGTCCCGACCACTATATGGAAGCTCAGCATATTTTCTACCTCTTGGTGTGATGTCTGGATTACTGAGAGCCCCCTGAATGATTTCCTGGGCCTCTGTATTTTTGGTCTTCAGAACTTCAATGGTGTCCTTCAGATCAGTCAGCTCAGAGTCCTGAAAAGAGAAACAATGTGAGTTGATGTCAGCTTACAGGCTATTGGAGTAAGCTTCTTCTGTTTTCAACACGACTGACAGCTCCTGGTGAGTGACAGACGTCACCGTGGGGATCCCACTGTGCAAACTGTTCACCCACATCTCATGGCCAGAACAGTCATGTCATATATTTATCACAGGGTAACACACAGCAAAGCATTTGGACAATAATCAGACTAACATCTTGTTGTATGTTGTATATGTACAGTACACTATGAAGCACTGTAACAGTTTAGAATCAAATATTAAAAAGTGTGTATGTAAAGGTCTGTTTAGTGTTAGATTTGTAATGTTGTGGACATGGGTCTTCGTTTGTGTTATTACATAAATAAATACAAACTATTACAGATCTCATAGGTGGTTTAACATTCATTGGCATTGTGATGTAACCAAGTTACCTTTTGCTCTGAGGAGACGGACAGGGTCTGTAGGCGTGCCGTCATAAGTGCCAAACTCTGCTCAAACGCTGCTACCAGATTAGCCTTTAATAAAAGACACAGTGGAAGGAGACAGAGTGAATAGGGTGTTGAGACAGCAGCTGAATGAGACACCACCTGAATCGAATCGCTCTGCAGTCTGAAACACTCACAACACATTAAGCAAATGGTTTTCTCCATCTGCTGGGGGAAAAGAAAGGGGATGGAGTAGTGGACAGCTGTAGAAAATGTCACACATGAAAAGAGACATTACAGAAATGTTGGTGAGGGAGGGAAGCAGTGTGGCACCAAAAGACAAACCTCGTAAACCTTATGCCTGCTGCTGGCAATCAAGTGTTACGCTATGTTTTTAACAATTAGATAGCTTCAAAAAACTCTAGATTAGAGAATATTTACATTTTTGTTTTGCATGTTTATTTTTACAGCAGTTTCAATTTATGTGGATGATTTGAATGTTGTACTATGCTTGTTTTACTGTACAACACTTCGAAAAGTGCTTTAAAAATAAAGTTATTATTATTATTATTATTAATATGATCATTATACATTAGTAATTACAACAAAAAAAATAATTCTGACATTTTACAACTAATTGGTTGAATAAATAATACAAATATACAGTAACTGAACCCTAGCTGGCATGGTTTATCTTAAAGGTTTAGCTGGACTGTGCCACACCACAAGCCCACCGAAATGGGACAGCAACTCATTAGCTTGATGTCGAGAATCATGCGGAAAGGACAGAGTACTCTGGAGGAAACCAACAAACCTGGCCTAGCTGCTTTACCCAGCATCCAGTGGGGCAGGTCAGTGGGAGGCAGGCAGGGGGCAGCAGCAAACCCAGCAGTCAATAATGTAAAAAGTGTAAGAGAGAGGGTATAGTGGCATTAGGGGGGCTAAAAGGTCTTATAAAAAATACAAAAAACCCACACAGACTTCATACAGTCACTTATGTTCAAAGCACACTGGTTAGTGAATAAAAAAGTGACCAGCAGAAAGCAGTTAATGTTAATTATTTTACATCACAAGCTGCACAGTGAGACAGCCAGAAGAGGCAGCGGTGGGACATTTGTTAGGTCAAGCTGATCAAACTGTTAAAAGTGAGCATTAAGTAGTACATTGAAATAGATGTTCATCAAGACAACGTGGCTGAAGGCTTTTCATAGAAAGTGACAGATCTGAGTGAAAGCTGAAGTACTGGACATATGGCACAAGGATTGACTAGAGGGTCCAGACAAAGCATATACAATATGGGATTTTCTATCCTCAGTAGTGTTATTAAAGCACAATCAATTAAAAAGTGCTTAATTTCCATCCTGAAATGATAGTATTCTTATAAAAGATTTACCCATGTCACTGAAAAATTAGGTTATGAAAAGGGAATATATAAGGGAGCATATGGGGAATATATAAAAACATCATACATACATTAGCAGAAAGCTGCATAGTCAGGTTGGCAACCTTTTCCTGGGAGGACTCCAGCTCTCTCCTCAATTTGCGAATTTGCTGCAGACAAATTGTACAGTGAGTGAAAGCAATATAAGCATTTTACTAAACAGTAAGATGTGCTTGCTTTTGAATATACAGAATGTGTTAGATGTGTTGTTTCACTGGGTTAACTAAAATAAGAATGGAAACAAAAGAACAAAAACAAATATGAAAGGTATTGCAGAAAGTGAAGTGATTCACAAATCACATAATACTACAACAATAAAAATATAGGCAATGTGCGAATCATTGTAACTATGCTATGGGTGAATACTATTAGAGGTGAATTATGGGCCTTGGAAATAGAGATCTGAGGACTGACTTCACTGATGACACCACACAATGAAAAAATGTTCTGGTAAGTTGGCCTTACCTCCCCTTGTATCCTCTCCTCATTCTTAAGAAGCCATGGTGAAAACAAATAGGATGGGGAATTAACTTTATGGGCACTAATGAAAAATTATTTTTTAAAGTTTTATAGTAACAACAGAAGTGAAGTAAAAATTTGGAATAGGTATCAAATACCTATTGCATGCATAAGAACTAGAGTAGGGTTATATTAAATACACTTTAAAAAGCATGTAAAAGCAAATCATAATTGCATACATATTTGTCATATAACATTTGTTACCGTACAAGCTTTGGTAAATGATCCAATTTTTTAAAGATAACAGCTCATGTAAACTGAAGGCACAAGGTTTAAACTGAGGTAAAAAAATATTATATACATAAATAAAACACAGTAAATGGAATACATACACTCACCGAAGAATAATTGGATGATGCGTTGGATGCCAAAGAGAGCACAGAGCCATGAACTGTAAAAAGGTAAAGTAGAGATTTGACTTAATGCAAATGCTTAAAAACGGTGTATATATTACTAAGACCCATATCCATTTTATATTTTATATCCAAAATATAAAATACAATATATAATATAAAATACAATATATAATATAAATATATATATATATATAAAACACAAAACTCCATTTGGATGATCACTCTGCCATTAGGGGTTCTACCATACTAGACCTGCCATATTAATTTGTCATTTTTTAGCATTATTCATGGCATTTAGGGAAAATCATCTCTCGTTTTTTGTGTGTTGTGCTTTTACGCACATATCTTTTATAATCAGTGTTTTTAGAGTCACCAAAAAATAGCTGAGAAACATTAAATATCCAAATACATTTGATAATTCCAACCAGTTTGCTTTAAATGCCACAACTGTGCAGTTAATTACAAACCCAGTGATGCAACAGTACAGTTGACATTTAAATCACAGAAAGCACCTTTCAGTTACAATCTAAAATGTAGACACAGAGACTCATCCCCACTTCCTCATTCATGAAAACAAACGTCCTTTTGCATGCAGTATTATCAGAAAGCTCTGCTCAGACAACTCCCTCTACAGGGAGGCCAACTGAGTAGGCTCACCATCATCCCCTGGTTCACGGAATGAACCAGACCGCATCATGCTTTTTGGACGGTCGGCCAGGGACATGCTGCCGGCCAAGGTGGAGGATCCATAGATATCGCAGGCTGAGTCACTAGAGGGGCCTGTGCTGTTGGAGCGAGATATCCTTGGGCTAACACTGGAAATGGGGGCAACTTTCACAAAAAGAGAGACACATTGGAAAATAGTGAGCAACAGACAAAACTAAGATGCAGACACACACAGAGAAGGCCTACATCTAGGTTTAGCACTCTTTCTGATGACTCAGTGTAAGGCAACACTATGGTTCGAGTGAAAGAGATAAATATAGCCTGACCTGACCTCCTATTTCCTTAATCTCTTGCTTAACTCACATTTAAACTTAATGCTAAATAGCGCTAGATATGAGATAATCGTAGTCATATGGTTCAGATTGATCTCATACTTTCTGGCCACCACTTGAGACACGTGGTTGAATCCATCATCAACTTGTGTCAACATTTCTTCATTGTGAAAACTTGTCTTTCCTCAGTGTGAGTTCAATATCCTATTCCCTAAGTTCTAATCAATGATAAGATGAATGGCTTATCAAAGGTGAAGAGTCATTAGCTTCACAGCTCAAAACAGTGATTGTTTTTAGAACTTGGCAGCCACATGGGTCAAGCATACTGACCCACGTTGGTGAGAGGAGCCTTGCTGGAGGAGGGGTGGGGCATACGGGTGGGAGAAGGCAGCTGAGGGGGACTTTCGCTGTCTGTCATGCTGAGCATGGTGTGGGAGTGGCGCCTTCCCGGTTTGCTTCCTTCACTCTCCGAAAGGCTTGAGCCATAGCGCCTGGGAAAAAAACCCCACAACAAATGAAGGTCATTTTAATGTCAACCAATGAAAAATGAGATTTCAAACTTATGCTTGAACAGTAATTGTTTGACATACTCTAAGCCTTTCTTTGGCAGGGTATTCCGATCCGTTTGTAAACTGTAAAAAAGAGGGAAAAACATCTTCTAAACACGACTAGTTCATCAAAAAACATAATATTTATTTATTCATTTTATTATTAGAATCTGAGTATCACGCAGCTTTTTATATATATAGCCCATAAGGAACACTTTCTTACATATGGGGGGATTGCCTAAAACTACATTCCTCTGGCAGGAATTAATTCAGACCATCTCCACCTGAAACAAAAATAGTCAGATCGATCTGACTCTTCATCTTCCAAATGACAGCTCGGAGTTTTTGGTTTCCCAGAAAAAGGGAGATAAAATATGGGTGGACAGCATTTTGCCTGCCAAGAAACTTATGTTGGAACACACTTCAAATACCACAAATACTGACTCAGACAGACATAATTTATACATCATATGCTGCTACAATACATGGAGCTACTTATATAAATACTTACAGTATCTTACTACTTACTAAGAACATAAAAGAAACTTACTTTAATTCACAAATTGTATTTCAGTAGATTTTTCTTTAAATGGTTATAAGGAAAAATAGAAATGAACCTACAACAATATAGGTGGTTGATTTGTAATAAAGACACACTGTGCTTGTAGCATTTTCTTTCCCAAAAGCAAGAAACATTCACTAATATTAATTTTGTCCCAAATGGATTTCTTTAAACAATGGACATTGGACAGAGACATACCTATCTGACATGTTGAGGGATGTTCTGCTCCCAACTCCCCAGGTTCCTGTACCCCTCTCCTCCTTGTCATGCGTGACATATCTTGTGCTGGGGGGTACACTCATCTGCAGTGGCAGCGACTCCAGGCTGCGGTGCATACCAGACAATTTGGGGTACAACAGAGGTGATCCACCTAGGCTTTCACTGTTGTAGGAACTGGGGGAATCAATGTGGAGGACAGGAGCTGGGCTAGGGATGAGGCGGGCAGCTGTATGGGAACCTGCCAGGTCCTGAAGCTTGGAATATGGGGGGACTTTTGGTGGGAGGTCCTGGATGGTCACACAGGAGTCAAGACTGTTGGAGTTGAATTGATCCAGATGAGCCAGACTGGGTGGACGACCCAAAGACTTAGTGTTCAGCATTCTAGAAATCAGCCACAAGAAACAAGATTACAATAAAATTAAACTATGGTCCTGAGTAATGAAGTTCAAAGTAGAGAGTTTGTTTAGAGGAATACATGTGTATTATATCTGTCCCCCCTTTTATTGTTGCTCTTACCAAAGAATAGAAAAAAACACACTAACTCCCATTGGTGTAGACTCTAGACCATTTCTAGCAGTTCCAGGAAGAACTGTTGAAAATTTGCTCTGAGGATTACTTGGGGTAAGTGGGACACTGTTTTTGGAACAAGATTAACTGTTAAATTTTTGACATGTCATTTGTGAAGCCTGTAGGCGCCACAAAGAAAGTCCTGTTCCAATCCATTGTAATGGCTTGTTAGTGTCAGCAGATATCCCAGACACATACAGAGGAACCAAAAATGATCGACATGGCTAAATATTACAAGAGGTCAGTAAGGAAACATAGTTTTTCGTAATGAAATGAAATGGCGTGTTAAAGAAGTATTTAAATAAGACACCTTGGTGTGGTGGGTGACGAGAGTTCAGGGTATTTGCTGCTGCTGGTCCGTCTCAGGCCGTGCAGTTTCATAGCAGACTCTGCTGTGGAGTCAGACCGAGTGTCCTCTCCTTTCAATAAACCACAGTCTATGTCAGCAGCCTTGGCCTTGGCTCTCTCCTTCTCCTTTTCTCTGTCTGTCTGGTTTACTGGGCCTGTGCTGGTTCGACTACTTAATTTACTGCTGCATCCACTTGGCTCTTTAACCCTAGGACCCGCGGAGGCGATGGGCACAGGTTTCAAACTCAGCAGACCAGGGTCAAGGGTACCGCTGACAGGCCGAGCTGCAGGACGACCAATCACACTGAATGTACTCGATTTGGCTGGACGAGGCAGACTGCGGTACTGAATACTGTTTCGGGCGTTTGGGCCCAGGAATCCACGTTCGCTGCTGGCATCAAAACTGTTCTTTCTACCGGAGGGTATCCCTCCTCCCACCGGTTTCACAGGGATGCCAGACGACTTGGGGATTTTCCCCACAGTAGCGGAGCCACTGGATATGGTGGCACCCCCTGCTGTCATAACAGTGGCAGTACCGGTGGCTATTGGTGGTTTCTTGTATCCAAAGGAAGCCCCAGCAGTGGGTTTGACTAAACCTGATGGAGGCTTGCGGTGCTCTGCATGATGGTCTCTGCCAGCATCAGAACGGGATCGCTGTAGACCAGCAGTTTTAATGGACATCTTGGATTTGTCCAGCGGCTTCTCACATTTAGGTGCTGCATAGAGAAAGCAGAACATTGCATAATTAACCATAACATGACAGCTATTGTATTTAGAAGTAGAAGGCACCTAGAATGTCTGAGTGCTCAGTTTGCCCTGTAGTCACCATGACCCTGAAGAAAGTAAGCTACTCAGAAACAGATGCATGAATAGGTTGATAGATCTGCAACACCAATTGACATGAACACTCTTAGCTGAAATGGATAAAAAGGGTACTTTCTCTCACACTAGACATAAAAGGAAATGTATAGTCATTCCAGCCATGATAAAATATAAGAGCAAGAAACATCTGTTTCTACTTAGTGATATTTCAAGTGCTCTCGATGTGTCATGCACCAACTTGAAAGAGTCTCATGCAAAATTAAATGTTTTTCTTCTCCTACCATATCCTGAAATGAAGTGATAAAATCATTCAACTCAGACCTTTACACATTTTTATATTAATGCAATACATGTGGTAGATACGTGAAGGCTGAAGGACACACGAAAGATAAAGAAGGGTATTTAGGATTAAGGCTAAGAGTTAGGTTAGGTATTATGTAGCTGTTTATAAAGCTATGCTGTATTTTACATTTTTACCAAACTCAAAGTCAGTACAATTAGGATTAGATTTTATCACATATCCCTAAAGTCAAAATAAGATCAGCAATTTATTAAAATGAAAAAAGCTAAGAAATTATTGAAACAAAATTTTAACCCATTATTTACTAATGGCATTCCTTTTGTTGCTTTAGATTGCACAGATGTTGTCTCTGCAGAGTACAGACAAGGACGGTAACAGCCCTTTCTTTGAGATAACACAAGAAACATGGCATTGGGCATTAAAGGGAGATTTCTTCTTGAAATAGATTTCGTGGCACATTTTTTCCTTCAGTATATTATGCAATGCTACAAATCAAACCTTGGCTTACTCTAAAAGGGTAAACTTCTGCAGTCATTTTGACACCAAGCAGCTATCTGGCTTGGCTGCTCTATAAACAGACTGTTTGACACTTGACTTCATCATACAAGAGATAATTGATGACAATGATTCCCTCATCGGACACGATACACCAAATTCCTAAATAAGATAAACAAAGAAAAGAAGACAAAGAAGGAAAAATATAAAAAGTGAGAATATACTACTGAGCTCACCTGCAACTCTGAGCATGCTCTGAGAGGTATGGGTGATGGGAGAGGTCACACCCACAGGAGGATTACGGCCCTTCTTGAAACTCCCAGGTTGACCCAAACTTTGAGGCTTCTTCAGTTCTCCTTTACACCCTGAATCTTCACTGAACATAGGCGGCTTCTTTCTCCACTTGCTTGGGGCCTCTGTCTTTAGACTCCCTGTGTCATAGCTGCAGCTTTCCAGCTTGTGGCTGACTTTACCATCCTCACTGTACCAAGAAAGTCCACTTTCCACTAGGGAGCGCTTTTCTGCATCAGTGCGGAGCTACAGAGAGAGGAAAGGAAAAGAATTGTTTGGGCAACCATCAAACATGGTTTGTGTTATCTGTGGATTTGAATGTTGCCTGTAATCTTTCCCATCTAAACTGCATTCTTCAGTGAAAGACAGAAAGACTGATACGTCCCAAGTGGACTGAAGACAACCACAGAGGACAGAAGACAAAGGAAGGAAAACAAAATGAATGTAACATTTTCAGGGATAAAACAGTACAGTATAGAATGAACAGAAAGCTTTAAAAAACATTCTCCCACGCTGCAATGGTCATTAAAACGAGAGCTAGATTATAAGCTCTTGTGCGGTACACTGAGGTTAGCACTGCAGAGAACAGTGTGCATGTCGCGTCTTGGCACTCACTGAACGTGACATAGAATGACAGATGGCTCACTGAGAAGCACTACCAATTTCTTCCCAGTTAGCACTCTGCAAGGACAAACTACTTATAGTTACAAAAAGATAAACTAGATTTACATGTGAGAAGGCCAGGAACCAATATAATGACTTTAAGATACTTTACTTCCATTCTCTGTTTTGAATAGCACGCCTGTTTAAAATGCTGATCATTTCAGCCAAACTATCTCCTACCTCTACACAGACATCCTGCCAAGTTAAGGCTGAGGACCCAAGTGAAAAGCAAAGACAATGAAGATTTAATGCACTTGGCCGGTTTGTTTATCTCTTTAATTTCACTGTAATAACAGAGGTGAGATCCGGTGTCTTCTTGTGGCCTTCGTCAAAACCCAGCTCTTGCATTTAGCACACAAAACAATGTAAATCACAGAGTGAAGCACTGAAAATGCTCCATGGAGAGGCCTCGACTACAATGTTTTGCGCTGTTCAATAAACAAACAAGACAAAGGAAGGGAAAACTTTGCCACATGCTGTATTACAGACGGCTGGCTACAGCACTTCAGCTCACCATAACAGAGGAGTTGCGTCTCGATCCCAGGGGGGTGCTTGGGAGGGAGTTAAGGGATGAGCTGGCATTGAACTCTTCCGAACTGAGGTTCTCTGAGCCATCACCATCGCCCTCACTGAGCCCACTGCTGATGGAGCTACTCTCGTCCCATCTGCAACAAAACAAAATTGTTTAGGTTACAAGTAAATGACAACCACAGAAGTGTACAGACTGCAGAAATGGAAAAAAATGCTGGCCGCAATGATATGTCCATCTGTCTGATGTAAGCTGTCTCTGAAGGGGGCCACATTCTCAAACTAGCAGGTAATTCTAACCTGGCTGCAGCTTATTTGATTCAACTAACACATTACACTCTTAGGTAATTTGTTCAATAAACAGAATATTTCGTTATTCTGTATTTCTATTGAGATCAGATATACTTTTTGTCTGTAAAAGCCAAGTGCATCCTTTAAGCAAGCCACTAAAAGTTAAAGGAAAAATCAGAACTTGCCATAACAGTTGAATCAAATAAAATAGTTGAAATAGTTTTAATAAAATATTACTACAACCATTCAGTGGCTTATAAACAGTAACCCTACAGTAAAACACACCTCAATCTTTAACTGTAGCTACAGGGGAAACACGTGCTGACAAATCACGCTCAACAACGAATATAGCAACTGACAGCTCAGGGTTTAGAAAGTGTTCTGGTATGCTCTAAAGAAACAGGATGAGGAAAATCAGAGTAAACCCTCCGTGACCCTTCCCTTCACCCCATAATGACGTCCTGCATCGCCTTAAAACAGATGCTGCCAGATTGGCTCCTCGAGTGAAAAAGGCAGGGATGTTTAGCACAATCCAGATAAAGTGCTCACTGAGCATCAGATCTCCAGATGCATTCACATGTGAATATATTTAAATTGTAGATCACGTTGTGGAATACAACAACACATATATACATGCATTCAGTGAACTGAAACATCTGAAAAATGGAGAGTCATCAAATTTGTTTTGGCGCACACAATTTTGGCACAATTGAAAAGGTAAATTAATAAAACCCTTTAAAGCTGAGTCACTGCTTGAGCTGAATTCATTCTTTCCCTTTTCTTTTGCTTTCCACACTGAGCTGAAAATGTCCCTTGTGGGTCAGCAGTCTGCAATTAGCAGAGCCGTAGAACATAGGATTGCATAGAAAAACACAGGGAGACAAAAATGGCCCATACACTTTGAGAATTGGATGTACTAACACATGGCTGTAGTGGAGATGTCGCTGCAGTTGTAAAACAGAAACATAGCTGTGCCTGACACGTTTTATTGGTTTTGAACGAAGAAGGCATCTGCTAATTAGCCTACATTGGTTGAATACCTAAAATATAATGCATAGCATAATTTTGAATTACAATGAGCACAGACGTTAACAGCATATTTCAACACTACCAACCCTATCAGAGGTAATGGAGGGTCCATGAATAATGTCAACCTACAAGGCAGGAAGGTCCGTGGGCTGTTGATATTAAAGCCAAACTGTCTGCTCAGTGGTGAAATCCAGACGTGTACAGGGTGGGAGTAATTCAGCAAAGTGCATACTTCATCATAGGGTGGCAATTAACTTTTTGTTTTGTATGGCAAAACTCCAACATCTCTGATGATATTATTCGTGTTGGGTTATTGTGAACAGGTTTTGGTTTAAAAAGGCTAAGTGATGATTGGCGGGGTGGAGCAGGGTGGAGACATTACAATCACTGTCCAGACTTGGACCAGTACCTAACATCACTAAAACCCATACACAGGCACATGTAAGTGCAGGTTGCCACTATAGCCTGCACCACACCACTACAAAGAAAAAAACTTAAAATGCACATTCTTGAACAGTCATAAATGTAATTGTATTCCTTATTCCACTATAAAGCCAATACGCAGCATATTGAATGCATCTAGCAGTTCATATCTGGCATATTTTATGCATGAAAACCATCAAGTACAAGGCTCAAGGATCCCATGTCTATGGTTGAGTGTGCGGTGGAGATCTCTTATTATACAGATAGTTGTGGCAGCAGCACAGTGTCCACCAGCAATAAAACGGTTTCCACGGATGTTTAAACCAAGCATACTGCCAATACACTGCGTTACTAATGTCCTTACAGATCTCCATTTATTATGAAAGTGTACTGGAAATGTACCGAAACTGAGCCGAATGAAACTTCTACTCTACGACTGTCCTATCTGTGTATGCTCTGCTGTACACTCAGTAAAACAGTAAAATGTACGTAAACTCAACGTGACAACACGTGAATACAGTGATAATAGGCAGATACATTATTTAAGGTTAAAGGGCAAAGAAGATAGAGCCCGCACATCATCTAAACCACATTCACAAGTCCAAAAATGTCGAAAAAGCGTGAATGTGTGGAAAACCCGATTAGATGTCATCGTTACCTTGTCGTAAACAGTAAAGACCTTTCAGCCCTTGGCGCCGACTGCATTGGAGGCACTTTCCCGACTAACAGGCGACTACTCGCTCGTGCCCGTCTCACGCTCTCTGGTGAGCACATCTCCCTCTAATGATCCGCGTGCCGACGCTCAGGTTCCAGTTCACAGCCTCCGCAGGCGAGAGACCCCTCTCCTCTCTCCCATTCAGCGAGCAGAAAGAAGCAGTCTGCCACCGGACAGGCAACACCCCCGTCCCGGCAGAGAGGGAGGAAAAAAACCCGGAGAGCCGAGAGACCCCGAAGCTCCCTGTTAACGGCGGTTAGGTGAGTCGTTGCTAACCTGACTACTCCGTTAGCTGGAAACAATTTAGTCTTTCCTTTGACTTTACGCACCTTTGACTCTGTTTCACAAAGAAGTATATCAATAAATCACAATTAAAGTGCGTTTATTAAATGTAAATCAATCTCCTGGTGACTTCAAATATCTGCCTTGTGGTTTTTTTGGGTTGTCTTTTATCGATCAGGGTAATATGACCATTACAAATACACAGTGGTTTACGCCTCTGGCCATTACATGTTCTTACAGTCCCTGAATCTTTTTACAATATTATGTAGACTACTAGATGATGGAAGACTTTGACAAAAACACAAAACTAGATTTTCAGTCCTCCTTAGCATTAAAGAGGTTACTACCATGATGAATGTCCCAAATTAGACCCTGTTCCATCTTCAGACAATACCTTCTGGGCCTAGTTGGAAAAACTCTGTAGGTACGATCTGAATCTCTGTGAGTACAACCACAAACCCACAGATGACACAGTTGGGACCTCCACTGGTGCATGAGTACCTTCTCCCGCTTCCATTACCAGCGGAACAATCTGGTGATGACCTCACCAGTTCTCTGTAAATTAACCAAACCAGGAGGCAAAGCCTCTGTCTGCTAGATTGGGCACACGTATACACAGTCCACATCTTCAGTCAAAATCTGTTATTTTGATTCCAAATGTAACAGCAGAGACCTTTATAATGCATATACACAGCATAGCCTGAACATATGCTAATTCCACCTTATGAAAGATCAATTACAAAACGTAAAAAACAGATACAGATTACCATTTTATTTAAAAGTATTGAACCCAATGATGTATTGCAGTTTTGTGGCCGTTTTTTCCATGAGTCATTTCTTTGGGACTTTTTGCTGACCATGGCTTTACTTTTTGCTAAAAATTATTTTGCTGTCAGTATGTGTTCCAGAGGCATTCTTCAAAATCTTTTTAACAGAGGGAGACAGATCTTGTTGTTGAGTCTACCTCCATATTCTCAAATCATCACTTTGATCTAAAAAGGCGCTCTGGGTCTCAGCATGTTGAACTTCTTGTTTAGCTCAAACAACAAAACATTTGGCCAAAAGAAATTCCTTCAAAACTTTATTTTCTAATATAAAAATATAAACTTGGTTGCTTATTTCTGCCTGTATTGAATGTAATGAAGACTGTGATAAATTGTTCACAGTGCAAAGAAAACATCTGTTGCTCACATCTCCTGTTTATCTCAGCCAGGCCACAGAGCTGCTAAACAAGCTGTCCGCTGAAAAGCCTTGAAGTCATGTTTGTACTGTATACTAGCAGCTGTCTTACACTGATTACCAAATGGCTTGTGTCAGAAACATCCATTTTATGTTGCCCTAGGAGGTCATTCAGTGATGTTGCCACCTCCAGGTTGGGGTATTTGCAAACTGTTAACATAGAGATTCAGCTCATCTAAGAGACGTTGCAGCAACACAAGGTCCTTCAATTGTTTTTACTGAGGTCAACACACAGGAAACTGTTTTCATAACCTGACCTTCACTGTGCTGTAAACCGTGCTACAATATCCAAGTTAAAATACAGTAGGTAACATACACTCAAATGAAGTAGTAGGTAAATACTACAAATGTTACAATTGGAACATTTCTGAGAGCTCTTAATAAATGCATTTTCTACATTGAGCAACATGCTCTGGTTGAACAAAATATTTAAACTGTCAAACAGAATGGAGACAGAACTATGTGGACATGTGGCCAATGTTTGATAGTGGAAAGTCTAATGCAGTATTAATATGCTGTTGTATAGCACCCTTATGGAAAAGCTTGCCACAGGATTTTGGAACCTGGCTGCAAAGATTTGCTTCCATTAGGCCGCAGGATCATTAGTGGGTTCAAACATTGTTGTTGGATAATACAGCTTGGCTCTTTAACACATCATTGATTCAAATTATCCATGAGGGCTTTCATGCGAAGCAAGACATTTTTATCTGCTTTTGTGCATGCATGGAGATACCGTCTCCACGGAATACAAAAATGACCTTCTTCTTTTGGCCATAATATTGTCTAATATATAGCATGAAGACTACACTTGATTCGAACTGACAAGTCTGACCAAGTCAATGAAAAACAGACCTGCTGAAAACTACACCGATCAACTCTACAGTACCTGGTGGTGTTAATGTTTTAGTTTCTATGTGGTGTCGTGACATTGAATTTCCAGCAGGAGGCAGACTGAGTTAAAGCTGCACTACAGTTTTGCATCATGCTCTACAATGATGTGCAATGATGAGGAGAACCTCTTGGTATGTAGGAAGAAAGAACAGGAATAGAAATTGATGCTGAGAAAGCGCAGATGTTCCTCTCAGTGAATTTAGGAAATAATTTCAGAAATAAGAAACATCATGTGATTTATGTCTGTTTGAATATCATTCCTTTGAAAAGGACTGCGTCATTACAGAGAATAGCTAAGGACTGGGCTGTCTTCATTACAGAGCAATGGTACATCAAAATAGTAAAAGTGTCTGAGGTGCATCAGTGGCTGTATCTGGCTGACCCATCTTTACGGAGCCCCAGAAAATGAACTTCATCTGATTATTGTACTAGAAAAAATGAATGTAGTGTCTTTATTATCCTCAGACAGGAAGCTTCATCCCACAAATGAAACCCAGGATTCAGCTGATCCACCTTTTATCGTGAGACCTATGTTTATCTCATGCAGTGCCACTTTTGTACTGTGAGGGTGTTGTATTGTTTTACAATACCACCCTGTACTCAGTTAGCCACCACTACACAAGCCCATATCAATTTAATTAACATGGTATGACGACATTTTAATACTGAATTCTACCTGATGAACTATTCTAAACCAACCAGGCTTTAATAGCCATACTTGAAGCAGATAATTTGACATGTCTGTACCATGTCTTTCAACATTACTATGAATGGAAAATACTGGATTAATAATAGACAAAACTCTATGTCTATATATATATGTATCTATTGATATCTATAGATAGATAAACAAACACACACTTTTTTCAAATGAAAAACAGTAGCTCTACTATACTTTCCACCTTAGGCTGGATATTATACACTGGTGGAATCTGAACTGCACACCCAGACGACCACACGTAGACATGAGACAGGGATGATTCACACACCCTGGGGTGCTGCTGTAATGGTCCATTATTCACGTGGCTGAGCAGTGTAGGGGGTATTTTTCTGCCCTTTGTTTGGAAATGAGTTGCTGACCTTGGGGATCTGTGTGTACTGTGTGTGTCTGTTAAACTTAACTTACAGCTGGTTCTATTGGAGATTATTTTATTGTCACTTTACAGTTTGAAATATATGGAAATTACAAGGTAATTCATTTTGAGATTAACATTTTAAAACAGTTTGTGTGCCCCCTCCTGTGAGTGTTTATAGTATTTAATGGCAAGAAAATGCCATCCCTCCTTACTGAACCATAGTGCATAAATGACTGACCCCACGCGGTGGCCTCACTAAACTGTAACAGCAACAGCTCCAGCAGAGACTGGAGTAAAGAGGCCAAAGACTAATTGTTGCACAGTTGGGTTTAAGTAGGTCACAAAATGTGTGAGGCTTCAATAGCCAGGGAAGCACTCAGTTTCTATAGAAAGCTCCAACCCAGGCAGGAAAGGGAAATTGACTAGTGACTGCCAGGGGCAGAGATCCAGAATCAGATCACTGCAGCAAACTATTTGTGCATTACAGAATGTGTTGATGCACATAGTTTCCATAAGTGAGTCTGTGAGGTTTTCCAATAATTGTAAAACTACATTTACCTTCATGCTGTACATACCAAGCCTCTAACAGATCCACACACTGGCATGGGCAAATCTGCGTTATAGTTACCAAGGAAATGACAGTGCCAGGGAACTAAGTAAGGTACGGGCTTATCTACAGTATACGGTAATATAGCAAAAGATAGCACTGGAATGCATGAGTTGAAAACTATGCAGTATGCATTCCATTGTATCATGCAATTGATTATTAAAAATTGTAAAAAAGCCACTATTTTCCACACCAGATGTCTGGAGGGAAGACTTAAGTTTCCCACAGCCACTGCTACTGTAAATCCTACCAGTAACAGGATATAAATGAAAAGAATAACAAATGCTCTGTAAGCAGACAGCTCTCCCCCACAATGCCAGCTACAAAACAAACAATTTCCCTCTGGGATTAATAAAGTGTTTTGAATCTTTGAATCTTTGAATCTAATTAAGTGGTTAGTGTGCGATTTTCACACCAGTCTCCCTTTGTGTTGGTCCATCCATCTTTGTCACTCTCTCTCTCTCATTTTCTGTCTGTGTTTTTCACTCTCTCTCTCTCTCTCTCCCT
This sequence comes from Microctenopoma steveboyesi, assembly GCA_032359275.1. Lineage (NCBI taxonomy): Eukaryota > Metazoa > Chordata > Actinopteri > Anabantiformes > Anabantidae > Microctenopoma > Microctenopoma steveboyesi. The sequence goes on along the minus strand of JAUMHF010000021.1, from coordinate 17,096,891 downwards.
CTCACACATATACATCCTCCACACATACATCTATTCGACACACAAGGCAACCCGTCACTGGGTCAGTGGAAGACAGTTGCCATGGTAGCACATCCCGAGCCGCGTTGCCGCATGATCAGAGGTGTTATACTACTGAACCAGCCTCCTTTCTTTGCTCTGCATTACTGCCAGTATGCGGCCGTATAGAGAAAAAAGGTGGTACAGTCCAAATCCCCAAATGTCAACTTATCCAAAACCCCGTGTTACTTTGTAGAATACTAGAAAACATTACAGGACAATAAAATAGCTATTTTCTTTCACCTACTTCTCTTCTTCTTCTAGCATGAATGCTATGTGCACTAGTCATGACATGAAACAGATCCTTTGTTGGCATAAAGTAAGGGCATCAATAGTGAATAATTACACTTCGATTTATTATTGTACAATGTTTTGTTGTATGTTTTGACTATCAATGCACCATGGGGGGCCTGTGTGAAATGGCATTTCAATGTGCTGTATACTATATAACTGTACCGACAATAAACCTCTCTTAAATGTTGAATCTGAATGTTGAATAAGACTTTCCATAAGTAAGACATTAATGAAATAATGTATTAATTATAATAATAATTATATACTTTATTCATCCCTTTGGGAAAGTTGTTGGTTAGCTGCCAGACAGTATATGTCAACACTACTATGGGGTTTCATTGTCTTGTTGTCCAAGCACAGCTCTTTACCAAAGTTAGCTCTTTACTGAAGATAAGTGGCTGTAACCGCTTTTCTCCTCAGTCAGCCACAATGTTTGGAGTCAGACCAAATGGTGAAAGATTTTTGCTTTTTTACTGAGATGTTCCAAATTAAGGTTTTCAAACTGTCTATCTGCCAAGATGATATGTAAATCTGCCTGATACAATAATCATGCTCATGCAGTAGGGCCTCCTGTGAAAATCTTGTCTTGTTGCCAACATCAAGCTTACGTTCATCCTATGAACAAAATGACATTCTGGAAAGAAGCAATATTTCCAGTGAACATCTGGCATTAGACATAAAAAGTTAATCCAAACCTAACTGCTTACATACAGTATAGGCTATTAAGTGCATGTAAAACATCAACCATAATTGGCTGAGCAGTGAACAGAAAAAATACACAAGCAATACAATGTGATTACTTATACTACTGTGGCAAAACCAAAATGAGAAGTCTACACACATGAGGCACTCAATCACTGAGTGGTGAAATTATTGGTTGACCTCTGCCAGACAGTGGGTGTCAGTGCCGTCACTGGGCTTCGGAATCTTGTCCAAGGACACCTCAACATGTAAACAAGAGGAACTGGGAATCGAGCCACTGACTCTAAGTGTTCATAGACGACTGCTTCGCCAACAGAGCTACAAACCAC
>JAUMHF010000021.1:17069089-17082466 GCA_032359275.1 Microctenopoma steveboyesi | reverse complement strand
TTTAAGTATTCCTCAGGTCCATCTAGCAGGGATGATAGGAACTCCCAGACAGGAGGTGAAAAGTGATCCTCTCATCATCTAAATTCAGCACATGTTGGGTGATTAGGAACAATAAATGCATCAGACATGTCCGCCAAAATAACTTATGTTGCAAGTCATTCGGCTGACTGATTTAGGCTTTGAACTTAAGGTGCTAATTCAGAGGGCAGCAGTTTAATTAGGTTACCAACAAACGAAAACAGATATTAATCACGTAATAAAGTTATATGTTACATGTGTTTAATATATTTAAACAGACAAATGACAGATGCTCATTGTAGCAGTTAACCGTTGCGATAGGAATGCCAATCTGAGACACCCGACACTTACTGGATGGACTGAAGTAGGAAAAAAAGGCATCATGTCAGAATTATCATTACAGGCTTATTTGCACGCTGATGTTAGCATTTAGCATTGCTGGATCTAAGCACGGCCTCACTAAGCCACTAAAATGGCTCATGGGGTTGCTTATTTTCAAAATCGTTACTGAAAGAATGTTAAGAAATGTTTTAACAATATATAATGAAACATCTAATTTACAATATCCACCAATTTCCTTTTAAGTATTAACTTGTTCTTACAGTATTTATATTGTGTGCTTAAATATGTAAAATCAATATATCATTATTTTCAGTAGCTATTATTTTAGCTTTAACGGGACTAAGTGTTTTGGGTACTCAAATCATGTTTGTCTCTAAGCAACAAACAACATTTAACTTTGAATGTATAAAACAGCACTGACATCGATCACTTAAATTTAATCACAATGGCACACAAGGGACACAAAACATTTAATAAAACAATGCAGCATCAAAACTTTTGTGCAGACTGCCAAAAAAACAGTTTTCCCACATAAAGAAACGTGAAGTACTTCAGAAAATCCTGATGCAAATAACAGGTGGTATCATTCAGTATGAGGCTTATGTGTTGAGTTGGCAGCAACTCTGGTGTGAACAACTGCAACATTAAGTGCTGTGTCTACAGTCAGGAATATAACAGCTTGGGTGTAACAAAATGCAATATAATACAACAGTAAAACAGCATTTTCCCATAACCAACTGGTTAAACTCTAAAAACTCTGTTTTTTTTAAAGTAACTGGTTCTGGTGCTACCACGGACACTACAGAGGTAGTACAAACATTTGTAAGAGACTTGAGAAAGTAGTATCATCTGTAATAAAAGTGATAAACGTTACGTATTGACTACTTAAAAATAAAGTCTAAAACAAAGAGGGGAGGCATGATCTGTTCTTCACTTTGCTGTGAATCATGTTACCTCTAATAGTTGAAAAGGTGATTGAGAGCAGATTCAGATAGACTCACCTATATCGTCACAGCAGACCTCCATTGAGTCAGATGAGCAGTCACTGAGATCATCTAGGAAAGCATCTGTGTCCTCGTGGACCTGAAACCTTAGGTAAATTAGATAAAGAAAGAATTCAACGAACAAAGAACAATAAAATGGATAAGATGCTAATGAAATGCCACTGAAAGGACAAAACTCTTTTTAAAACCAAAATGTTGATGTCTAATAGAAAGCAAGAGATGATCTGAGCCTCCATCATTTCCAATGTGGTCTGATATAAAGCTGTAGTGCGTTCATCTTCCCATCTTAAAAGATGAAACACTGCCCTCACCTGAACCTGAAGGGAGCAACAGCAGCCATGGTGACTCTTCGCGGCTCACTCCCTCTGCGTGGCATGTTGAATGTCTGATAAGACTTAGATTTTTCACTAGACACCCCTGCCTCAGACTCTCCCATCTCTTGATTGTGAAGATGTCTCATGTCTTTCTGGAAGGTTACCACTCCACCTGAAGACAGTGCTGATATCTCATTCCCATTTGCACCCTTATTATAAAGCAGACGCCCTCTTCCCTGGCCTTGATGAACATTCGCAGAGAGCCTGCAGGCAGCATCTTGATCTGCATTGTCCACACTTCTCAGACGATATTTTCCAAAAGTCCAGTTCTTATTGGCATTTCGTCTTAACTGGAGGTCTCGCAAAGCCTTCTGGGTCAGCATGCTGGTGCGGAGGTCCAGTGTATCTTTAGAGCGTAGCACTTCCTTCTTTGGTATCTGAGGGCTGCTAAATGCTGAGCATGTTCCATCGCTTCGCGCTGTAGCTGCTGGGCTTCTATGAGAGTACATGCCAGCTTTTTGCTGCAGCAGGTGGTTCTTTAAAGCTGTACCTCTCAGTAGCTCTGCAGAACCTGAGGAGACAGACAACGAAGAATAGGACAGCCGTCCTTTGGTGACGTGCTGATACTGCACTGAGGGATTGGGAAGGCTGCTGTGCTGTTTCGGATCCATCTTAGAGGGTGACAGTATGCTTAGGTAAAGAGAGACTCCAGCGGACACCAGCGTCACGCTGGCTCTGAGATATGACTGATATTCAGGACTGAGTGTCACTGGGCCGAGGTCTGAAAAGGAAAGCAGGAAATGAAAAAAAGCAGTTGAAAGGTGTTGCATTATTGAAGCCTGTATGTAAAGTGCTTGAGACTGTGGGCATCTATCATTGCTGCCCACTGCATGAGAGATAAAATAATTGCATTTCATACTGTAGAAAATATTGGCACACAGCTGTACATTCCAGGATGTGTGCCCCACAGAGGAAAAATTTCTAACAACATATTGACTCAATGTGGGCATGAGTGAATGGGTAAGAAGAAAGAGGAGACGGTGGTTTGAGGGGAAGACCGTTATGTATCAATTACAACATCAAAGTAGCCAGACGCCTGAGTACCAGATTAATCACCGGTTTAGAATCCAGGACTGGTAGAAACAGTGAGATCAAGAAAGTGCATAAAACTTTACTATTAGATGGTGTTTAGGTGATCTACAGTTGCACAAAAAGGGAAGCAGTTGATCTACAGCAATAAGAAAATAAACCTTGACTTAAAAAAGACCAAAGAAAGAAACCAAAATATTTTTCAAGAGCAACAAATCAAAATCTTGTTGTGTTTAAAATAAGATTATAAACAGATAAGGCAGCAAAATCAATCATCGCATCAGTTGCATCTATGAAGACGGCATATGTTTCAACAGATTTGCCTAATGTATTCCTGGTCCTTTACCCACAATCTCTAATGTGAAGCATGCTGTGAAGCCAGTGGCAGACTGACACCAGTTGGCACGCGAAGCATGAGAATGGTTCCTTTCAGGCCGTGCCAACATGGCTGCACCTTGGCCTGCTGATGGCACTTCCACACACACGATGTCAGGGGCTTTATTCGTCTCACAACTCCATCGTTTCATTCATCTATAAGCACAGCAGTACAAGCAGACCGTGGTCTAAATTCTTACAACCCAATATGTTGTGGAATGACCTCAAGTGAGACCACATCGCTGACATTTATATATATGAATATCTAGGGTAAAAAAAAAGAACAAATCGGCATAATCAAGTTGTTGCAGTGCGCGTCAATATCTGCCCTGGAGGGAAAAGTACTGTAGGTGAAATAATGTTAGTAGGTGTAAAATATGCACATGTATTTCCAGCATAAAAAAGAAAGCAAATTCACACAGTAATCAAACTGCTTGGTGCAATAAATCTCATTTGTTGAATTGTCTCCACGTCTGAAAACTTTGTATGGCATCATTAACTTATTCACTCATCAGATTTCACTGGGATTAGCAACTACTGTTTTGATAAACATCAAATAAAAATCTAAATTTCATGTTTCTGTAAATCTGAACTGTCAGGAAAAAATTAGTTAAAATGTTTTTTCCCCCTTACCCGAACAAATGCAGCATTAGTCAATCTTCAGCAGCGATAATAATGAGACAACAGCCTGACGCAGTGCAGACTAAGTTGCTCTCCGTAGACACGAGCTACTCTTAACTGTCTGATGCAGTTTCCAGTAACACAATTTAGACCTCATGTGCTGCTTTAAAGAGAGCGAGGGCAAATCGATGCTGGACGACAGCGAGCCAGTGAGGAAGCTGAAGGGAAACTACAGGTCTTCACACGTTTTACTGGTCCTTGCTCTACAGTTTTTGCTTTCTTCCCTGAGGTCAGACACAAATCACAAACAGACTCATTATTAGCGACTCATTTTGCTCTGTCTCTGAGGACACCATGCTTTGTTTCCCCTGGTGCTAATTTCTCTGTAACATTCTGAAAGCTCCTCCTTTTTTACATGTCAGTCTTTCAACATGGAGTCATCAAAGCATCCAGTCAGTGGTAGATTTTTATATATAGCATCACGTCCCAGATTTCAGATTCCACTGCTCCCTGCTGTGCCCTAGCCATGTTGGAGAGGAACTGTGTTAAAGGCAAACGTATACCGGTTAACTGACACTGTACTTTTGGCAACATGAGACACAAAACACACTTCAAATGCACAGATGAATATCTAAGAAACAACTAAACATAGCTGGCAGCAGTCTGGCTGTATTTGTGAAACATGAAATAAATCTCACTCTCGTAAATAGCAGCTGTAATGTGTGTTTTTGTAATCAGATTAATGCAATGTTTTGATTTACCTGAGAAAAGGTTCAAAATGTGTCTTGTTTGTCTTGTAATGGTCAACAAATGTCTATACCAATACCAACACCAGTTAGTGAATGATTACCATAAGCCATTAAATGCTGACATACTGCCTTTTTCAGCCTAGTGTCCCTTTTGTGGGGCACAAGATTATTGGTCAGATTAGTAGGAGAGTAAGTACTCTTTTGGCCCATTGTTAAGATTTATTAGTTTTAAATCACTTTAAGTGAGCAACCCAGGTCAGTAAGGCCATGACATCAAAATTGTCACATGTTTCAGCTCATGCAGCTGCTTTTACTGTGAAAATACAGAAACTGAAAAGGTTTATGAAAACATTCAACGTTGCCAACTCTGTTCGCGTTTGTTCTCTGTACCTTTGATCAGATCTAAGTATGCTTGGGTCTGTTCGGGGTGGTTCTGGCTAGATTCAGGTCATCATCATCAGGCACGGCCTCACTTTTATAAAAGATATTCACATCTTCCGGTTGACATTTATTGTGTCCATTCAGGTCAATGCTAAACTTGCGCCTCTGCGATGACCACTTAAAAGATGAATTAACATGATCTCTAGATTTTTTTTATGTTTTAATATTTTTTTATGTTTAAATGCTGTAAATAAAGTCCTGAACAACCAGAAGGTACAATCAAACACATGGCCCCGCTACGAGTGCTCTTTTTTTTTTCAGAGCTCAATTATCCAGCATCATTTCATACAGACAAGCAAATACAGGTTTTTTCTGCATCTTGTTAGAGCAAATATTTTGACAGTTACATTTCTTGTAGTAACCAGATTTTTTTTTTTTTTTTACAGAAACAGAAGCATAGAAAAGCTGTATTTCAAAAAATGATATTTTAGGGCAAACTTCTGTGTGTCTTTAGTCCAATTAAATGAAATCCTGTAAATCTGTCAGCAGACAGATAGATGGGATCAGTTAGGCGTGACACAGTGCAACAGCCCAGGTTACAGTGCTGCTGTTATAAAAATGTTTCTTTTAGCCCCAAAACAAAAGAAAACCGAAGGACACTGGCCCTGGAGGATCAGAGAAAGGAGATTAAGCTGTACAGCATGCTGCACTGTAAAATCCTTTATGCACACAGAAACAACCTGCCTCTGCAGCTATGCTGCTGTTATGCAACTGGCACAGATCTCTGAAGTGAGCTGAAGCTTGCACAGGAATAGGACGACAGTTTACACAGAGCACTAGTGATGAGTCAAAGTATGGGCTGCTGTTGGTAGTGGACCATCGGTCTTCATGTGGACTGTGAACTGGGTCATTAGAACAGACAGAGAAAAAAACTCCATAGCAACAACTACCAAAATAGTAAAAGTCATTCAGTTCATTCAAACCTATTTATTTTCAGCCCAAAGGCTGCAGAACGAAGAAAAAGTTCTGCAGGCAGAAAACCCTTTGGGCAAATTATTAGATTAATCATAATTCATATGATTAATCATAATTACATTCTTCTAAATTAAATTTAAACTGCCATAACATGTCATTTTTGACCATTAGACACTTTTGGCCTGTAAACAAATATTCTATGACTATTTACGGGCCTTTCCTTTTTTTTGCAGAGAAGCCAGGGTTTTGGTTTTACTGATCCTAATGAAGCAGCATAAGTTTGCATCATCTAATAAAGAGCATAACATGTGTGACTGGATGTACTGTAGTTACTTGAAAACATAAAATGACCCTAAACACTACACATCTGTCAACAAGCAGACAAAGCATCTTCAGAGTTAGAATCAGAATGACAGAAGTGCCTTGTTCAGTTGCCACAGTCAAAGTCACAATTTTATGACCTATTGAGCATCTGCGCCTCTTGCCCCTTCAAGCTGTCACCCCTGTCACTTTGTCTCAGGAGTCAGCAGGGAGGTGCGTGTCAGAATCACAGGGTTCTTTTTCCTTTTTATCCACCCTCGATAGCACGGCATGTGTCGAGGGCTCCACAACAATAGATTGTGATCAGACATGTTTTCATTCATATGAAACATGTGACCTGACAGTTTGGTTGTGGTGAAATCCTGCATACATATGGTTCTCAGTGGGGTCACTGAACTCGATCTTTAACACAGCAGACCCAAAACTGACCGGCTCCACCACTGACCCTCTCCATCTGTCAATTTCATCAACACGAGACCAAATGCAGACACAATTGAATTCAGCGTTTATTTAATCTGTTGGAACAATCTCTCAAATGTGACTGTGTGTGATCTTTTTTACTTTCACACCAGTGAAACCAATTTTGTTTTTATTATTTGTTTTCACATCTGCACATGTGTAAAAGAACGCACGTATTCTTAAATATTGTCTGTAGTGTTGTTTTATTCTTTAATGGTAACACCTAAATTTCCCTGTGGCATTAATAAAGTATCCATTTATTGGCCTGAAACATGTAAACCAGGGTTTTTGATTAACACGTTTGTAAGATGGATGTAAATGTGTCAATGTGATAATTACATATATCGGATTACTTCCAGTTATAGGATTTTAATGGTCATGTAAACAGGTCCATAGTAGCGGTGTTGACGTGTACAGTATTTAATGTGTTAGACTGAAATGCTGTCGAAAGTCTTACACTTCAAAAACCACCCTACTGGGCTGACTTTAAAAGAAACTAAGACTTTACAGATTGCAAATTCAGTGACTTAGGAACCTGGAACAGAAAAACAAAATGTTAAATAGTTGTAACTGGGACACACAACCTAAAAACCAAGACCTTACATTATAAAGAAACTGGCTTTCTACCATTGAGCCTGAACATTTCACATGAAACAGTTGTTGCTGTTGCCAGATGTGTTTGGCTATTGCGGAGCTGTCTCGTGGTCTCTCATCTCAGCGATCCCGTCCACATCTGGGTTTCATCTACGCTTATCTCCTGCAAACTTCAGAGACCTCAGAACATAGCATAGTCAGCCGTTTTACCACACACCCAAAAGCAGAGGACCTCCACTACAGCCACCAGACTTTGAACTAACATTCACAGCGTACACTACCAGTCTAAGGTTTGAACAACTACACACCAGCAGCCACGTGTTACTGGTTCAGTTCAGCTGCTGATCACTAGGGGGCAAGCTGCACTGAAATGTCAGTTCTCCAGGGAGGAACAGTCGCTGCGACACTCACTTAGCAGCTAACAAGATGTTCCTGGTATACAACTCATTAGGTTAAATGATTTATACATCTATCTGACTAACAACACCTTATATCACACTTGTCCCCGAGACAAGAAGCAAAACACAGTTTAAAGATCACCGTTGGCATTTTCACCCGAAATCAGTGGTGACATCCAAGCCTCTGGCAGCCTTCAGACTGTGCATAGCCCGCCCTCCAATGTCTACATCGCCTCACGTTAAATGCTGCATCTCCCAAAGAGTCATTGTATAACAGCTTTAAATGGAACATTTAAAATATGTATCAGGTTTTCCGAGGCTGGCACACGTATTATTTTGGGTTAGCCATTGAGGAATACATTTGCCACTGGAGCATGCCTGATGACAAGACGTTCCAAAGCATTTAAAACCACACACACACTCACACACACACACACACACAGGTTCAGAACACAGTGACACGTGGCATTTACAAGAAAACGTCACTGTTTGAACTTGATGCTCTCTAGCATTTGAGAACATCCTAAAGAAATAGCACCACAATAGATTCGTGATTATAATCATTTCAATGAAGCATAATTTGGGAAATGGCAATTAATTTACTGTGATGACTGTGAGGGAGCTTAGCGTGATAGCAATTCTTGTAGTGTACTGATGAAAAGGAAGCTGTAAAAGCATTCGCTTTACTTATGCAGAGATTGTAAACGTGTCCTGGACATGACGCAGACACAGCATTATGTATTCAGCAGCAATTCCGCCACAGTACTAGATATCCATCTCACCTCAGGACACAGAACACTATTTCTGTGTTGATGTATCACAATTCACAGAGTCACATAGACTTTAATAGTGCAGAAGTGAAGAAGTTGTGAAGTTCAAAAGTGAGGCAAGAGATCTGTTTTATCGGCTATGACATCACCCACCATTAGTGGTATTCCCAGGGTTGTGCATGGACTCCCTGTGTAGAATTAAATTACTTTATGGTCTGCAAAATGTGCATTAGACTGTGCTAGAGTATGGAACTTAAATACATTTCAGTACCAACCAGAATCTGCCCACAGCAGAGCGCTGAGTGTCCTAACCTGACAAAGAAATGATCTATTCTTTACTCGTTAGCCGAGTAAAATATCCTAGGGAATATCTAAATATCTATTTGCATTGAGTGATGTCTGTAGAGTCCAGAGCATAAACAGCTGGTCCTCTGATCATCATATAGCACCTTCATTCCAGCCAATCTTAAGCATTATAACTAAGTATGACTTTCCAGTCAGCCTCAGCTGTACAAATCACCACCGTCACTGTGAGCATGTTAACATGTTGATGTTAGAAACATCAAGTAAGTCTGTAGACCGTTTTCGACCTAAATGAACGTAATTTTCCTGTAAATCTGTTCTGCGCTAAGTGTTTGTATGGTTGTGTGTTAAGACAACATTTTACATTTTCACACAGTCTTTGATCTCTGATAAGGGGACATCATAAACAAATGCATCGGTCTCCGGCCAGTGTGAGTGTACATGAGATGTGAGACATTCATGCTGTGGTAGATTTGTACGCGCTGGTATGAGTCAGCAGTACATTTTACATACATACAACTCCCATCCTATAGCCAGGACAATTAAAGTCCAGCATGGAGCACAAAGTCTTACAGCAGTTAGCTCGGCCACCTGACTGTACCCTGCACCCTGCCGTGTCTTTCCTTTCTGCCTGCAGTCATAAACATGACGAAATATTTCTAACTAAGTGGACTGTGTAGTAAATAACTGCATCCAACAACTACTCAACAAATATGTGAGCTATTTGGGACAACAAGGTCACCAGGGAGAATGGAAAGTTAGATCAATATAATTATTTAAAATCCCATTCAGTTAAAAATGAAATACTGCAGGTGACAAGAAATATTTTTAATAATAATAATCTGTCCACAATAGTCAGTAAAGAATAAAAACTTACCCAAAAGCAGACTGACAAAACTCAGATTTTAACAAGTGACAAGGGAGGAGGAGACCCTCATCATCAGGTATCCATCAGTCCATCTTTCTTGTGCAGACGTGTGCCCGTCTACTGTCTCATATGCAAATTCCCAGATGGGACAGCAAACAGCAGCCTCCAGCTCAATAAGCATCAAGGACTGAAGCATGCCAGCCTCTGTCCGATGTCTGGATCAAAGTGGGACTGCTCCCTTCCTGCTTGCATAACAATACCCTAGACAGATCCTCTGCTGCAGTTGGTGCCGGTGGATCAGACTACTTAGCCAGCAGGCGCTCTCTCCGACTTGTAAATGGACCTGGCGCTGTTCCATTTCAAGTCTCTCCGAACAACAACAAACACGTGCTGACAGAAAATGGGGTCATACACCTGAAACACTCATAACTGCTTCGTGCTTCATACTCACTTCTCTCAATCTCTCGCAGCCCTGCTTGGCAAGTTGCGTATGCGTCTTTTCTGCTTAGAGCTCGTTGTCCCGAGTCACAGCCAGAGCCAGTGAACTGGACTGATTTGAATTGTCACTGCATGTTTGTAGCTGCTTACAGGGCAGAGGCTGCCTCACCGCGACCCTCAGTGGGAAAACTGGGCCAAAAGGAAGCCGACTCAGAGGAGTCAGCACAGGGAAAAACTGATGATGTGGTGACCCCCTCATATAATCGTTTATGTGGGGATTACAAACTGACTAAAACAACCATTCAGTGTGGCCACAAATCGCAAATGACTCATACGATCAACTTACAACACAGAATATGTGCAGTTAGGGGCAATGACAACACTCCTACCGGTGAAAAATACACATGATCACGTGACATGGCGTGATGACTACACTTTATTCCCTCTTCAACATTCAAGCAAATTGCCTCTCCTTGAAGTGGGATTGCTCTGTAGGATGACTAAAGTTCACGAGGAGAGATTATAGACTGAGGCAGTCTGGAAATTAGAATCCTATCCTCTGTTGAGTCACAGTCAGGAGATAAGTGAGGATTACAGTCAAAGATGAAAACTGGCTGGACATAGCAGCACTCATGAAAGTGTAGCTAATCTACAAAAAGGGAGAGTGTACTGTGCGCATGTGCTGTCTGACCTTGAGAGATACAAATCTATTTACATTATTAGATCCCTCGCACAAAACTCAGCATAATCAAACCTCAATTAAAGGTGTCAAGATATAGAATCAGTGGGTTCACAGGCATGTACAAAGAATCACGGTAAACTTAACTGAGACTCTTGCACGTTCTGCTTGAGTTAATTAAACCGTGACACCTTTTTGCATCAGAACAGCTTATAGCAGCTGTGCAGTACAGCTGTAGTAGAGAGCCAGAGATGTTAGGGTGTGTCTCACCATCACGCCAACATAATCTCTGCCTGTATGTGACCTCTACTGACTAATTTTTGAAACTGCATCTTACTGTGACCAGGCTGCATGGAATCAGGGGAGCACACACACATAACCATAAAATCAGTCAAACGTCAAACTGGCTGAGTGGCCGAACTCCATTAGAAGCATAGTTACTGTATCTCATTTACCACAATGTATCTGTGTTTACGGGAGGAATGGGCTCTGTGTAGGACTTAAATAGCCTTGTTGTTTGTTTCCTTTTGCTCTGCCATAAAGTTGGAAAGTAAGGAGAAATCTAGAAAATGCTCATGCATTAAATTTAAATTTAGTTTAAAAACTTTATGTGGTATAAACATTGACTACACAAAGTAAAAGATTAGGTTCAAGAGAGAGCAGCACAAGACATCCTGCAACATAAGGCGCTTGCTTCAATGCTGGCATTTTGTTTCAGTGATTAATGGATAATAAAAATATGTTTCAGTTAATCCGTTGAAGTTAAAATGCATATTAACACCTGCTACGCTAACCACCACTAAAGCATGGACAAGCCACAATGGACTTAACACTGTGCATCAGTGTGCACAAAGCTTAAATACACTAAATACACTCACAGCCAGTTGCTAAGCAAACACATGACAGCATGGTCAACTCACCTCTTGTAGTTAATCCTCCCCAGCTGACACCTTGGCAAAGCTTCTGTGAAAAATGGTGCCAGAAAAAGAGACCATTCCCAAGAGAGGAGTCCTGACTTTAAGTCAGGTCACATAAAAAAAGAAAATGACGAATTCCTCCACAAGACACCAACGAGCGATCACCTCTCCATCCATATACTGATAGATGCACCACAGCTCAGCCCTGTCCCTTGCTCTTATCTTGCTTTTCCTCTTATTCTCTCCTCTTCCTCTTGATTAAATCCACTGACTCTGTTACTCCACTTCTTTCTTACCGTCTTTTTCTCTCTCTGTCATGAGCGTAATCACATGTACACATTCTACACAAATAACCAAGGCAGATGTCCACAGAGTAGAAACAGAGGGCTAGTGTTGACCAATGGTGGGCTATAAATAGTCTTCTCCAGTTCATCATTGTCTCTTCCTATGATCGTGAAGAGCCTAGAGGGCTTGGAGAGAGGGAGGAAGGCAGCATCACTCTGCTGGCTCTTACTATTGACTACAGTCTCCCCATCAATTTCAGAACCATGCTGCAAGTACTAATGTGCACATTTGGATGACACAAACGAACGGAATGCATGCTGAAAGACTGCGCTTTAGTGTGGTCCACTGTAGCATGACTATAGTTTTACAAACCATGCATCCATCCATTATCATGCAAAGGTCACATGTGTGATGTGCTGATAGTGAAGACAGGAAGACGTTTTTTGCACGATCGTTGAATGTCACAGTGCAAAAGATCACCAGCTAAATGCCAACATGGTCCATGATGGGAAAGTATTGTGCATAGATGTCATGCAAAAGAAGAAAAATCTACATTGCAGCAATATTGTTTGACCAGCTTTTTGAGCAGGTTATTTGCTAACAATACACACACAACACACACTTGCAACTAGAGTCAACCTTGCAGTCTTATCTGTCAACCAGGGTTTAGGCAAGAAAAGGTATTAATGTTAGAGAGAGGTTTAAATTCTCATTTTTATGGGTGATTGATATTGTTCAGATACATATTTGGTAAACAAGGTCAGATCTGTGGCCCATTTACATCATACGCCTGGAATTTCAATGCATCAAGCACAACTATGTGGGTTTTATGCCAAACAGTGGAATATTCATGACTCTCCTAATCAGTCCCCTGATCTCAGTTCAACAGGTGACGTGTTTTACTTGCTTAATAACAGACAGATGGAAAAAAAGAATATTTAATAAAATCACCAGAAGAGGCCTGGCAGAGCATTAACAGGCTTCTTTGCAGGAATTGTGTTTCTTGTCTTGTCATGATTTTTCATTACGCTAAGCATTAATCATTTAATTCAGTGTTCGTTTAGTAGTATATATTAGAACAGGTTAAAGATCTACTGACATAACATGTCTAATAAAAAGTCAGGCTGAATCAATACAGTACCTGACTTCTCATGCGATATGGATGACCAAGTACCTTCAGAATAACTGTGAAAATCTGCACCTGAAGAAATGTATTACAGTTCAAATCCAGTGCAATTAATTGCAGAGAGAAAACAAAATATACAAATGTCCTCGTACTTTCTCACTGTACCCTAACTTTAAACTAAATGGGGCCCCTTAAAGCAGCACTGATGGGGGCTGTAAGAGGAAGAAACCTCCAGCAGAACCAGGCTCAGGGTGGGCAGCCATCTGCCTCGATAGGTTGGGGTTAGTGGACAGAGGAGAGAGAAAAGAACAGCAGGTAACATAGATCATAACAACAACAAGGAGCAGCAGA
>JAUMHF010000021.1:17048570-17064829 GCA_032359275.1 Microctenopoma steveboyesi | reverse complement strand
GGGTCCAGACACCTTCAGATCTTTCCCTGTAAAACAGCGTCTTCGTATCTTTTGTACTTTTTGAAGTTTTATGTGACCGATTAGTCACTGTCAGTGACCCGATCCCATCCTTATACAGCATGTTTTACCACGAATGGAAAACAGTAGAAAGACCCACAAACAAGCAGCAGCTGAAGCTGGAGGCAGCTACTGTAGACCAGGCAAATCATCTCAAGGGATGGAGCTCATTTGCATGGTGATTTGCATTTTGTCACAAAAATGGGTTTCCAGATTTTCATCCAAAGTCTGAATCCTGCAATCCTCATGTTTGGAATTATGGTTCAGTTATGTGGAGCCACAAAGAAATGGGAGTACGTGAATGAAAATGGCTCCTATTCCAGAAGGGTTAGTGACCCCTGAAATACAGCTCTAAGCGTCAACACTGACTCTGTTACTGTCAACACTGACTGTAAACAAATAGTAAAGGTGGATGAGGTAATCTTGTTAATCCAATTCTATGCCCTCTCCTCAGTCCTGGCATAAAGGCTGCTTTCGTTGTGCCAACTGTGGCAAAGGCCTGGAGTCCACAACCCTTGCTGATCGAGATGGCGAGATCTACTGTAAAGGTCTGTGTTGGTCAAACAGAGCTGGATTTTAATGGATAATATTATAGGTTCATGTGCTCAGTTACTTTAGACAGGACGCAATAGGTCAGCAGCATGAAATTCATAAATGAAAAACTCAACTCGAATGATATGATTAGCTGTAAATAAACCATAAGCACATGGGAATCTCCTGTCTACCAGTGTCTTACAGTGTTTCTAATTCATTGTTATTTCATTCACAGGTTGCTATGCAAAGAACTTTGGTCCTAAGGGATTCGGATTTGGTCAGGGTGCAGGAGCTCTGGCTCATTCCCAGTAAAGCCTGAAGCTTTGGCCCACCTGGGTCTAAAGATATCCCCCCTAGGATGCTTCAGTCAATATCTAGCCGACTGTAGTTTGCCCTTTTACTCCAGCTACAGCAACAAAGCATCATCACACAGCTTTCTATACACATGCAAGTGGATTATGCTCCATGCTGCACTGGAAACAGGAAAGTCATTTACTAGGTTAATATCATACAAATCATTTACACAGGCTGAGCTATAACAGGCTGAGCTATAACATGCATGATTGCTCAGACATACAATAAATATCAGGCAGCGGAAGATAGAAACATCAACAACAACTTGATTTGCTCTACAAACCTGTCATTGTCTTTTGTGATGCTGATCTGATTAAAGTAGCGTGTGCATTTGTGTTGGACTTGGATGTGCTTGCCTTTGCTTCTAATCATCGTCACACAGAGTAAAATGCCAGCCGTTGTGGACAACAGAGTTGTAGTGTTCCGCCCCGTCTCTGCCTGCACCGAGGACTTGGCACACTGACTCAAGTGCCAGGCAGCTGTGGCGGTGATAGTGGTTTGTTTTGGCAGCGACTTGAACATGCATGAGTCACAGCAACAGCAAAACTAGGTCCTCAAACGGTGCAAAGATTAATGTATTATTTTTAAACCACAGATCGGTCCCAGAGCTTCAATGTGTCTATAATTATTATGTCTATTTGTTTATAATTTAATAGAATAATGAGGCATAAAGAAGATGTGTTTAATCAGACCATCCTCGAATAGATTTAAAGTTTGCTTAAAAGTGTCCGGCCAGATGTATGAACACTATGGAATAATAACTTAAGCCCTATATCCACCAGAGGGCAGCAGAGAGGCCTTCCTTCAAGAATATGAGGTCAAGAACCCCTATTTGCTTATATAATAATACATTGATTGTATAATCCAATAATACATTTTCCCTGTAAATTTGTCTGCTGCACGCACATCATTGACTTGTGAGAACTGCTGTGCTGTTCATTTGTTACTTAATCCTGTGGCATCTACACATATGACTTCATTTTCAGGAGAAAGCACAGCAAACGCACAAACACTTTGTTAATCCTGCTGCCATATATATACTGTGGAATTATAATCAGCTGCCACAAGTCAACAGACTGAATCTCAATGTCATAAATCAAATTAGCATCACGGAGTTTAAAGTCCTGACTCAGCTAGAGTTAGAAAACAGACACACACACACTCTCTCTCTAACCGCAAGTACACCACGTGCACTTAGAAACAAACTAAGTCAAACAAAGACCCTGTATCAAAGAGTGGCAGCATCAGATGGTGCTGCAATTTGTCTATGTTTAGTTGTGAGGCCTTAGTCTAAATGACTCTGGAAAATGCATTCCTGCCCTAAAACCACGGCTTAGCATTGTCTGCGGCTATTATCCTAATCAGGCCGAGGGGCCCTGCAGTCTCAGGGGGGAACAAGACACGTGTCGCCCTTAGAAAATCATCTGTTACAGCAACAGACAAACTGTATACTGCAGAGATGATCCTACAGTATGTTACATTTCAATCGTTCATGCATGTATTACTGCACGGAGAGAGATCAACAACAGGCTGAAAAGTAGTGCAGAAGTATCACTAACTATTTTTATTCACCTTGTCTGTACACACAATGAACATGAGACCCCGCCCTCTCACCGGGGAGGTGTGAGGGTTTCTCTATTTAAGTGTTCTCGTGATGTAGAGGAGAGACAAAGGGGAGCAGCAGACCCTCATTCAGGCGTTCATCTCTCCATCATATATCACACAGAACAGAACAAGGTAAGGTTAAATTACTCTACAAATCAAACTGCTAATACTACCGCTTCACCATTAAGTTGTGGTGACGGTGTTTAGCTTTGAAATAGCTGTTCATCTAACACCTGAAAAATGCATCTGGTTGAAACACGCAGACATGTTTTAGAGAGAAAAAGCACAGTGTGGATGGTAAAATGTAGAGATGAAACAATTTGTCAATTTAAAATAAGCTTAGAGTAAAATAATTACTGAGCTCCAACTTGTATTGTTTTATCAATCAAACCCATTTTTCTTTCTAATATTCCTGATTGTTCCCAGAACTGGGTACTCTGTCTATATTTGGGTTTTTATCCATGGAAAAGAGGGTCAAAGCGACAAATGTTATCTATCACATGCTTCCCTCCAAGTCTGCCATCACTTTCTGACGGGAACGTGTGCTATCAGCTCTGGTAGGTGACTGGCTGATGTGCTCTGTGCAGCCCTGTAATTAAGATGAAGCATTTAATCAAAAACTAAAAATGTCATGTGAAAAGTCACGCCCATTAATAATTTAATAAATCAGTGTTGGATAATAAAAGAGGGTCAGTCAACATGACACAGAGCATTTGATTTCTAGTAACACAATGCAGTCGCCTGTAGTGGAACAACTATAGTAGGAAACCACAGTTAGGCCCGCCTGGGGGTCTAGACACAACTGGTCCCCACTGACGAGGACTACAAAGGCAAAAGGTTTTATTTTTGTCTTCCAGGGGGAATTGAAATAGCCAAGATGCCTGAAAAAGCGTAAGTATGTTATTTTTTCCATTTCCAAATGAGTGTATAATTTCAGACCAGATCTATAGGAATGACCTTCCTGTAATGTTTCTGTATCTGTCATCTCTCTCTCTCTCTCTCGCTCTCACACAATCCAAATGACTTCCACCCACAGACCTGAGGTAAGATTTCTTAGGACTCTATCAACTACGAAAGATAATATTTTGCAGCCTCAGTCAAATGCACCCATCAGAACCTTAACGTGCCAGTTTAAAGCTTGCATTTGTTTTTCAGAGGAAATCGAAAATCTCAGCATCTCGCAAGCTCATGTTGAAGGTGAGTTGAATCACTTGTGCCTTCATATTAAAATAAACACTTAGATGTGGTTTATGTTGTTTGTGTGGCGTTTCAGAGTCTGATGGTGGCCAAGGCTAAGGAGGAGCTGGAGCAGGAGATGGAGGAAAAAGAGAGACAAAAGGCTCAATACCTGGAAGAAAAAGCTCCTCCAATACAGACCAGTGGCATGTCTTTAGCAGAGCTACAGGTGTCACTTCCATTTAGCAAATCATATCTCAAACCTATTCAACTACTTAATACTGTCTGATAATAAACTCACGAAAAGATACAACTCATATGAATCTTCTCTTCACTTCTACACAGACATTATGTGAAGAGTTGCATTCAAAAATGGACGTGGTGGACGAGGAGCGGTACGATATTGAAGCCAAAGTCTTGCACAACACCAGAGAGGTAACGGAAGCCTGAGGAAGGAAGATGATATACGAACTGATCGTTTCCATAAGAGACAAGCAGCGGTTCAAGTGCATGTCTTAAAGTTGTTGCATAAAGGTTCACTCACTTAAATCAACACCGTCACTGCTGCAGCCAGCTGGTCCAACAGGTAAACGGAGAACAGCAGTGGCCGCGTGTTAGAGACGAAAAATTAAAAAAACTACACCGTGAAGACACAACAACACACACACACACACACGCACGCACAGGTTTCTGATACACACAAGTTAGGGGATAGATATACTCAAAAGCTGAATGTCTGTGCCAGAGGGGGACTAGTGAGGCCACCAAGACACCTGGCTGCATCTTTCATCACTTTAAAAAGGGGAAAATACTTAAGCACTCACTTTTTTTCAGTTTTATTTTTTAACACGTCCATTCTCACTTTGACATGAAGCAGTGTTTTGTTATTTTTTTCCTTCAAAAGGCCAAATTAAATCAGCCACGATTCCACACCATGAACCTACTCTCTGCCTTTAAACAGATTAAAGACCTAAACATCAAGGTTCTGGACCTGCGAGGGAAGTTTAAGAGACCAAACCTGAGAAGAGTTAGAGTTTCTGCCGACGCCATCCTGCGCTCCCTACTGGGCTCCAAACACAAGGTCTCTTTGGATCTCCGAGCTAATCTGAAATCAGTCAAGAAGGAGGACACGGAGAAGGTGGGTATTATGAAAAGACAAGAATAAACATAGAGACTAATAAATGTTAGTTAGAATTCAGCTGAGCTCTGGAAACACACTGTGTCTATTCTCTGCATGTTCTATGTGCTGCAGGAGAAGAACGTGGAGGTGAGTGATTGGAGGAAGAACGTGGAAGCGATGTCGGGCATGGAAGGCCGCAAGAAGATGTTTGACGCAGCAAAGGGGGCCAACCAGTAAACGACACAACTGGCTCTTATCTTAGCTATAAATACAACCATGTTCAGTCCAAAGACCGCTGAACAAATCGCTAATGCTTAGATTATCTCAGATGTTCTGTGTGTTTCTCCTCATTGCTGCAAAAATTGCAACAAATGTAGTTCTTGTAAAATAAAAAACACTTTCCTCAATGATCAGATGTAAGGTGGATTTTTGACTGTGTTTATGTCCTTCGTGTGGTTAGATGCACTTTATTGTCTTGGAAATCTCTTCATTTAGAAACTCTGAAGATAAAAGTAAATAACCAGCATTGAGGCCTACCTAAACCCGGTGATGTGGAGCAGTCACATGACCTCTCAGCAGGAAATAAAGACAAGGAGGACAGGAAACGTCCTCCCCGCACAGACGTGTTAGTACATCTGTGCCATCTGCAGCATAAGTGAACTGTTAGCACGCTAGTTTGATCATGAAACAGAGAAACAGAACACGTTAAAAAAACGTGTCACAGTTAATAAGCTGCCTCTCTTTGTCGGGTGTGTTTGATTTGTTGTTGTTTTAGCGGGCAGAGCTGAAACTCCTGGCCACACCTATGTACTGTATTTTGATGATGGGTTTTATTTGTGTATTTATGCATTTATTCACGTCTAGATTAATCATAAAGTGTTTAAATTCCTCTCATACGTATTCCAAAACAAACCAAAATTATTATTATTAATATAAGTAATTTTTTCATATTTACAACATTTGTTAAACTGTTAAAAACCACAAACGACTACAATACAACCAGCAAATGTTTGGTGTTTTTTTTGCAAAATTATTAACAAATTAATCAAGCAACTAATTACTAATTACTAGCAATTAATAAAAGTTTATTTTCCAGTTGATTCAGCTACTTCTGCCCGAATCTATAACGTTTGAAAGCTTCACAGCTGCTACATATAGCCGCTGCTAACAATTTTATTCTCATTATTCAAATACTTTTACCTCACAGATATTTCTAAAGATTAGTGGCAGTTACCATAATTGAAAATGAAAGTACAGGGAAACCTTTCAGTGTGCTGTTGTAGTTTTTATTTGTGCCACAAGGCGGCAGCATCAGCTCACAGTCAGTTCACTAAGATAATGATTAGAAGTGTTAGTCAGTTTTAACGAGGAAACCGCACATGAAAACATGCAGAGCATCATATTAGATGGCTAAACAAATACAGTGCTGATAGAAAAGTTAAGTACCAGTATTAATAATGCATTTTAATTCATTCCTAAGACATGTTTGGGCTGCATCCTGTCAGGACAGGCGACATGTCAGAGTTCAGCAATAAAAGGTCTAACTGCTTTCTGTTGTTTGTTTAAGCTGAGTCATGTGCCAGACGGGTGGAGTTTGCAACAAGGCAACGAGGAGACAAAAGGTTAATCAATCAGAGAAAAGGACTTGGAACTCCTTGCTGTGATTGGCAGACTTCCTAACGCTGAATTAACTGGAAACACTCTTAGTAGGCTTTGTGTGTTTTATGCAGAGCTCCTATTTTAATGTAAATATTCTGATATTAATAAATCATTGGTTCTCTAATACATACATACATACATCAGTCTTTGTCTCCTTTCGGAAGGCTTCATGAAGTAGACCAACATGTCACTTTCCACACAGGAGCAAAAATGCCCCCAGAGGCACTTTAACTTAATGGTACATACACAACCCTTTTCTGTTTCATAAAAAATAATGTGTTGAAATGATGACAAACTTTTTTTTAACATGTGAAACACCTTGCTTAACATTTCAATAAAATGTCAAAAGCAGATGCCAAACAGTAAATGTAGAAATCAAAGCTATGAGCTGCATTGTGTTTCATAATGATTTGCTTGTTTTGTGGTCCTAACACTAGGCATAGGACACACCCTGCCTGCAGGTACACCATTACATCATTGCACTATTTGGAAATTACACTTGCATTAAACAAACAAACTGTACACATACGTACACATGTAGAGAATTCCTGTCATCAAGACAAGAACAAAGTCAAGACTTTGTTCATAGGATTGTTTATTAGACTTTGTTTCTGAGGACTTAATACACAATAGATGCTGTTTGATAGTTCAAATAGTCATATAACTCGATTTTCTTATATGTCATGTAAAAACATAACTTTGAATAGAAAATATCCAACAATCACCTGTTTATTTGTTTGGGACTTCCGTTGACTTGACTGACTTGAGATCTGGACCTCCCTCAGAAACACCATCAACCCCTCGATAAACAAAGTTAGATTTTGGCTCATGAGATGGTGAGTCACAATCCCAAATGCAGTGTCAGATACCATATTAACTGCGAGCGCTGGGAGTATCAAAGTACTTGGCACTGTCACAAAGGTGTTGCTGAGAGCAAGTCGCTGCATGTTTGGACTGACAGCAAAGATTCAAGATTAAAGGCGAAGTCAGGAGATGGAGCCTGCGAAGGGAATGTTTTGTTTTTTTCTTAGTTTCCCCTTTCGGTTCGAACCCTGCTATGGGAACATTTTTTTAATTGCACAACATATCCCATATCAACTGTTAATGCTGTAAAGCGTAAAGTTTCATTTGTTTGTCATTTGTTCATCTTCAGAATCATAACAGCTCAAGTCTGTCTTTACTTTGAATTCAGAGGCGCTCAAGTTGCGTCTTTGTTTATTTGTGTCCGAACAGGCACAGGATTATTTCTAGCCTTTCCCGCATCTGCCAGACCCGAGATACTGACAGCAATAATCCTTTGCCGCTCAGTCTAGTCGGAGGAGAATGCATGTTTTCCCATTCCAGTTAATGCCAGCTACCAACTGTTTGCAGGTATGTACCCACCCATTGTGGAAATGGGCAGCTTTCTGCCATGTGATCCACTACTGGGTTTAAAAGCTTATGGCCCACAGAGAAGGGTACAGTATACAATTCCCCATTGAGCCACGTCTGAAGCACACATAGCACTATCTGGGTAAGTCTGTGTTTTTCTTGACTGTTTTGAACGGTAAATTAAGCCTTTATTATCATATCACGTGCAGACATTTTCCAACATGAGTTTAAAGTAACAACACTATATATTTTCTGGGACAGGTGCTGCAGCCTAAACATGTCAGACACAGAGGATTCCACATACGAGTGAGTAAATGCATGGAGATTGATAACAAAGTGATGCTGCCGGAGACTGACTGAATTCTAACACAGGACTTTTGTGTCTTTTTTTTTTCAGGGGACAACGTAAGTCCGTTTATCTTTTAACTGAACCCATGCACACATACGGCGATGTGGGTTTGTACAGGATATTTTATGCTGCACACTCACATAGATGCAGATTGTCAGAGAAACTGGAACGTGCCAGATGCTACATAAACAAAAACAGATGCATGAAATCTATCATTGTGCTGCATGACTATGTATCAGAAATGTCTTTATGCTCCTGGTAGTATATTGTAAAAAGTACTTTGCATAGCCCTACTCTTTACTCTATGTGTGTACTGTGTGAAGAAGAGAAGGATATTGTTGTTGTGCCACAATCAACAATATCTATAAAAAAACCTATGCAAAACTTGCTTCTAGATGCATCAGCTTTTAGAGGCTGATTCTATTTTTTATCCCACTTTGTTACCTGCTTTACACATTAGACATCCTTGCTTTGCATGTGGACACCGTAGGTTACTTAACACACTGCATCTGCTTAGCTGCTGGCTTCACCGCGCAGCGCGCTGTATTTTTGGCAAGTGTAGAGGCAGCTGCTGTGCTTTGGCTTTTCTCTCAGATTGACCTTTGTCTGCTCAGTCAGTCCTCACAGGAGACAGTTCAGTTTGAATCGACATCCCAGTGGATCTGTCCTTTCATTTCGAACGGTGCAATGGGTCACCATCACAAAGAGCAAGGGCTGTACCTCTATTTCTGTCTCCTTTGTGAGGCTATATCACGTGAGCCACTGTACAGCCCCACTGTCCCTGAAACTAAGCAGCACCTGTCTTTCTCTGCGTGGAGTAGTGTTGCTGTGCGGGAGCAATGTAGGTCAGCTTATGTTCTCAATAGCGCACCTAAGGGGAGATAGTGGCACACACAAAGCTCACTTTCATTTTCATGCCTTTCAGAGGTCTCCTAAACGCTGGCTGGCTTACACTGAAAAAGGTTGAGTTTCTCTCTGTGACCATAGGCAGTGACGGCTGGATGTCACGGTTTCCCAAAAAGGCCCAGTGAACAAAGCAATGTTGAGAATCAAACGAGCAGCGCCAAGTGCAACAGTGTTGATTAAGGCCTCTCTCTTAGGAGTTTAGATGCATACTTTCGTAACAACTAAATATTTATATATATATTGCAAGTGTGTCGTTTTATTTATATATCACCCAGTAATATGATAGAGGTGCAAGAAAAAATGAGAAATAGGAAGCAAGTAAATAAAAGATTTACAAATGAATCGTAACAAGTGACCTCAGCCTGAATATAGGAGCATCTGAAGATTACAGGCAAATCAAACAAAAATGCATGTAGATGACAAAAATAATGTTGTTCGCTTGCTAACACGAGACTTTTGCTTTGCACAGAAGAGGAGGAGGAGGTAGTGGAGGAGGAGGAGGAGGAGGAGGAGGAGGAAGGTAGTACTGCTTGTGCTAATATGTTTGCATGCCAGATATAAATAGATGTGACTTTGTCTTTAACACACTGTTGGAAACATAGCAGTAACCCCTAATCACAAACATTTCATTAATAACTAAAAAAAAAGTCTTGTTACCAGCTCTGAGAATCCACCAGGTTTGTAAGAGTTTATTGATGAAGCTATGCTCAAATGTCCACACATCGAGAGGTTTGTGGGTTTGTGCTGTACAGTAAGTCTGGAAGGATGATGTCTGGGACACATACATTGTCCTTGGATACATCCAATAGCACCAAACCATGAAGGTAACACTTTGCATAAATGATCTGTGAGGCTGCTTCTCACTGCTTTAGGCAGGACGCCAGGTCAACCCCCCGTTACTGAAAGTCATGTCAGACAGTGCTGTTGTCAGCATGTATTAACGCTGACCTCACACTGATCGTCTTCTCTTTGAACAGACGCTGCAGAGGAAAATGAAGGAGGTATGTTGGTGTTTGTTTGAGTGGCTCACAGGTTGTGTGACAGGAAGAAGTGCTACTGTCAGTGTTTTCAGTTGTCTTAGGAGCTATAGATTTCACTTTGCTTTTTCTTTTTACTGAACCACAGAAGAGGCAAAGCCCAAGTCGAAGTAAGAGCAGTTTGAAAATGTCCTCATAGCCTAAACTGAAACACGGTTGTTTGTGAGAGACAAACTGATCTGGAGGGATTTTCATTTCTCCATCAGGCCTGGTTTCGTGCCCGGCTTGGCACCTCCCAAGATCCCAGAAGGAGAAAAAGTGGATTTCGATGTGAGTTAATCTCAGGACTGATGGACATTACGTCTGCAAGCTGCTTTCTGTGCATCTGGGTAAAATTTCATGTCCTACTCTGATTTCAGGATATTCACAGAAAGCGAATGGAAAAAGACCTGACTGAGCTCCAGACGCTGATTGAAGCTCACTTTGAGAAGCGTAAGCAGGAGGAAGAGGAGCTCCTTAACCTCACAGATCGCATTGTGCGTTCACATCTCACTTTGAGCTGCAACGACCAAATTCTTAAAGCAAATTCTGTTCAATTAAATGTTGCCGTTAAGTCACATGTGACGTTTAAAGGATTTGTTTTGGTGTATAAAACCTGCTTCATTTCCCATCAAAAGGAGAAACGCAGGTCAGAGAGAGCAGAGCAGATGAAAATCAGAGCAGAGAGGGAACGAGAGCGGCAGAACAAACTGGCTGTAAGTGAAGATGTTGGTTTGTCATCCTCAGCCAGTTAAGTAACTGGGCTCTGTTATAACTGTGTCGTCCTGCCTTATGGAGATGCAGTATTTGTTTTTCACCAGGAAGAAAAAGCAAGGAAGGAGGAAGAAGAGGCCAAGAAGAAGGCAGAGGACGATGCACGGAAGAAAATGATTCTGTCCAACTTGAGTTTCACTGGTTACAAGGTACAAGTGTTAACCATTAAAATGTCCCAGAGACAGACACTTAAAACTCACTGCATAACATGTCACCACACGTGTTGTTTTCCTGCTCAGCAGACACAGCCTGGGACTAAGAAACAAACAGAAAGGGAAAAGAAGAGGAAGATACTAAATGATCGACGCAAGGAGTTAAACGTTGATCACCTGAGAGAAGACAAACTCAAGTAACTTATCAATCCAATTCCCAAAAAAGTTTTCTAGCATTACTGCTTCCTCCATCTGAAATAGTGTGCGTTCCTTTTTCTGCCTACAGGGAAAAAGCCAAGGAGCTGTGGGACTGGATGCGCCAGCTGGAGGCAGAGAAATTTGAACTTCAGTATCAGAACATGAAGCAGAAATATGAGGTGAGATATCTGTCTTTTACCTGGACAGATTCTAGGAAGAAGGCCAAAATGACCTGACAGAAAGATTCATGAGTTAACTGTATACGTGAAGATCATTTATTAACATGCATTCAGATTGTGACAACCTGTTAAAAGACGGCACTCGGTAGGGGAAGTCGGTGAGAGCAGCACGGCGTTGGACGACTGTGGCTTTAGAAGCCAATGAACCACTGCATAAGAAGAGAAGGAAATCAGATGACATCACAAACAATCTTCCTCAACTGAGTTTAGAATGCCCTATTAATAGGTTATAAGTTATTAAAGGGCGTTACACCTTCAACTGCAAAATAACTGTGGCTTAACCACATCAACTCGTCTGCCTAATGTCAGATGCCGAGCTGTGTTTTGTTGGTAAAAAATTAGCCTCAAAAAGCTAGCTGTGGCTAACGTGACAACTTTACATTAAATGAAATGATCTCAATAATCACAGGACACGTTAGCTTTGGTTTTCAGATTTAAGGAAATATTTCAGGCTGTGGCAGAAATGTCAGTAACTTAAAGACATCTTTACCCAGATCACTGTGCTGAGAAACCGCGTCAGTGACCATCAGAAAATGTGAGTATGCTGGAAGGTCACATCACCTTTTGTTCTGTAATTTCTAACGCATGCAGCGCATGTATTCCTACTGTAATAAAGGAATGCAACCATCAGCACTTGCAAAACAAAAAGCTGAACAGAGGTGCTTTCACGTCAATCTGGGACATCTGAACCACATGTTGGACACAGGAGAGCTGGGCTGTGATGGAGCTAGAGCAGCTGGAAGATCGGCTACATGTTATGATCTGTGCACATACTGGGGCTCACAATAAAACAGTGACCGTCCCCTGCTGCCATGCAAGTCCTGCGAATCCTTTCTTCTCTCACGGCTTAACAAAGCTGTAAAAACAAACATTTTCCTGCAAAATATAGCATCAGATTTGCAAACCAGAACTATTGTTTTAGTGACTTGTAATTTCAAACCAGTTTACTTTGAAACATTGTCTGTGCTTATGTTGCTTGTATTTTTTTAAGAACAATGAAGAATTCATACAATAATAAATGTCTCCAGACATGCATAAATACAGGAAATGGATCACCGTTGAACTAGCTGATAAATGCATCAGGTGAAGCGCAGGGCTCAGATACCTCGGTAGCAACAGGAGTTGAGGAGGAGATTTCTATGCGAATCCACTTCTAATAAAAGACAGCTGGGAAACGTTTTCAGCAGCTACAGTGTCACAAGATGAATATTTGGGTGTAAAAATAGATAATTATAGATAATAGATAATGAGGCAGTAAATCCACATTAGAAAAGTTATAGTAATTTAAAGTCCAAATGCAGCCATGTAAAGTAACAGCAGAATACAGTAAATGCCAACACTGCAGGCGTCAATGATCACAGACAACATCTTTGATTTAACGCTTTTAATACGTTTCCCATAGGAGGGAATATACACGGTTAAATATGCATCACAAGTTTGGCAGCTTTTATAGTTTGAATCTGTGCTGACTTTGACTCTATTCTTAGTTCAAAGGGTACCAGGAGCAAGCGTGGCCTGAGGAAGTAACATCATGCCAAACTGGCTGCATCTGACACAAATGCATTCACAGAGAGACAGAAGCTGCACAGTGTTTTCTAAATACTTGAACATGCTAGAACAGAATTACATGTATTAAAATGTTATAAGAATTTCTGAATACAGTATCTGTGAACTTACATGTATGCTGTGTTAAGTAGAGTTTATGCAGTTTCTAAGTTTCAAGCTAATACACATTTGTGTACAATCGTGTAGCTACAGAATTAAAGATCCTATTTACAAGCGAAATATGGTGTTCTTTCTGTGAAGGGCTTTTCTTTCCCTAACTTTATGATGAGCACCAACGACAAAAGACCAGGTTGTGATTTCTTAAACCGTTGGTGTATCATCCGTTAACAAACCAGTTATTACGAGGGGAAGACTTGGGTCACTTCATTCTGTCTGTAAACACCTCTCTTCTCTCTTTACACAGTAGGCTTTTACTGTAAGACGTCTGGCGACATACCCGCAGTATTACCAGTCCGCTATAAATGGCTACATATGAGCACATAAATCTATCAACCTAAAACGTAATGATTACGAGCTCTCGTAAATCTAAATATCAACCACGACCCCAGAATTCCCTCGGGTCTGTTGGGTGGAATTATGTGGTTTGAACTGCGAAGGTTCAAAGTTCAGGAATTACATAATGCTTCTAACAACAGCTGCGATGTCTGGCTCTAATCACTTGTTCTTAAGCCTAAGAAAATAAATCACAAGGGTGGAGCCAACACCATCCGAACGCTAATCTGCCGAGAAGCATTTCGACTCTGGAACCAAAACTCAGAGGGGTGTGACAAGATGTGCTAATAATGAATTTCAATTCCCAGATGTGGTGATTTTTCAGAAAGGGCATGTCATTTTTGCAGCTCAAGGAGAGGAGAGGCAATTTCTGTCACCTTTATTGCCACTTTGAGGACAATATAACCAGATCATGTCAAAGTCAAACACACACATATAAAAGAAGATGGATGAACAAAAAAATCTTTACAAAATGTAAACGCACATCACTTCTTACTGTACTTCTTAGTAGCAACCTCATACACTCACAACACCTGAAAATACATGGTTTATTAATTCTCTTTTTACACAGTCCTAATCCTAATGATACCTAATAAAGAAAGCTCATTATACCAGATTTCAAAATACAGACGTAGAGACAAAATTTACATCGAGACATTACAGCAGAATGAAACCTCAAAAAGCTAACAGAAAAAAATCACTTTGGCTGCCAACATGCCTCTTTTCCTCCTGCAAAGATGGAAACAGGGATACATGCAGTCTTTGGGAAACGAGAACGGATGCTGCTCAGCCTCAGTATGTAGTCAGATGTGCAGAAAACTTGCAGGCGAGTTGCTCTTTTGGCTTTTTGTCGGGTTAATAGACAACTTGAACCGACTTGTGTGCTGCTGCGGTGATGTCATTCACGAACGTGGACTTACTCATCCCTTGCTGCAGGACAAAAGGTAAATATAAGTCAAGAGTCCCACCTCGGTAATTACAGTAAGTGACACATTGACAAACACAAGCTATGTGTGGGTACATGCAGCGTTGCTAGAAAACATGCTGCCAATGTGCTCGACACAAGTGCAGACAAAGTCCCGCGAGTGTTTCCTCAAACCTGAGCTACTGGATTCCTCCGCCGAATGACTTTAATGTCTTGTTCGCTTTCAGTGGGCATATTCTGAGAACGCTTTCTAATCCTTCAACTTTTCTCACTCCGATTCTCACAAATACCTGAGAAAGGTGTGGACCTTGAATTGGAGGTAGGAAAAGAAAGAAAAGACACACCCAGAACCCTGACAGATCTTGGCACTCGGGGAAGAGCCTCAACTCACCTTTTTCAGGAAGCTTTGTAAGTCTTTCTCCGACCACAGGTTGTAGAGTAGCAGTGCTGCAGCTTTGCTGGACTTGGATAAATATCTAAGAGGAAGGG
This sequence comes from Microctenopoma steveboyesi, assembly GCA_032359275.1. Taxonomy (NCBI): domain Eukaryota; kingdom Metazoa; phylum Chordata; class Actinopteri; order Anabantiformes; family Anabantidae; genus Microctenopoma; species Microctenopoma steveboyesi. The sequence continues at coordinate 17,049,847 of JAUMHF010000021.1, read as the reverse complement.
CAACGTCTTCGTTACAGATCAGTTTGCACTTGTGGAAATCGACATATAGAGAGACCTTTACACACTCACACTGGGCAATTCAGAGTCACCGGCTAACCTCACCCGCACGTCTTTAGACAATGGGACACACACACACACACACACACACACTCTGTGTCCACACACTTACTTGTTTCGGCTGAGATCATCAAGTGAATTAATAAGACTGCTGTCTAACAGGTGCTTGCTCATCTCAGGTTCCTTCATAAGTAGGCAGTTGGCGGCCTGGCAGGCCATGGCCAGAGTGTCATCAGATTCATTCCCTTCACTGGTGCCTGCGCGGAGGATGCCCAGCAGGTCAGGGAGGGCTTTACGAGCTTCAGTGACAAGACAAACAAAACCCACAGGTGGGTTTAATGCGCTGAACTGATTTAATTATTGTGGATAAATGTTTTAGTTCCCAAACATTCATTTTTAACAATCTAGATCATATAGAAATTAGAAACACATTTCTTTTAACTAATAACAGAAAATGTTTCAAAAAACAACTTTCTTTGTGCTTCTTACCTATAACACTGTTGAGATTTCGGTTCTTAGTCAGGTTTCCGACCAGAGCCACTATGTTCCTCTGCACGTTGACTTTGTTGGACCTCAAAAGGGGACTGATGACGGACAGGCCATTCAGTCTCTGCACAATGGTCTGGCTCATTACGCTGGAGACCTGGGAAAACGGAAAATCACATGACTAATGTACAAACTACACACTAGCTAGATTATAGAAATTTAAAGTGCGATTCAACACAGTAGACTTTTCATTTCCTCACAATGCCGTCATGTGCAGTGAGGTTCTGCATCGCTCCACAACAGGCTTCCTGTGTCTCTTCTCGCTGGCTGGAGCTGAGCAAAGACAGGTACGTCTGCAGAGTTTTGGAGTGGAAAAGCCATCCTGCCCCATTAGGTTGTGGATCCTCAACAACTGGGAAGTCAAACTGATACTGGCCAAAAGAAAGGAAACAATTGTCTTGATGGTTTTCTGTCAATACGCCACACTAGCTTCTTTAGCGACACTTTATAACAAGCTGCTGTGCAAATGTCTTTTTATAGGAAGCACAGACTCAAATTACACTATTGAAATTTGGCATTTACATTTAAATCATTTATAAATACAGTGAGTACGTGCTAAATGAAAACAAACTATGAACCGAAGCCCGTCACATCCATTACGTGGAGGAGTTAGAGGAGAGCGTTGTAGTTTTACCTCACGTTCAGCTGGTTTGTTCTGTGCGCTGAAGCAGCTG
>JAUMHF010000021.1:17016653-17048470 GCA_032359275.1 Microctenopoma steveboyesi | reverse complement strand
ATTTACATTTAAATCATTTATAAATACAGTGAGTACGTGCTAAATGAAAACAAACTATGAACCGAAGCCCGTCACATGCATTAACACTGCATACGTGGAGGAGTTAGAGGAGAGCGTTGTAGTTTTACCTCACGTTCAGCTGGTTTGTTCTGTGCGCTGAAGCAGCTGATGGGGCCGGCATCGCCCTGGCTGTTGCTCCTGTCGACAGTCTTAGCCAAAGCTGTGATCCTGCTGAACAGAGTCGGCGCCTCCGCCTCCAGCTGGAACGTCAGGTTGTGCAGGATGCACACGCTGTTTTCTACAGACTATTTCAACAGGTAGATTAACACTTAGCATAGAGACACACGGGAGACTCTGAGTCATGTGTGTTGTGTAACTTGACTGGATGCCTTCTGACAAATACAAATGAGTGACTTGAGCAAACACACAGGGAGGGTGGATGGAGAAAATCAACAACTGTACGATGAAATGCAGAGACGTTTGCAATAAATGCTTTTACTATGAAACTTAAATTAACTGGTGATGTTGAATGGATTGTATGTCTTCTTCCTCAAGTGCATTTTACAAGTTTTAACAGTTTTAATCCAAACACTATAATAAAGCTTCTACCTTTTACGAGAGTCAGGCTTTGTTGTTTGGTCTGGCGGAGTCGTGATGTGTATGTGGGTGACGACTAATAATGAGGGTGGCAGAAGAACAGAGAAACAGTGACTTCATTACCTTATCGTCCGGTTTTCCTGCTTCCACACAGTCTCTAAGGTAACCAACCAAAGAGTCGACCAGACCTCGACATTTTCTCATCGCCTGTCTGTTGTTTTGCTTCGCACTGCTGAGGTTTCTGTTGAAAGGTTATAATGTAACGCATAGCATGCGTTACACAGTGTTTGGTAATAATAGAATATATTACAGAATAAATAACACTGTTATTCAGAGAAAATCTACCTAAGTGTAAAATATGTTATATCAATATTATTAGTTTCAGCAGTAATAGGCGATAAACTGTATAAAAATAAATTAAATACATTTTATTCGTCACATACATGGTATTCTGTTGATTTGTTGTTTGCTGAGCACCAGTGCAGAGAAAGCTTTCACAACATGATTTAGCAAGAAATCTAAAGCTTTTCTGAGATTAATTACGCCTCGAAGATAAATAATACAAACGTGGCAGAGAAATTAATTGACCAGCAGACAACTGCAGCTTTCTCAGAATAATACAGGGCGACAGTGAAGCTTTGTAACACCGCCGTGTCGTAGATAACAGATAACAGCTGCCAGGCTAGTATCACCTACATATGTGGTTTGATTAATGGCAATGTTAAACATTAACAGTTGCCATGTTCATGTAGTAGCTCTGAAGCCCCGGCAGGAAAACACAGAGAGCACTCATAAAAAATTGAGACTAGTGAAGTTGGACAAATTTTTGATACAGCTCTTTGCAGCTGTATCAAAAACTCACAACCTCAGTCTCCAAAATGACGCGAGGTTTATTCACAGCTCAAACAAAAACATTATGGCCCACCCTCAACCACAACCCACATATATGACAACTATAGCTAATAAAACTCTTCTATCTAACTCGCATCTATCTATGTAAATGATCATAATAACACAAAATAAATCTCGTCAAGGCCCAAGTTCTGTCAGGCATGCTTCATATTTAGTTGTACTGCGTGTACCTATCTGTACTAACTGCACCTATATGTCTGTAGGTAATCAATCAATAATCAACTCGCCACTGAAATCAATTCTAGTACGCATGTGTATTTTTTGCTTACCTTAGACATCCGGTAGCGTGATAGAAGACCTCGGGGTCTTGGCTACTGTCGTTAGCCGGGTCAGGACCTGTTTTGTAAGGTAGGATTACACGCTCCATTAGGACAGGCAGCGCGCTCTTCAGCAAGTCTGGCTTCAGGTTGTCTACAGAGGACAAATTCCACAGGAGACCTGAAAAAAAGTGATAAAATCACACTTTCATTTGCTGTCTGTGGTATAAACATCACCTAAAACATAGTATACATAGTATGATTTAAACAATGGAATTTTATAACTACTTAAACTGCATCTGGTTTTTCCAGCATCCACGTTTCAGTATAACCACACTAAAGAGGAGCTTTTGACTGACAGCAGGTCAAACAGAAATGTGTCCCAAACCACATTAGTGTCCCTTTGTTTTCCTGTTTACATGGTGAGCTGTATGTGTGTACACTGGACCACACCACACGGATATGTTTGTCTGTTACCCAGCTGATTTGTACCTGTCAGGTGTTTCTGCGTCTCCTCAGAGTCCGTGTCTTTGAGCAGAGCCACGGCCTCGGTGATGCCGCCACAGCGGTGTATCGCCTCCTTGCTACTGTCGCTTTTAAAGGACATGTTGCGGAGGGCGGCTGAGGCTGTCTGCTTCACTTGTGGATTGGGGCTGTGCAGCAGGTTCACCAGGGGCTGAATCCCATTGAGCTTCAACACCTGAACAGCAAGAACACGTTAGTAGCAGCATTTGATATTTTCTACTCCTCTTTTCAAATCACTTCACATTTACGATCAGCAGTTATCAGTAGAGCTTTTGTCCTGTAATAATAAGAATTACCACCCCTCCCTGTTAGTGGCCAATAAAGTGTGTGCGTGTGGGAAAAATATTTCAGCCTCACTTCAATTTCCTGCTGTTGTTTCGTATAAAACACGTAAACTAATACAACAGATATTCCTCTTATATCTCGTATTTCTGGCGGGTGTGTTTGCCGTGGTACTAAACAAAGCACACTGTTACCATAGTGACCACAGGTGTTGTCAAATTAACCACTGAGAAAAAAACCAATACAAAACATTCTTGTGTCATTGTACAGTAGAGGGGTCCTGTGTCAACGTGTTGTTTTAGGAAGGTGTGTTAGTAAAACTTTAAATCCGCCATAAAAAAAATACCTTGTACTGTAATTGTAGCTCATATTGTTCTCAGATGATGCATATTTCAAAATAAGACTCCTTTTAAGAAAGCTGAGGGTAGATGCTGATCCAGACAAGGCGTTTGGGTTAGTTTCTGGATCTACACAGTCCACACAACACACTACAGGTCACTAAAGGTGAGAAATGTTTACATGGGTTTTCCCTGAACAGGTTAGTCCTGCTGCTGTCGCTGGGATTATCTAGAGTTTTCCCTTAAATTAGAGTAAAATCAAACGGGGTTTTCACTGACACTGGGTGAACAGATATCTAACCACTTTTCCATTTAAAAATATGAAGGAATATTTTCCTTTGTAAATATCTTTTCTTGCACCTTTTCAAACTGCCATTTCTCTAAATTTCCACGAGGAATCTCAGGTTACACCCGGTATTATAAACAGCCTGACAGCGTGATAAGATAAGGAGATAAGGCACCTCCTCTTTAGCTTTGTCATCAACATAAGCGTTGTGTTGTATGAAGGAAGCGCCGCAGTTCTGATAGGTCTCCTCCTCCTTGGAAAGACACTCCACAGCCTCCTTCATAGTCAAATCTGCAGCTCCACTGTTTCCATTTGATCTGTAGAAAGCAATTTACAGTTTAAACTGTATAGGTACTTTGAACACATTTAAAGTTTGCTTCCACTCACAGAGAATCTCCTTTGTTCTTGGGCGCACTCTCAGCGGCTGGAGGCTTTGGAGGACACTTGACCGGGTCAGCTCGGCTGCATATGAACTGACTGTTTGCTTTGTTCTGACTTATTCCGTTGAAACCGTACAGAGGCCGAGGCTGAAACGAGTTGTGCGTTACATACTGACTCATGGTCCTCTCTGTTCTGTTGGTGGCCATGTTGGAGAAGACTCTCTGTGGAGGGGGAGCGCTTTTAGGCGCAGACCGCTGCCGGGCCATATCGGGTTCGCTGCGGCTGGTGTTGGGTTGGCCGACAGGCACGGAGGTTGCAGGAAAGTAACTCCTGTCGTACAAATAGGTGGAGGCTGCTGTGTTCCTCATCCCATTGGCTCCCATGGAATTGTTAGCTATTTTCCAGCTGGTGTTTCGCTCTATGTTTTGCTGCAGAGCCAAGAAAACAAACGTTTACAGTAAAAAACAATCATCTCTCATGAAAGGCACAGAAGCAACTTGCTGGCTGATATCAGAGCCACTAATGCAAACAAGAAGGTTGAAGAAGATTTGCCTGGTAGACACACTTTTGTCTTACAAAATGACTTCATGTCTTGTGTTGTGCTGCTGTTGCTTGTTTGTTTGAAAGATTTCAGAAACTTTGCAGACAGGACAATGTGTTCTGAAAACAACTAGGTCAATTAAGAGAGTAAGTGAATAGGTCTAACGTGAATCTAAAAGATACCAGTTACAATGACAGACAACAGATGAGCTACAAAACTTACTTTGGAGGAGCCATTCCCAAAGAAGGCGCTGCCATTAAATATGCCTGACTGTGACTTCAAGGCTTCCCCGAACACGGACTCACTGGAAGGGCCTGAGGAGAAATGTGCGTTATCTGTTGTTATCATATGTACCTTACACATCTGAGCTCACTGCTGCTGACTTATGGCCTTTAAAAAAGAAAGAACAGTTTATCAGACAGATTCCTGGAGGCAAGGCTGAGATTTGGTCCATGTGCTACCGAAAGTCTTCAAATAGGATAAGTTGACACTTTGGACTAGTACCGGGGAACAGAAGCCCAGAGCAGGAAGATGAATTAGTGAGTCTGTATAGATTTGCTCTATATCTCAAAAAGGTTTAATCCAAAGCAACTGGACTTGTTTGGGTTCTTGACAACGTTTCACCCTTATATTCCAGAGGGCTTTCTCAGGTCTGACTGACTGGTGTGAGGAGCAGGTTTATAAACCCTCAGGTTCCAGAGTGTCTGGCTCGGGATTCACGTATGTGAAAGCCAGAGGGGAGGACAACCCACAGGTGACCACCAATCACCAGCCTGAGGGCTCCACAGTATCTTATCTTATCAACTAGACATTACATGGTTTTACTCACGCTAGCACCTGCTTTACTTTTACTACTAAGTACGTCTTTACTAACTCATTCATCTCCATGGGGACGTTCGGGACATGATGGTGTAGGTGCCATTCATTTCAGGCCCTGGGAACAAACAGGGTTCTGTGATGGCCCAGGTAGACCGATGGCAGTGCCCACACTCACACAGCAGTTGGTGAATAACTTGCTCCTTCTCCTGAACAACCGCTGCCCCGTGTCACGTTTAAAAGTATCTTTGTTTGTCTTTCTGTATATGAACATGGGACTGCATAAGATTTAGGTGAGATTTCACTTATATCTATGTCTCTGTCTCATTTACTGTACCTGGCATGCAGTGGTGAAAGCGGTCTAAATTCTAATGAGAAATAACTCTGTGCAGATGTATTCTGTGACAAGATGCAAAAAGGAAGAATGTACTTGAACAGTAGAAAGTCATTTCAAGTTGTTACGTCCTTTTAAGGCTGCTGCTGGTAGATTTAGAGTTTATTTGAATTGATTCATAGCTGTAAGTGAATGTCCACAGGGATTAAAAAAATCCTACTCCAACGTAACCTGGAATCATTTTGTATTATGTTGTGTCACAATCAAAAATGTCATTTTTAATCAAAATGTGGTAAATAACTACACCTAACTTTTCACAGCTGAGCACAAAAACCTACTTATTTCCATAATAACTCCTGTGAAATCATCACGTACACAATATACACCAACAGAAACGTTAAAGCAAAGTTTCTGGAAATGTGAGCGACGCCAGAAACAGCGAATAAAACCAGCGACAGACCAGCAGAAGAGCTGAAACCTGCTGCACACATCCCAGCGTCCTGCTGCCGCACAGCTGCTCTTACTTGTTGGAGACAGAGACGTGGATCCGCTCCTGGTGCTGGACTGCCTGGACCTGGTCCTCCTGACCGTCTGCACCTGCTCCCGGACGCGCTGCTGTCCGGACCTGAGCTGGTTGACGGACGGCAGCGCCAGGGACGTGTCGTCCACGTTCCCGATGGAAATGACTGTTTTCAGCGGATCCAGACTCGTCATTTTCTCGCCTGGGTGGCCCAGCTACATCCAGGGGAAGCTCGTAGGGGAAGTGTGGCTGGTGTGTGCAGTAATGAGACGCACCTTGCCCTGCCCTGCCCTGAGACCGCACCCAGCCCCGCACAATGCGTCTGCGACTCTTCACTGCTCCGCGGCCTTAACTCTCACTTTGCACCTTCCCTTTCTTGTCTCTACAAATCACTCTCGATTTTATGCAACTCGGTTATAGGTCATATTTCCCTTGCACAGCAAATCATTAATGTGATCACAACACTACAGACATCCAGGATATTGTGCAGGTAAGTCACTCTAGGTGGTGGTAATGGATGAAGTCTGCAGTGGGCCACGTCCAAAGAGTCTAATACAAGCATGATGATTTTACTCTTTGAAAAGAAACCAGCTAACTAATTGGGATGTCACTGTGTAGGTGATCAGCTACTGACCTACCTATTAACCCCTAACTGTTCCTACTGTGAGCTGTTCTGTGCTCTGTTGTCTACTGACCAGCTCTTTACTTAATATTCTTCTGGATTAGAGCAGGAATTTAAAGTTGCACAAAACAAAACGGAAAAACTCAAGAACACATCTTGTTCCTCAAAACTGGACCCGAGCACAGACCCAGACTAAACCCCACACCTGCATATCATATGACACTTTAAGAGCTGTAATCTACACTTCTCCTGCTCATCCTTTAAGTATAGGCCTGTTCAGCTAATAACACTATTGTATTTAACTAACGTGGTGCATGCTGGACTTTTGCTGGTGATGAAGTCAGGTTATTATTTTCTAACTCTGTGTTAAAGTGTTGGGCAATGGTGCAGCTGGTTCACACGCGGGGAATAAACACAGGTTCATGTGTTGGGTAAGCAGAGTTTCAGTGTGGGTTTTCCTCTGCACCTGGCAACACTATCAATAAAGGATGCCATCATCGCAGAATACTGCAAAATACTAAAAATGATACACAAACTGGCTTCACTTGTTTATTTTGCACTGATGCTAAACAAGACATAGAAGAAGACAAACCTAGCTATGCCAGAAATTTGATCTCATTGATGATGAGGATTAATCAAGTAAAAGAAACACGACTTTTCCTTAAAATACACTAAAAATAAAACAAAAAACAATGCAATAGTGAAGAAAATGTACTTTAGAGGAATAAACCATAAATATTTCAGCTCGTTCTGCAACAGGCTCCTGACAGTGACGATCAAGTTGTCTTTTTCTCACACGGTGCGTTGTTTGGTTTGAAGGAACTGCACTAGAAAATATTAACGTTTTATATTAGTGGCACTAAACAGACTGCCAACAAAAAAATAAAAAAGGAATTTGAAATATACCACACCCATGTGTGCTGTTGCCCTGAGGGTGTACTGGTGCCAGCTGGCATATGGGACATGGCAAGTTTGACTGTCGTCTCCTCTCTCATGCTCTGTCACCTTTATCTGCTACTGAGACAGAAGATAGTTTGTGCCTCACTGTGAGCAGGAGCATTCATTTCCAACGTTTACCTTACAGAGGCACAGATCGCCCTCCTGTGGTGAACGTGTGAATATGTTGCATATCAGTGAACGTCATCTGCAGCTCAACATTTATCTGAACGTCTTTATTGCTTTCATAATCAGGCTGGAATAAACATCAGGTATAATCTGAAACGCTGCTAACCTAGATGAATTAAGTACTAAGAAATAACCTTCCCCATATCGAGGTGACATAAATAATCAGTCACTGTTGGTCATCAGACTTTTTTTTTTACATTGCATGAAGAGTCTCAGTAATCCAGGTGAAGTTGAGTCGGGTCAAAACATTTCACTACTCATCACCAAGTAGTTTCTTCAGTCTGAAACATGATGCCTTCCACATAACATTACATTCAGTCATTTTTTTCAAGCACACATGACAGAAGATGGTTGCTCTAAACGGAGAGTACTGCACACTAAATATAATCTTCTGTTTGTTTTCTACAGTACAAGATACTTGGTAAAAGTGGTTTGTGTGACCAACATAAGTTAAAGCTAAGAGTACATATGACAGAATATAGCACATTCCCAATATTTGATTGTCTAACATACCAGTGCATGATAGTAAATATGCAAATGAGCATTTGCATTTTGACTACAGTATACTACAGTGAGACATCTAAACTGCAGCAGAAGAAGTGCTGCTGACAGCTCTCAGCACACTGATCTGCAAAAAAGGTCTACTGACCTAAACATACATGTATGCAAGTAAAGTAACTCTGGGTGATTGACACTCCAGATCACAAGAAGAAGAAGAATGGTCATGTTTTCTGCATAGCAGCTGCACATGCTATGTAAGAGGAAGCATATGTTTGAGGTGCACAGATCTAGGGTTAAAAAAGCTACATGTCAGAATATAAAAATTAGAAACATTTCAAAGCCTAATCGTGTCCTGCACTACTGTTAAGACCGTCTTTCAAATATAGCTTACCTCTCTCATTCTGCAGTACAAATCTAAATCTCTGGGGCATGAAACACATTCAGAGGAGAAATAACTCCCTCAAACATTCATTTTAATTCTCACTTCAAAGGCTTCATTTCACTGAGCTCACTTTGCTCACTAGCTGGCTCCTACATTACTCCCCTGTTTCAAAGGCACCGGGCTCCTGACCCTCAGGGGACCCATGCTGAGAAGTCTGAGCTCGAGCAAGGGGAAATCCCCTCAACTTCTCTTGCAGACTTGCTACAGCAAGCCTCATCTCATCCTCAGCCTCCTGAAGAGATTTAAGCTCCATGGTATAAAAGATGTACAGCAGAGAGGTGGTCACCAGCATGGCGAAGCACAGCGCAGCCAGCAGGTAGAAGGAGGTCCGAGGGAAGGGTTGTTCAGCTCCCAAAGCCAACCAGGGTACTGCAGCGATGGCCAGCTCCAGAAGCAGCAGAGCCAACCCCATCACTCCGGTACGCGTTGCTGTGTAGCGCATCCTCTCAGCGCAATGCAAGCCCACTTTAACTTCAGTACGGGCCTCGGTCACAGTGTTCACCAACTCAGCCACTTTCTCTGGAGGTATGAAAGACAGTAGAGGGAAGTCAAACCTCCTGCAAGAGTTGATGACTAATCCTGACGCAAGCAGCACAGGCTGTGCTTCAGGCCCGTTCAAATGAGAGTATGATTACATTAAACATTCACAGTTCAAAATATTCATTATTTTGACCATAATTTCATTAGAACGTAACAGTTATTATTGTTGTTACACTGGTTTGGAACTCCAGATGAGATTTTATTACAGAGAGACCCCAGGTTTTCATAAAGACAGTGCTCTTTTACTGCTAGGTTAACTTCATTCTACCTCCCTTGAAGAAATGAATACAGTCAGCAAGAGTTAACATAGACATAACAGTGCTGTGAGCTAAATGGTAATGAGGCAAATTTAAATTGAGCTGATAATGAGGGTAGATAGAAAGTCAGCGGGTCATACTCATTATCACAGTTCATCCTGAGATAAATGTCATGCCAGACCACCCAACAGCTGTGGAGAATCTGAACCTAAACTACAAACTACCACCTCAATTTGGTACCAGAATTAACAACTGGGGATCATCCTCAGATCCCAAGAGAGTCCATTCAAGAGTTGTTGAGGTACAGGATATCAAGTCAAGTGATGAGCCAACATCTCAGCCAGCACTGCCACCCCTAGACCCTCCATGCTAGCTAGTATGGCTAGCACAATACCTGCAGAGGAGTCCTGTCCTTTTGATTGCCTGTCTCTTCCAGATTGGGACTCCAGCCGCAGTTCAACAGTCAGCGCCTCGTGGTCTGAGTATGGGACAGGATGGCCGGGGACGGAGCCTTTGGTGGTGGACATGGAATCACAGTAAACGTCTGCTCTGGAAGATCCCTGCAAATAATGGTAAGTACAATGAGCTTGTGGAGCTCACAGTGAACATGAAGCAGATGTGACGACACGAACTCTACTGATGACCCACCTTGAACAGGATGTAGTCAATTCGGATTCCCTTCTCAAATGGGCCAAGTTCCTTTTTACTGATAAAAGCATTGTCAGCTATCAAAGTCATACCATCCTCACACCCCTGCAACAAAAACGTACTTAACTTAGATTGTGCAAGTGAAGTCGCTTTGCCCACCAGCTTGATTCTTGAGAAATGCCAAACGCAATGACACTACTGTATACAGCCGTACACATTTACGGACATTCTCTGATCAAGTGTGCCAACTTCATGTTTCATTTAGAGCGGTCACCGTGAAAAGTCGGTAAAATGTAAAATCCAACAGTAAATATCTTCACAATTAATCAGAATTAGAGGAAAAACAGAAAGAAGATCAAGTTATTTCCTCAACTCCTAACAGAGAAATTTATGTTCACACTGAATAATAACTCACATCAAATTTAGCAGTTTCTAAATACGAGTCTCGGAGTCCAGTGTAAGACCTCAGTAGTCTGCTGCTGAGGTCCTGAGGGTGCATGTTGAGGTCTCCACCTAGAATCACCACATCGGCTCCAGCAGAGGTGTGGCTAACAGGCACACGAAAACACATGTTGACTAATAATGCAACTTGACATCAAAATTCAACTTTACTGTATTTCTGTGTTTTGCAGGTTATAAAAATAGTGTCACATACAATAGTGTATCTCTACACATTTCAACTCGCTGGCTCTAAATGGAAACAGGTCTGCAGAATTACAGCATACCGAACAAACTGCTGCAGCTCCCAGGCCTGAACAACTCTGTGAGGTAGATAAGAGTCTTTCTCTCTGCAGTACTCTGCGTGCAGCTGAAATCAATCCACAGGACAATAACGGTATCATTCTGCTGTGACATTCATTATCCAGACTGGAACAAGTATAAGGTAAATTATTTCTGTTGCGACTTGGACTGAACGGTAACAAACATCTCAGAAGTGAGAGAAGCTTACATGAGTGACATAGATGTTCGCAATCAGGCCGCCAATGTTTAAGATGGCCATCCCCACAGCCTTACCTCCAAACCAGTCTCCGTGGTGAACCTACATGCCGTGAAGACACAAGTGTCATGCTATGGGTTTACTCTCAGAAAAAAGTTTTACAAAATCTCCATCTTCATGACATCTGAGAGATAGTACAGTAATACTAGCTTAACTCTTAAATGTATGAGCGAGAGGACATAAATACTAATAATGTTCTCATCTTCAGTTACTTAAAACTTGTCCTTAAGTAGTGAACTTGAGATAAATCTTTTTTGTGGGTGGGTTTTGTGGGATGATTATCAAAGTCCAAGGTTGGGCTCCCATTCAGCTCAGGAAAATGAATATCAGTGTTTGTGGTTTGCAGCAGCCTCAGATCCCCACGTTCTACTAACTGTTAATGTCATCACATAATTTATACTTACATAGTTATATGCTTACACTTACATGTATCCGTCATTTTGTAGTTCTTTGGATTCAAAAATATGAGGCATTGTTTTGGAAGTGGGGCCATGTGTACTTTAAGTAAACATGAGAACTAAAAAAAGAAACTAAAGAATCGACCCTCCATTCATATAAATCCCTATCTTTGGGCTCCTCAGACTTACCATGTATGGATAACCATTCAGTGAGTAGCGATAAATAAATGTATCGTGGATTCTATGTTTGGAGAAAATGGCCAGTCCACTTCCTATAACTCCACTGGAGAATAAGAGAAAAAAACAACACATGAGCAGAAGTGGTATGCTCCAGACTCAACACAAATATGTACTTCTTGTTTAAAGGACACAAGTCAGATCCTTCTATCTGTGTAGATGTACACAATACTGTTGTAAACAGATGTCATGAGAACATATCTGCTAGAATTGACATTTCTGTGAGGTGCAGATGAAATAAGAAAGGAGCGATCTTTGATTAATCTCAGTCTTGTGGTCTGGTATCAAGGCCAAGAAAGAATTAAGCTGCAAAAGTTAATCCTTTAGGTAGAGACTAAGCTTCAGTTACACTTGGTAGTTGGATCACTTGGCACATAAATACTGCACTTGAGTTTATGCATTTAACAGCTTACCTCTGCCCGCAGTTACCATTGGATGAGAATAAACACATTACCTTTTGAAATAATGAGAGTGAGGATGACTGCAGGCGAGTTTCTTTTTCAAAGAGAGGTAGTCTTTCTCGCTCCACACCTGAAAAACAACAAGGTCACATGAAAAGTAGAATTCCCAAGCATATGTGCAATCCAGTAAGTCTACATGTAGTTTTATGACACACTTAATATAACTAACTCAATCTGTTTACAGGCTCTGCCCCTTTGTAAAAAAGGATCTTCCACAAACCTCTTGGAGTAAGACAATATCATGCTCTTCCCTACACAGCATCTCTCCAATCATGGCATAACGCTGATCACATTCTTTGCTGAGGTAACGGATTCCCCTGAAAAAAACAAACAAAAACTAATACGTATACCATGACAAGAACTTGATTAAAGATTAGTAGTCTCAACAAAACATCGACAAATAACATCAACTGACCAGCAGTTCAGAGAGAAGACCCGCACACTGACAGAGTCTGTGTTAGCCATGCTGCCAGGTCAGTGGATCAAAAGATGTGAGGATGTTGCTTAAGATCAGGAGTGTCAGATGACTGGAGCAGCACCTATTGTTGACACATGGAAGCAAATGTTTGTATTGTTTTTTTGTTATCTAATCACAAACGGACAGACTAAAGGTCTGTCTGGGAGCACAAAATGTCGAGCATGGACGCATGAGCACTGTAATTATATCTGAATAATTAAATACTGATGCATAAATTGAAAAATCTCACAGTTACCAAAGAGGAAAAAAACCCTAAAAAAAAATATAAAAATTGCATGGTAAGCACAAAATGTGCAAACAAAGCAGACAGCAGTATGACTTTAGTTCCAGTTCTGAGACTTAAACGGCTTTCAGGATCAGCAGTTTTTCTCTTTAGAGGGTCATCTGCTCATCTGGAACTCTAGTGACTGTGCAAAATTGCTTTCGTGGCCACAGAACATATGTAATATTTAGTTTTTTTAAGTTTTAAACTAGCATCTACGTGTTTAAATAATGTGTTAATAAAACATAGAGATGACTCTGGCAGTCCTCGCTGTGTGATGCTGTGAGAAAATGGTGATTAGATACCCTCTTTTCTCCCGGGAGTGCAACAATACTCCGGCCACAAACAGAGTGCTGACATAGCCTCGCTCTGTCTGGAGAGAAAAGGTGGAAGCTGCAATGTGGTGAAGAGAATGACATGGCTTTGGTGTGAGAGGTAGTAGTTTCTTTGTACATGCAACACAGCCTATTCACTGGGTGCAAACACAAAAGCACCAAATGTGGTCAATAAAATAATCTACACCTTTGTGTTTAGGAGTATGTTTGTAATCTTCTCACTGAGATATGCATCGGACACAACCAAATGGATAAACAATCCAAATGGACAATCCAAATGGACAAACAATTTATTTTTAAAAAATAAAATCAAGATACATTAATTGATTTAGATAAAAAAATAGAGTTTGTTTGTATTTAATTTATTTTATTTCACAAATGTTATTTTATTTATTTTAATTGCTGCCATTGTGAAGAATTGGTTCCACTTCTTTGTTGTACAGTACGTGGCAGTAAACAGCACATTTGGGCTCTGAATTGTTTTCCCAAGCTTTGCCCAACATTTGATAGAGAATTAATTAAGACAAAAGCCGTCGTGTTAACAACAAATATTCGATCACGAAAATAATCAGTAGTTGCACCAAGAGGTGATTATATATTTAATGAGTAGGTGAGTGTAAGACAATGTTAATCATCCTTGACAATAAATTAACTATATCAGCAATATATGCGCTGATTTCCGCCTCCCAAAAGCGAGGATGCTGCCATATCAATTAAAAATTCACATTTGGTTGTGCAAGGGAAAATATTTAGCCGAAGCTTAGGGAGGTTTCATATTTAATCGATTAATCGTGTTTTTTATAGCCGAATAAAAGTAAAAATCATGAAAGTATCGTGTTTTGCAGTAATAACCTCATAACTAGACGTAACCCAAAGTACAGTTTATCTGTTTTGGGGAAAGTCCCAGAATAACACTGACATGCAGTCAAAATATATTAGATGTTAGTATTAATAGTAAGCTTTTAGCCTCCTAATTGGTTTGTTAGGTCAGAGAAAACCTCTGTAGTTAAAGCACCACTGTCACTTTAATTCTTGTGTAGCCGTTAAGCTACACCAACAACTACTAAACTCTAGGTAGCATTTTAGCTAGTCTCAATAACATACGCTGCAAACACTGCACCGGTTTCTGTTAACTTGCTCCTGATATTATGTATTAACTGATTCATCTTACCACATAAACCTGTTGACGTCGGCTGAAGTAAACTGGACCTTTTGCAGAGCAGCTTCAGTGACAGTATCGTAACGTTCAGAGTTGGCAGTGAACCCAAACCACTTCCTGTTAGCGTCCTGATCAATTATTACTTTGACCGTAGTTACTTATTATAAACAAGCCATATAGTTGATCCGTGAGCATCTCAGAAAACGTTAAGAAACACTTAGGTTAACTCAGCCACCTCCATTACTGAGGCTTTTCCTACCGGCAGCGATAAAAATAATTCTAACCTCCGGTTGAATTTTTGCTCAAAATAAAACAGGTACGAACGGATTTCAGTAATAGGAAACACTGAAAAAATGTCAGTGTACATTTAGATAGGCTGGTAGTTATTCGGAATAATTCACTGGGAAAAAAGTCGATTTGAAATAAGTGCAGCAAGCGGTTATTTTTATGCTACATTTTATTTTGAAGAGTTGTAGCAGCCTCGGCCGCGATTCATTCTGGGAGGTGAAGTTCTTTTAGCCAAACACCGGCTGCAGGCGCAGATGGAGACACACCTTCAAGTACTGGGGCTGGTTCTTAGCCAAGTTTTTTGCGTTTTAAGGAAACAACACCCCAGCCTGAACTCGAGTTGGCTCTTTTCACCTGATGTTACTGTGAAGTCTATGCGTGTTTGAAAACAAACTTGCTGCTCTATTTATCGACCTATCATTTGACATTTGTTGCATGTTTCTATTATTTCGGATTTTTCCCAGCGGTTGCCAACTTCTTTTTTGCCTTAAACCACCACACAGAGGTATTTGTTAGATGTTGGTTTATTAAATTATGATGATCATACAGTCCAACTATCACATAAACAAGCATTACTAGCAATACAAAGGAGCTCAGCTTCTGAAATCTCACTACATATCTTTTAGGTTCAGGACTGCTCGACTGTGGGAAATTCTTACAGCCTTTCTTCACTGCAGATCATGTGATCATGTGAAGGATTAACTTGCCTACATAAACAGGATTAAACAGCATAACAGGTTATTGAAAGTTCTTAATGACTTTCACTAAGCAACCATTGTTGCTCTCATTGTCATTAAAACCTGCATTGCTCCATCTGAAAAGATTTGTCTCGCTAACGCTTTGAAGACAATGCATAATATTTTTTCCATTTTGTAATAATGGGAAATAACCACCATGGACAAAACAAGTTTTACAAACTTGTTTAATACATTTTCTGGGGAAGAATGGCCCCAAAGGCACCATGCATTTTCTTATTGTTAGATACATTTGTTTGATTACATAGTCCAAACTCTACTTTGAAGTATAAAATTGCAATGCACAATGGTAACAAAGACAAAAGTACACCACCTTAAACCAAAAGAAAAAACAAAAACCTGCCCACACCATTCAGAATATGATACATTAGATATCTCATTATTAATTATCAATTATCAACACAATCACACATTATTTTCAGTGAAGCATATGGCAAACACTGAAAGTCAAGAGACAACAGAATCAAAACAAAACATTAATTTTGATAATGGCAAAAAAAAAGGTCTGTATAAAAGATAAATTGAGAAACCCGCTACTGGAGAGTGTTATTGTGTCTAGCCTGTGAAATACGACATTCAAATCCAGGTGCAATTATTCCGTCATACAATACCTCAACTTTGAACTTATAAAGCAAAATTGTCCAGTGAACCACACAGAGTAGACACTCGTCTAGCAGGGCCAATGGGATGACAGTTAATCCTGTCTCTAACATGACTCCTGCAATACTTAACATCTCCATTATAATGAACATGGATTATAACAACACATCTCCACTACCCCACCCTGCCCTCCCGCTATTTGCTTTCCAACCCTATAAATAACAATCAATGGTCATACTCCACAGCACAGAGACAACAGCTCACATTCAAGACACTTATTCAGTTGGATTTTCAAAATAATGTCATGTGTAAAGTCAGTAAAAAAATGTCTTAAATATCGAAGCTGAACTTTTGTCACTGAATGCTTCTCCACACATTACACGAAGAAGGGTGAAGCAAATGAGCCGGCTTCACAGCATACAATCTCTTTTTTAAACAAAAGAAACAGTGATTAACTTCTCTCCACTTTAACCATGATCTCTGTGCTGAGTTACTTGATCACAAATATGAATATAAAGCCCCCCCCCCCGCAAAAAAGAAATACTCCTATGTAACACATATTCCTTTAGATTCCACTGACTCACAGTACAGAAACATTTCATTCTTTAATTAGGCTACATAACTCAAGGCAGAAAATAAGCACTGCTGTTGCTTCACCCCACTTTGTGATCTTTTAAGTGCAACCAAGCACATGTCTTCAAACAGAAAGAAATAACAGGGGATCTCACAAGGATGGGAAAGACCTGGCTTTATGTCAGGCTAGCAATGGTACAACGCATCCCTGTTGTCGAACGTCAGTTGCACTTTAGATAGATGCTTGTAAGACCTGATTTTTAAAAAGGTGTAATAAAACATAAAAAAAAGCAGAATCTTAGTAATATGATAACACAATGAACCTTCTTGCTGTACACTTCGGATGACTGTAAAACAACAGACTACATTAATATGCGTTATTCCATCTGATTCCTCTGTGTGCCCTAATACAAAGTCTGTCTAAGATGATCTAGATCTGAAAGGTTTGTTTCCAATTTCTTTTTTTATTTTTGACAAAATACACGTGTCTCTTTAATATTCATTCTGTTCATGTAAAAATAAGAGGTAGTAAAAAAAGGCAATCCAAAGTGGCAGGCAATGATATCATCTTTGGAGAAAAGGCACTTTCTTTCCTAACAAACCTACTATAAGAACACCACCTGGCTCTGGTTTTCCTCTTCTGTGGTCCTGTTCTCTCTCCTTTTGCATCTTAAATACACATTTTACACTCTTAATTTCTCATTCCCCTAGGAAACCATATACATCTTTTCAACCTTAAACACCTTCTCTTTCCCTCAGTAAAACATTTCAGACTCCATCAATGACCTTGGCAAAAGTGGCCCACTTCATCTATAGCACGTTTGAACACAGAAATTAGCTACTTGTTCTACAAAACCGTAATTCTTCAAAATTTCTTTGTGTCTCGGCACATTGAGATTCACTCTTTCTTTTCCTTTGCATACACTTTTAAAGCTTAAAAGGTGTCCTCGTTAGTTCGGTCTAGCATTGTTTTTGTTTTGTTTGTTTTGTAGATTTCCTGGGTGGTTGAGCTGGTCGAAGAGAGATTGTGTCACGCTTTCGTCTGGTTTTTCCAAAACCTCCCTGAAGAACCGTTAGTCTTTAACAAGTCTGTAGACGTGATACTGAGCTCCGTGTTCACTTGTGGAAACCTCAAAAACAAATGCTATACAGAGCAAGGTCTCCTGGGTGTCACGGTTCGTCACCACCTGAAGCGAAAAGGGAACGTGATTAAAGGAAAGGTTTGACATTTTGGGAATATACAGTACTTATGGGTCACCAATCTCACGTACAAACAGTCTGACTGTATGTTACCTGCAGGATAGTGAAGTTTTCAAGAACACTGTTCATCATGTATTTCTCCGGCAAATGTTTGAGTTTGTGGATGAAGTTGATCATGTACTCGCACATCGGAGAGCGGTGGATCCTGTAAACACACTTTCCTCCCTCTAGACGGGCATACTCTGTCTGCAGCACGCACAGGAGAGACAAAAACAGAACTGCAGTCTGAGTAACGTCGGCATTCCCTAAAATCCGGCAGGTCTCGTATTCTCTGTTTTTGTGAGGATAATAGTCATCAGTATATGTTTTACCTCTACTTTTTCGACAACCTGCTTCCCAAATGAGCAGACCTTGGTTGACACAGTGATTGTCATGTTCTCCATGCTGCTGTACTGGCTACTGACGCCGTAGAAGGAGCCAGGACCATCCTGCATGCCGCTGCTGTTCAGGTCCGCCTGCAGAGGACACACAACTCATCATATTACTGATCACCATTACACGTTCTTGCAGTAGTGATTTTAAGTTAGTTCTCTTCTGTGAAACAACAAAATATTTTGAGACTAAATGTTTGGGTCAGCACATGGACGACACACAGTCTATGATACAGCATCATGTGTGCAGAGACACGAAAGACAAAGTGAAATGCAGTGTGCATGATGAAGCAACACATTGGGAAATACATAATCTTAAGATATGTCCCTCTGATATAAAAAGGAAGTGGTTTGCATAGGTTCTGCTAACACATGTCACTTCTAAAGAGTGAAGTTGTGGGATGATTCATTTTTGTAATCTGATTGTTATGTCTGTTTGAACTTGTTCTGGTTATTTCCGTCCACTGAGCTAAAAGATTGCACATATTGTGGATTTCTAACTTTGAACCATTGTAGGTTCACATTTATTTAATTTAGACAAAGTGAAAAACAAACGCAAAAAAAAAGTGATGATGACAACCCACCCAGAATTTAACCAGGAAGAAAGCATTCTGAGGCCCTTTCTCATAAAGCTCTTTGAGCCCACCCTTCTTCTCAGGG
This sequence comes from Microctenopoma steveboyesi, assembly GCA_032359275.1. NCBI lineage: Eukaryota > Metazoa > Chordata > Actinopteri > Anabantiformes > Anabantidae > Microctenopoma > Microctenopoma steveboyesi. Next base: position 17,029,712 of record JAUMHF010000021.1, on the reverse strand, counting down.
AACTTGTCGTAGATCTGCCGGATGTCCACAGCCTCAAGCAGTGGGTCACTGTAGGAGGGGTTCGTCTGTCCAATGTGGACAAACAGATGTTTGCTGTACTGCAGTGGGGAGAGACAGATAAGAAAAGCTGGATATGATCATCAGTTACTAAACATTATATGGCTTTCTGCTGACTTTTAGGTTCCCTAGCCTTCAGATGAGTAAAGATGCAGGTGTTTCTATGCTGTTTTTTGCCTGAAACTAATGTATGAAACTCGGACTCACATTGTCTGGATCTCTCTGGACCTCCATGAAGGCCGAGTACTCCAGCATCCGCAGCTTAGAGGAGGCTATAGTCCGGTCCTGCCACACTGGCACTGCAGTTGCAGTTGGTGCAGGAGGAGGCGCCAAGGGCTCATAACCTAAACAGCACACACACAAGTTAAGGGAAAATGCAATTGATCTGATACTAACAGTACACGCCAAGTATACCAGTGATACACTGTGATACCAGAACCAGTACTGTTCACCTAAGGCTGTACTTGAACTTACATCCGCGGAAATACATCATCAATAATCTAAATCAATATGCGTCTTACGTCATACTCACTTGGAATGGGTTGTGGTACCGGACCTGATAGGCTTGGGTATGGCTGTACAAAAGGTTTGACACTAAAAAATAAGGAATGGTGTCATGAGACAGAGACATGCAAACAATATGACATCATGAGGAAATAAATCTTTTTTTATTTGACACGAATGAATCTATTTGCAGTTTTTTTTTGCCTGTTAGTATCAACGTGTAAGCATGTATTGCTGCAGCAGCTAGGCGTAAGTCCATCTGCTTCACTGCTGCTTATTGATGCAAAATCGCATCAATAAATTATGTTTTCACTGACAACTAAATGAAAATTGATTAATATTCATATAATGTTTGGTGCTTTACGTAAGGAAACAAGGGTGTTTGCCCCTATTTATTTTTCTTAATCAAATTTGAAGCAGTTTATTTGCCTGGTGGTGGTTTATATCAGCGCAGAAAACATACATTACAACACAGTGTAGAGCAATAGTTAGTGCTGCTTTGTGCCCATTGTTGAACCTTGGCTATTGGGAACTTACACATGGCTGGCGCGACCAAGCCCAGGAGTCCTTCCCGGGTTGAGATCTAGAACCAGCCTGGTGTGCAAAAATGTGATTTGTTATCCATGCCCTGCAATACCCACCTAACAGTAAACCTGCCTCGCTTACTCTCGTTCAAGCATTTACTCATCTCTCGTGAAAGTATCTCTTTTTACAAGTCCTGTTTTTCTCCACACATAACTCTGTGGGATCAGTAGAGGGGTGTACTTACTCCTGGGAGGGTCCAGGCTGTCCTTGGATTGCAGCAGGCCAGAACTGGACAGTAAATAAGAACAGTAAATTGCTGCCTCAAATTGAATGCGGCAAATTCCAATGTAATATTTCACAGCTGCAATCAAGCAACAACCACAAAATGTGGTTTTGTGCTGTATCTCCATGTAAAATGAATAGAGGTCTCACTCTGGTTGACTGGTATGGGGCAGGAGGCAGGGGTGGAAGATGATTTTTAATCATACTCGGGGAGACGATCTGTGCAGATGACAGCGCTGCCATGTTCTGCAGGGCTTTGTCTTTAGATGCCTGATCCTACAGATTGACAGAAGGAAAAGATGTCATCAACCACAAGATGGCACCATAACCATAAACAATAATCCACTCCTGTAAGCCTGGCATATGATCCGTTTGGATCCCATGCAGAACATGGGATTTGCTACGTATTACTACCACTATATATGAGTAGTAAGTACACAGCATGTATTTGTAATTGTCTAGCATATCAGCTGAGAGTCTTAAACATACTATTGAAACAATTATGATATGGTAACTTTGTTTGTCTATGAAATCTTCAAAACTATGTAAAGAAATCCAGCAATTGAAAGAGCAGCTTGACAGACTAAAGCAAAGAACAGAATAGAGACAATAAAGCAGCATCGCCCCAGTGGTGAGAATGAGAGAGCGTTAGCTTGAAATGCAGTTTTGCATTTGCATCCAACAGAAAACATCTAACGTACCTGGTTGAAAGTGGAATGATGTGTATAAAATAAAGAGCACAAGACATATAAAAAGCGAACAAATTCATATCCACGATGCATGGCGCAGAGTCAGTGATTGACAAACCCTTCAGAGCAGTTTGCGTTCATTCTTTTGTTATAATTCGTGTTTTCATGAAGAATGCAGATCACCTAAATTAGCTGCAACTTTGCAGAAAAGCTGCCTCAGAAGGTAGACCCCAAATCAAAGAGCGACACCTTGTGCGAAGCAAGTGAGGTGTTGTTTTTTGCCAGGGGCTGAGGGGAATACACTACATAAGGCAAGATGTGCAGCAGTGTTGTGTGAGCTTTTCCTAAGCATTGCTTCATTATGGGATAGCAATGTGATGGGATGCCACGCCAGCAGAGGGTCATAGCAAGGGGACAGTGCACTGGTGCTGCCAAACAAAGGCAAGGAGGGAAGCATATTACACAAGTCAGATTCACTTACCAAATTCATCGCCTGAATCAAGAAAGAAAGACACCATTAGTGCTATGAAGTTCTAAATGATTCAAATGTTTGGGTATATAAATGTGTTAGTGCTTCTAAATCCAAGTTCAAACTGTTGACTTATTTGTCAACCAGTCAAAACTCATACCATAAACAGTTTAGTTATGATTGGGAGAAATGTATGTAATATTTCAGTATGAAATAATCCCAAACAGCACTTTAATGTGCCAAATGATTACAAGTGCAGGTTTCCTTTATTTTATTAGGCAGCACTGGAAGGCTGAAAATATAGCCAATATTTTAAGGAGTTGTTGCACAATATAATGCAAAGGATAAGATATAATTCATGTTAGATCAAATGTACAGTATCATTTTTCTTTTTTCTAGAAGCCAATGTCTAAACTGTTTTTTATTTGCTACATATTAAATAGGAAATGTCGGAATGTTTCATAAATGTTAAATAAACACTTGAGCACAGCAGTGGCTACAACTGTATTTACGCTTCATTAGCTCATTTAATATTTCAAAGCTACAAGAACAGCAATGGCTGAAAATGTCGATGTAATATTTTAGACATATTAACTGTTCTGATAACGATAACTATATATGGAAAAAATATGACGAAATAGTCTTCTTTTTACTTTTCAAAGTTTATGGGATGTTAAAGTTAGGGAAATTTGTATCTAGTTCATTAGAGGTAATCACACGATGTACGATAAATATGACGTTTTTGATAAAATGGCCAATTTCTGTATGAGAAATACAGCTGCAGACTTGGACTGTATATGGATTCTATGTGTAAATATGCAAAAACAGTCAAAACAGATAAAAAGCAAAAACATTATTACAAGATTTAAAGATTATTCTTAATTTACGTCCAGTTTCAAAAGACATTACACAAAGACACATTAGAGAAACTAAAGGTAGCAACTAAAAAGTAAAGTCGAGAGAGTTTCAGGGAAAGTTGAAGTCTCAGAGAGGTACAGTGTGTTGCACACATGGCTGCAACAGATAACAGGGATGGAGCTGAAGCATCATGCAGCTAACTGACGTTTCACTCGGCTTGTCCTAACAGCTTGTTTAGGTTAACCTGTTGCATTGGTTTTAAGTATTAAATGCTTAATGCTCAGACCTACAGTACAGTAGACATTAAAAAGCTTGGTGTTTGTGCGCTGCATGCATGATACAAAGCAGGACTGTGGTTATTTTTTTTCACTGAACCCTTTAATCATTACACAAGGAATTTTCTTTGTTACACCTATGTTCAGATATCTAGTATGAACTGACCTTGCATCAAATCAAAGACTGATAATATTCACAAAAGAACTGGTTAGTGCTAAGCCAAGCTTTTACCAGCCCCGCTGAGCCCGCGGTGAAGCGCATACCTTTAGCTTTGACTGGATCTCGCGAGATTTTCTCCGGGCGAGAACCTGCAAGTGGCTAGAAACCTGCACAGAAGAATAGCAGAAGGGAAGAGGAAAAGGAGACAGGGAGAGAGAAGACAGGGGAAGAAAGAGAAAAGCCGTAACCAAAGAGGAAAGAGACGCCCAGTCAGTTTTGCCGGGTGGCAGATGGTTTGCACCTACCTTTATACCTGCCTGGTATTCACGAACTTTCTTCCGTGCTAACACCTGTATGTGACTAGACACCTAAAAGGGTGTGACACAGTTTTGAGCATAAAACACAACATGCACTCAAATGCATGCACACAACATGCCTCCAAGGACACACGCATGCACAAATTGCAAACATGTTCATGCAAACTATAAAAAACTTTTTAAAATTTAAGGCTGGACATATTTAATGTTTTTCTTATTCTCAAATCCCATTAAAAGACTGAATGAAACAGTAAAGTATGGTCAAAGCCAGATGTCATTTTTTTCTCTGTCCCACAGACCTTAACTCTTGTCCAAAGAGCGCATTAGTGACATGACTCTTTATTACGATGAACATGGGCATTGTAGTTTATTTGAGTTCTACCAAACATGGATTAATTCACAGATGAGAGTTACATCGCCCAGGTGTACTAGAGTGGACTAGAGTTATTTTTAGATTTAATGGGATTTGCTGACAATAAGAAAATGTGTATAAACTATCTCTTGTAAAACACTTAATTTAGCAAACATTAGGAACATTGAATCCATATATAAGATGCTGTTGCTGTAATAGATATTTATTGTCTTTCTTACAGGCTCCAATCATGCATAGTTAATCAAATTCAGAAGTACTTTACCTGTTTTCTCGTGCGGGTCTTCCCTGTCCTCAGCTTGATGTACCTTGCTATCAATTCATTGCGACCTGCAACCAGAAATATAAGGCATGGTCACAAAAACCCCAAACCAAAACAGGAACACCCAAGAGTACATGACATAATATGTGTTATGGATTGGACAGAAGGTGGCACTGTCGTTATATCACGTTGCATGTCAAAAGAACGTCAGTGTGTCCTTTCCCAGAGCTCCTCAAACCCAGTGCAAACACAGTTTTGTCATGACTCACATCTAGCATTTTATTTTATAAGACGACTAAAATGTTGATTTATTTAATACTTTTAAACTGTATTTTACATTTGGTGTCCCCCCCTAAGTTTTCATTATCTCATTTCACACTTCCTTATTGTCCAGTCACATGGCCCTGTAGCTTAACTACAGAGAGTGCTCAGAAAACAAAACCATGTTTTTAATGACATAACATCTGCTCTCGACATTCTGCACAAACAGGTTGTGCAGAGAATAGACTTCTATTCCGGGCTTTCGTAGTCCTCTTTACGTTCAGTGCAGAGCGTGTGCTTTAACAAGCACTGCCTTCTCAGCAAAGTATAGCAGGGATCAAGTGAAAATCATCTTTAGTCTGTGAGAAGTGCAAAAACATTATTATGTTGTCTCATGGGAAAATCAGTCCATCAGTCTTTTCACTTGTTTTTGATGCCAAGTCACGCTTACTGGGTTTCTGTGGCTGAAAATTGGGCCAAAGGGAGAGGTTGAAGCATTGTATCATTATTATGAATAATGACCTAAACCCTTCTAAACATGCTGACAGAAATTTTCACCGACGAAAACTGGTCAAGATATGCTGCCTTAACCAGAAACAGATACACAGTGATAGACTGTGTGTCTAGGAAGTCAACAGTTTAACAGCTTTCAGTATCCAGACACATAATGACAGGAGAAACAAGCACTTGGCCTCCAGAAGGCCCTGGTTAGTGCAATTACCATAAAAGTACTGCAGGCCATCTCCTTGCAGCACTCACCGTACTCTCCAACCAGTCATCCCGGCTGTTGGCCAACACAGCAGAGCTGAACTGTCTGCCGATACTGAGGTAGCCCCTCCCCTTCTTCCCTTGGCCAAGGGTGGACACGCCTGCTCCAGCGCCTCCGCATTCCTAGCATTCCTCTAAGCCTGTCACATCTGTGCTAGCCAGTCTCATTGGCCTGGGCCTGCGAACACAGTCAGAGCTCAGGCGAACACACACATGCTCATACGCACTTTCAGCTCTGGCAGAAGCAGAGGTTAGAGCTGGGGTGAGAGATATTGGATTGGAGTAGGGGGTGGTTGGTTAAAGGGGCAAAAGGGGCAGCTGATGCAGTAACTCTCAGAGGAAACACAAAGCCATCACTGTCTCTGCCAACAACTGCCACCTGGCAGAAAAGCAGCCCCTTTTCCCAAAACAACACCACTGTGTCACCCCGCATGCAACGGACAGCAACACCTGCTGCCGACCATCCCAGCACAAGATGGCAGAGAAAGAACAATGCCAGTTCGACCCCCACCCAGCTGTCACCCTCAATCTCTTCAGCTGAGGTTCGGAGAGGGAAAAACACATTATCCAAACCACAGAGTTCTGCTATTACATTTGCAGAGACAGCGCCTCTTTGCTGTATATTAGAAGGTGCTACTAAATGAATCTATGTTGGGGCAAATCCAGGTTTATACTGAGCTGCTTCAACTTTAAATCCAAAGCACACACAGCAAATAGAGGGCAAATAAATCCAAACAAAACCTGTTTTCACAATAAGGAAATTATTAAACATGATCAAATAAAGCAGAATATATGTTTCCTGCAAATAATGGTCAGTATTGCAAGCTAATCAAAAATACAGTAAATGCTGTTTGTTTGTTGAATTGTGAAGTTTTGTGGCTGTGATCTGATGTGATATTTAGGGACGTTAAATGTAAATGATAATTTTAAAAACAATGTCTCACAGTCACTAACTTTTCTGCTGTGTTGAAAAAGACAAACTCAATCACAGTACTGTACCACTGCAATGACTTTAATCACATATTACATTCCTCAACATGATATAGCAACAGCTTATGGTAGAAAACGAGGAGCTACACATAAGGCCACTGCATAAAATTTCCGAAGAATTGAGTTCACAAGCACGGAATACTTCGTCCTCCACCTCACAATTTTGCAGGGAAAAGCATAGTATACATTTTGAGGAGTAAAACAAAAGCCATCATCCTGCAAATACAAATACTTTCTGTTGATGACAAGAAAATCTGTATCTCATTGAATTAAGGGAAAATAACATTTACAAGCTGACATAAAATACGAAGGAATCAGAGCAGCAGATGCAACACGTGCACGTGAACACTTTATGGATAACTTGTATTTCCTTTGAACAACCACCCAACAGGACTGGTTCTATTAGTTGATTATGTTTTAGATGCACTGTTCTCTCAAAATCTAACAGATATATTAAGGACATGATCTCAGCATCACCTGTCTGCAGCCTGGCAGCCAAGATTTGCTCAGGCCTGACATGGTGGGGGTCAGAGCACAACAGGGGATCATGACAGGTGCATACAAACAGATACAGACGCACTTACACACAATCTCATACGCAGCCACGATTATTCCCGGCCTCGTACTTCACCGACACTCGCTGTCTTTCTGAGCTGCTTGTGAGTCCCTGGTTGATTGCTCAATACCAACTCAGATTGCTGTAGGCTGCCATTCTTAACCTCTTCCCTGACAGAACACGCCTTTATTTTCTTTTACTACAAGTCCACTGGAATTTTCCACTTCCACGCTAAGATAATGAACCAAAAAGTAATATCCCTTCCCTCTCTGTACACCCCCTCCCCTCGCTCTCCCCCCCACCCCATCGCCTGTCCTTCGCGTTTCTGCTCTGCCTCTCTTTCTCCACCCTTATTCTCTGCCCTCCTCCCTTCTCATAACATTGAGGTAATCCTAAATTGCTAACATACTGCTCATCCATGACTGAAAACATTCCTAACATCTCAGTGAGGGGGGATAACAGGGAAGCACCAGGCCTGCTGAGTCATCATTGTGGGCCTACTCTGTCCCTTCTCTTATACCGTTACATACATTCCATTTCATAACGCTCCACGTCCACTGAACCCGCTGCTAATTCCTAATGTGACACGCAAACAGAAACAAGTCTCCCACTAGCAATGATTTTATGATTTATTTTTTACTCGAGTGATTTGCATTGTGACAGCTGCACTGCACCACCTGAGAGGGAGACTAAGAGGTGCTCGGGGTTTGACACACCTGTCAAGGCTAGAAAATGCAGTTGTAACGCAACATGTCGGCACAGCCCTAAAGCAAAACGAGACAGGTCACATTTCTTTAACATATGCATTTTCTGAAGATACTTCCTGTCAACTTTGTGCCAACTGTCTAATTGTACCATGACAAACATCATTGAACCGCAGCTATTCTTTGAATGTTTTACTTTCAGTTGGGTAAACTTCAAATGACACAGCACGCACTCTACCAGTGAACTTGAACTGGCAGTATGGTAATTATACTCTGCATTAATATGAGTGGAAAATCTAATAAATCTAAGATTCGACGTGTGGGGAAGTATCCAAATATATTTTTTAGCTCTTAGCTAGGTGCAAACATCGTTTAAAAAGGGCCATTACAACATACAGTTAGCCTAGCTTAGCATTGGGTGGCGCGGCATCCTTGCGCCAGCAGCTCAGTAATTATTTTGCGGTTTTACGTGTACTTATGCGATGGACTATTTTTCGGCTAAAGGCACTCACTTCCTGGTAAAGCAGCTAAACCTGTTTTCACATGACATATAAGTTGTTAATTAAGGAAGTTTAAGATGCACTCGCGAATGAACTTTGTCTTTATTAGTTATCAAATTTTGTTAACTAGGATGAATTTCTGAGACCCATTTATAACAACACTAAAGGTTTTTTAACATAATATACATTTTATTAAAAAGGTTGGACAAAAAAGGTTCAGTGGCAGATGTTCTTAAACATCACAAGCTACAGCTTATTCTATGCAAGTGCTCTTCGTGTTCAGAAACAACTCGAGTGATTATTAACATGTGTGACTTATTAAATTTGAGTGTTATTTTCCTTTGAACTCTTTATCACCCCTGAACTGTGTGAATGACTGGTAATGCAGCTGGGAAGTCTAGACAGGTTTGTCAAGCAAAGAACACACATGTACAGCATAAAGCGGTGCTTTTGCTAATGGAAATTTGCAAAGGTTTCCCAGCAAATGTAAAAAAAAAAAAATCCTGGCCGGAAAAAGTGGAATTCCCAATGGGAGGGATGACTTGCCTGCTTTTGGAGGCCACTGGGAGTCTGAGACTGCAAGGTAGACAGTATTACATACAGTGCAATCGTTAACATTCCCCTAACCTCATGTCAGTGCAGCTTTTAGATGTCTGAGGTAATCACCTTGTGAGAAGGCTTCATCTGGGGCATGCCTCAGTTCTGCCAGCAGAGCCTTAGATGACTTATTGTAAATGGAGAGGGTGTTTAGTGCTCTAGAAAAAAACACAGGCCTCTTAAAGGGGTCCTGACGATTTGTTGCTAAGGGGGCAGGTTTTTGCATGGCCGGCCTCTTTGTTGACATTCTCATGACAAGTCTATGGAGCCTGGGACACAACACTGCCCCGCTAAACAGCGCTGAGTTATTTAGGTTTAAATTAAAAATGCCGACAGGTTCACGCTAAATGTACACAGTCTGCGTCATTCTGTAAACTGCAAAACATTAACTGATCCCTGCTACTATGTTCAAGCCTCGTTTATTTAGGAAGCACAGTTAATACAAAAACTGGATCATATCAGAAACGGACTGAAAATGTTATCATTTGCAAGGCGGTTTAATCCCCCTTTGCATTTGTTTGCCTGTTCTATAAAAGGTGCAATAGTGGCAGACTTATCTCAGGTATGAATAGATAAATGCGCATGACGAACGACAGGATGAGATTCCATCTTGAGTGAATCACCATAAAAGAATCCAATCTGACGTGAAGGGAAGAAAAGCCACCCCAAAACAGTGCTTTGAAAACAAACATGACAGTGTCAGAGAGAAACTGTCTGAGACTCTGGTGGCAATGATCGAGGGTTTTTACGGTTACACCGAAGTCGGAATTAACTTCAAGTGTTTCAGTTTGATGGACAATAATTAAACGTGATACACGCGATACAAAAAAAATGATGAGCTCTATTGAGCTTTGATGAGCTTTATTTCAAAATCTCCGACTTCAAATGCTAGATCTGACTAACAGAGCGTGTGCCGTCTCCACACCAGGAATGGGAAAGTGCAAGGCATCAAAATAATGAAAGACAAATGTGTTCAATTTCTAACACCTGGATGTCCAAAGCACCAAAGCACTCGCCAACTTATCCATATGGAGGTTTTCAGGGCATTAAGGGCTTAACACCTGCAATATAATGAACACACTGCAGGAAACAGCATAACTATTCCGAAACCATGTGGATGTTTAAAACCTTTGACAGAACAACATCAAGATGGGATGTTTTTGTTTTAAGTCTTGATTCCCACTGTGCTAATTATTGCTGATTTAAACAAGCCTTTCTGCATCAAACGCAACACTCTAAAAACCAGCTTCAACCAGTCACCTGAAGGCAAAACTCTTCCAGAGATACCGGTGTGGGAAGAAACAAGCATGACGTTGAGTGATAAAAAAACAAAGAGCAGGTTTTGTGACTAAAACCGTAGTGAGGAAGAGAAAAGGCCGTAAAACAGTGGGCATACAAACAGACTGTAAAGAAAAAGGCAGGTGTAAATCAAAGGGGAGAGGAGCCAAGATGCTCTCTGAACAGCAATAACCAGCTCTGAGAGTGCTGGTGCGACAGGAAGAACCTGCTCCTTGGTCACAGCGCAACAGGCAGAGACTTGTTAAGAAGAGAAAACATTCACCTCTGTGTGGAAGCCGTGAAATCAGCACTGCGAGAAAAAGGTTATTTTTCTCATTTCTCTTTTTAGGACGCCATGGTGAATGTTTGTTTTCTTTGAGCCACAAATGTTTGTGGAATGGCCGGTTTCCTCATTTTTGTGCATTCATCATTGAACTGATTTCCATGTAATTGTGGTTCTTTTGTTATCCCGTGTACTCACCATACATTTTCCCCTCATCTGACAGGATGATTTTCCTTCTGCCACAGGGAGGGTAGATGGCAAGGGCCTCCTGGAAGCTCTGCTCAATATCTGGGCTCCACACTCCCTCAGCATCCCCATCCATGGTCTTGTCGTCATTGTCCCCGTCCAGCCCATCTTCTGGGCTACCGTTGGCACTCCACTCGTTGGACGCAATGGTGGCGGCTCCCACTGGGCTCGACCCCGAGCCCCAGTATCAAATGATCTGTAAAAGATCTGTGGAAATCAGGATACAAGATGTTTAAATGTTTTATTCAATGCATTGAACCTAATCAGTGTGAAACTCAGATACAGCCATTGACCATCTTTGTCCCGAATGCAAGTTAGTACCTCAAGTCTGGTGTTGCTGATGTTGTGACCAATCCCACGAAAAGACAAAAAACAACAATGAGTTGATCCTATACTGACAAGTATTGTCTGTGCAGCCAAAGTCTGATTTAGTTTATTGCTCTGTGACATAGAGCTCTATTGTTTTGCAAAAATGATTAAAAACCCACCAGTGAACAACCAGTGACATGTTCTTTCGTTGTGATGAACAGGGGGATTGTTACTTATTTTGAGTCAAATCCACATACACTGCCTTGCTGCTGTGCACTAAATAGCCCAAAATTGTCTGGCTGAAATTGTCTCCAACAGATGGACTATTTATTCCGGTTTGAGTAATTCTACTCCCACTAGTTTTGTCAGTCATGTTTAAATGTTTCTGACAGCAACACAAAAACTGTGGGTTTAGTAATATAAGAAAAATATATATATATATATAAAATGTTGCAATACCGTTAGTTTAAGGATACGTTGTTTATCCATAGAAACAATCAGTCACCAAGTCAAAAGCACGCTGTAATCTGGTCTACTTCAATATTTTGCCTAATAAAAAAGCATTCTTATCTGCTCTAACCACAGTTTGTACAGCTGCTGGACATTACAGGTGTTGCAATACAAAGAAAGTCAGGCAAGACAATAAGAAGCAGTCAGACTAAATTCCATGTAGGTTTTGGAACTGGAATTATTCTGAATGATTAAAAATATCAGCACAAACTGGTTGTATAAATGTTGGTGTGGTGGCCATCAAACTAAATCAAGTTAATTTTATATATCCTAAAAAAACTGCCTCAAAGGTCACATCGTGCCATCTGGCAGACAAATTCAGTAAAAAAAAACTTGTCTCACCCAATAAATACTGAAAGGTCAATCGACTCCAACCTATTATTACAAAGCGGCATATTTTGGTGAGGTGATCAGCCAGCTGGGGAAGGATGCAGAAGCATGGAAACCTTTGTTGTTTGAGTTGAATCTTCGACCAGTGGTCTAAGACAACGGGTCAGCTTAGTTAACAGATTTCTCACATCGTCACCTTACATTGCAGTGAACGTAATATTCAGAGAAACATTTTGAACTTGTTGCCAAGGAGATTAATGAAATAGAAAGAGGAAGTGAAGCAGCGATGTGATAAAATGCTGTGCTAAAAACCAAATTAACAGCTTCCACATAATGCACGTTTATCAGCAGTTTTTTCATCTTTAAAAACGACATAAAGTGAATTATTTATGTAGCTGAAACGAAGCACCAGAACTATAAATCTGTTTAAACTATAATGAATAATTAACTCGAATAAAGAATGTCATTCATCTATAGGTCACAGTTTTGGCTGTCGTCGTTAACTTTGCATGAATAAACAATGCTAACTGTAATTATTACTATAATTTCCTGGATTTTATTTCTCTGAAATGGCCAAATGAATTCAAGTTATTCCATAAAGCAAAGTTTAAAGACCTCACTAATCAGTACTGGCCTCAAAAATTCTTGTGGTCTGGGAACTGTGTCCCAATGTGGTTGGCTTATGGATGACTGCAGGCGAAGATTTTAAGTATTTTTCAAGCTGCCTTTTCAGCATTGTGTTGTTTCTGATCTGGAAGTATATGAAGTAACCATGATACTCTGATGTAATTGTATTTCTGCTTTAGCATTTCAGCAGATGCGGACAAACGTAATATAACAGAGGAACACAAAGTGTCGGAGGCAAAGTTGCAGCAGTCCAGGTAAATGTGCATTAAGTCATCTAATATTCAAATTAACAGAGGCCTGTGTTTATTCCTTCTCTAGGAAGATTATATATA
>JAUMHF010000021.1:16985414-17016561 GCA_032359275.1 Microctenopoma steveboyesi | reverse complement strand
TTACTATTTAGGGAGATTCAGACTTTATAATTGTGTAGCTACACCAAGATCAAGATCAAGGAGAATTAGTGATGCTTCCCTTCACTTCACATCATCGTTTAAAGGGATTTACAAAAGATCAAAGATGAATGGTTATAGTATACGCTTCCATAAAATTTAACCCAAATGATAGTTTCACAAATATCCACAAGTCAAGCTGCTAATTTTAGCCAAGATAGTTGGTTGTGTGTATGATTTGCAACGAGGTCAGGGTGTAAAAGCTCAACACTGAAACTAAGCACTCATCAGTAGCTCGAGTGATCTATCTCGATCCTCACAGATCGCACGGCTGGATCTCCACAAATGTCGGCCAGCGCCATATGACTAGAGTTAACTGTAAAAATATAGGTATAAAAAACATGCAGAGATGTGTAAACCGAAGTATATTATGAATGGATATACAGGTGCTGGGGGGCAAGAGCTACTGTCAAGATGGGACAATAATAAAAACTGGTGCCACAATGAGGGAGGGAGGGCGGTTGCTCTATTGTTTAACTCCAATTATAGCAGAGAAAACACTGCAAACCCCCTCTGCACTGTGAGCTGTTAGGATCACAAAGTGCATCACAGTGTGTAACACACAGATCGGGCGACCTCAATGGAGCTGAGTGCGAACAAGAGAGTGCTCAAGTGAGGTGCTGCAAAAAAAGAGGCTCTCCTCCGATAGACGGGCCTGAATTCCAGACATGTCCTTATTAAGAAAGGGCTGCGAGTGCTCACTGTTTCGCCTTCTGCCTCCCTTGTGTCAACCCAACGCCCTCCCTCCTCTGCCTCCCCCTCTGCACCCAGCACTCAGAACGTCTCTACCCAAATAAGGACAGGAGACCAAGGGATGTGTGTATGGGAGGAGTGGGTGGTGGGTGGGATAGTTGGTTGGTTGGAGAGCAGAGGGGGGAAAAGGGGATGTGTATGGGGGAGGAGGGGTCGCGGGGTTGTTGGGGAAGGTGGGGGGTGTTGTCCAATTTAGGCGTCCACTTTCGGGTTTGGAAAACAGCGGGATTGTTCCAGCTGGAATGCAACATCAGCAATGAACATGCTCCCACTTCGTGACAGTCAGAGCTCAGACTAGAGGGAGAGCATTGTCAGTGGAGCCATTTTTCAATACATCCTCCACTGGAATCAGAGGATTTAAATCAGGGCAGTGGTCATGATGAGTGGTACAGAGAGTTACAAGAACAGTTCTATGGACGCAAACACAACAAGGACTACAAATGCAAACCTTTTGGATTCCGTTCTCCACGCCACTCCAATACAAACGAGTTCATACTCACACAGCACATTACTAATGTTTTACCTTAGGAAGCGTTTAGAAATCCCTGTTTGTTTGCAAACACAGCTTTCATGCAGTGGTGGAATAAATCTGCAGTTGTTTTACTGATCAATTGTTTAAGTACAGTTACGGGTCCCAGTTCTCATGTAAACAATGCTTGCAGAAAAAATAAATGATGATCATACTTAAAGGTGAGATGTGGATCTATGAACAAACCTGACTCCGTTGGGCGCTACTCAGTTGATTGAATGACATGCTGCTCTCACATTGACCATAAAAATGAAGGACACACCTCCCCTCCCATTTTCTGTGAGTCAAGCCCTGAGACTCTGAGACCAACATGCTACAGAATTCCAATGTGTAGCAGGAATGTAAATAACGCTGCAAAGCTATGCTCCTCGAAGTTCATTCAAACGGCGCCATTCATGCACCAGAATCCCCTTTTACATTTTCGCAGCACTGAACAGACTGTTCACATTGCAGTCTCTTTTCAGCAATTGCCGTATCTCTGCTCCAGCCTCGTTCACGAACCGACCTGAGTGTGCTGGCACCCATGCAACATTTCCTTTATTCTTCCTAGACGGGACAGTGTGTGGTGAAATGTCCCAACGAATTCCAGTAATTCTACTGAGTCACTCAGACTGCTGGGTCACATGGAGGAAAGCTGTCAATACAACCTAAATCAGGAAAGGGATTCCATTACAGACATCTGCTCACGTGCGTCACAGAATGTAGGAAATCCATTAGAAACACCTACAGGCAGGAAAACTAACACAAAAGGACAGTCTAATCTATATTAGGCAAAATAATAGTTACTCAATCAGAAAAGCTTTATCGTCCAGTGAGGATGAGATCATTTTGGTCCCTCACATGGGTTTGTTTTTACACAGTGGATTTCAAAGACTGAGGCAAACCTCAGTCAAACCTTGAGTTAAAATGACTTATGTCTCTTATTGTTTAAGCCTGACATTTGTCAGACCTGCAGATGTTTAAGACTAAACGGGGTGTGTAAACTGAGTGACTTGTAAATGTATTTTTTTATTTTTCTGTTCATTTCACTTGCACATTATTTGTTTGATTCTCTAGTCCCACTTAAATGTTTCCCTACTCCAGCTGTGGTTTCTCTCAGAATTTCAACAGAATCTGTCTTCTTCTCTTAAGCAACAGCCAGAGAAACTTTTATTTTAATGATGTCAAAACGCCCTGAGCTAAATGCATAAAAAATCTTTTTGATGTTACTCATTAAAATCCTGTAAATACCAGAAGGAACACAACAAACAGTACGTGCATTTTCCCAGGTCAGAAAGAAAGGTCAGATCATTTTAGGACCAGAACGTTCAAACGGCAACAATTAAACACGCTGTCATCTTTATACCATTTGCCCACTTGAATGATTTGCTCTTTAATAAACCAAAAATGATATAATCAATGGGCATAAGTTGTCTTAGCTTTATTAGGTTAGCATGCTGACATTTAAGAAAATTAGATAAAGTAGACTTATAAATGCCTTTTAGACCTGGTGGTGTAGTAACCATATTAGAAAAAACACAAAAAAAATGTCATACCATATTTTTTGTTCCCAGTGTCAACATGGAAGTTTGTCTCAGGTTTGTTTTTGTTTAATTCATGTTAATATTTTCCCTGTTTTTATCTCTGTTTGAGTCGCCACCGTCTCCTAAAGAAACTATCGTGCTCTAAAGTCTTCACCACGCAGCTGCTAACTTTGTCCATCCTCTGGACGGACAGTGTATTAGAGCTTTTTTGCTGAACATGGCACAGATGAAGTTTAAAAGAAAAAAGTTGAGGACTA
Organism: Microctenopoma steveboyesi; assembly: GCA_032359275.1. Classification (NCBI taxonomy): domain Eukaryota; kingdom Metazoa; phylum Chordata; class Actinopteri; order Anabantiformes; family Anabantidae; genus Microctenopoma; species Microctenopoma steveboyesi. Next base: position 17,013,442 of record JAUMHF010000021.1, on the reverse strand, counting down.
TAAAACCAAAACGACGAGCTGAGAGAAGATGTAAAGGAACTGAGGAAATGCCGTATCCAGATTACACATAATCCATTTTTCTGTTGTTAATATAAAAAACTGATTATAGCATCTTTAATTTACCTAAAAAATTGAAAATAAAAGACAAATACATATTGCTTGTATTATGTACTGTTGCTAAATGTTGATTTACACACAAACATCATTATGTGGAAATCTACTTCCTTCATCTGTCCTCGACTTACCATGACTCAGTTTCACCGACTCATGTCCTAAAGCAGATTGCTAACAGATTTCCTTCAAATCTGTCTCTTCCACTGTGGATCTATCAAGCCTGTTGTGTTTGCTCTTCTGTATATCTTTGCCCGCTGGCAGTATGTATATACATAGCCCCCATCTGTTTGCTGAGTGATAAACAAGATTTCTTCTCGGACTTTGTAAAGTTGTTGCTAGCTTTAATCTCTGAGGGGGGAGATAAAAAGAAGTTTTCATCTGGACGGAAAAAGGTCTCCTTACTGACTCCTGACAATAAATAGAATTTATGAATTCACCACCTTAGCATGGACATCACTGGTGTTCAGACACTTAATGGCAACGAACAGACGCCTGCATAAAGTCAGAAGCCATCCTGCTAAGCTGAGATTTAAACCTACCTTCACTGAACCTAACTTCTACACGCAGTAACAAATCCACAGGCCTAAAGCACACATGAAAACCACACAGATGTAGCGTGAGCTTTCTCTGTCGCACTGAAACCCCCTCCACACAACAACAACCACACAAACACACACTTGACAGGGGAAACAACAGGACTTGGCGGCAGAAGGAGCAGCTGCTCTCTAAGGTCAGATTACAGATAAAGAAAACATTTTAGGTTCCAGTGCAGCAAAGCCGCTCTCTGACAAGACGTGCTGCATTATGCCTCTTGACACAAACACATATTGGTGCATTTATGGCAAATGTGCATGTTTATCAGTATTATAGATCCTTGGTTTATGGGATAGAATTAAATCTGATGTGCTGACATGAATATGGGTTTGTCTGCTCCACATTTGCTGCTGACACCACTGCCTTACGAAAGCTCGTGCCCCATCTCCCAAAAATCACAGTCACCACCCTCCCCTTTCCCTCCAGTGTCTGTGTTTGGCCCTAATAAATTCTCTCCAGCTCCTCCAATAACTTCCTCCTACTTCCTATCTGGCACGGCGCTCAGGAAACAATCAGAGCTGAGAGTGAGAGGAGGGTCGGACAGCCAACAGCTCACACGGCAAGAGGCAGAAAGAAGCCGAGCAAAAAGTTGAGACAAACACACACACAAGTCACATGCGCCCCTCGTCAAGAGAAACGTCTGCAGTTCGATACCAGCTGCATGTCCATAAAAAACAACAACGCTCAAAGTTAACAGCTTACACACAGCAATGAACAACCTCATTTTCTGTGTCAAAATTATCTGACTCGAAGGGATCGGACGTGCAATTTTCAAACATTTACACCATAAAAACCACCGCATGTGACCCTCATTTGCTGTTGTCTTGTAAACAAATGACACAGAGTGGAAACAGACAAACACACACTGAGGTAAGAGGAGGTTGCTGATCCTATGTCAGGCAGAAGGACGAATGTTACACTTTGAGCCGTGAGTGTGAACATACGGCCTGATTCATTCATTGTTCTCTGTCAAAACTAGATGCTCCTGGCTATGTGGTCTAGCTTGAATTGTCGCACTTTCCAAAAATTAAGCCTTAATCCAGCTGAAGAGGGAAAGACTGACACAAAGCGAACCGAGTGTGCCAGAGTGCTTTTTCTTTAACAGTCTGAATCAGCGTTTTAATCGGAAATTTTCCAAGGAACATAGCGGAGAAGCCATTCTAGCCTGAATTGGTCATTTTGTGGTGAGAGGAGTGGTTTGAAGCCATAATCTGTGAAACCTTTAAGACATGCATAACTTTGCAGCATAATGCACCAGCCAATAACTCATCTAACCATAGAAATGGTGGAACAAGGCATTTAAAGCAGCGATGGCTTTGATCAGAGCCACATAGAGGGGGCTTCTCACAACGGAAAAATACAATCAGACATCATAGAAATGAGTCAGGGGGCTTGTTGCACTGTTACACATTCAATGCATGGACATGCACTCATAAAGGTCTGACCATCGAGCTTAAAATGTCTTTGACACCTGTGCTGTTTTATATTACAAACACCCTAAATAAATAACTCTGTGCTAAAGAAGGAGATCAACCCGCAGCCCAGAACACTCTGAGCACAGGGATTAAAGAGGTTTCACATGAGTGCCCTTGGGTCACTAGAGCTCTAGTGCGACACACAGGCCACACACGCATCTCTGAAACACCAGACGGGCCCAGCGTGAGAGTGAGTCTACTGTTATCTATAATGGAGGCTGGAGTGTCCACAGCCGCTGGCACACCTACCCTCCAAGGCATTTCTTTCTGGGCTCTTCCCTTTAGGACATTTATGTGGATCATCACTCAAAACAATTGGTCGCCACAGAAAGAACAACTGAAACGTTTAGCAACTTGGGGACAACTGACACAAAGACTACACTGTTCTAGGCCACTCCCTGACTCCTCCCCTTAGTGGAGGAGTCCAGAAAGCTTATCTGTTAAAACCTCATGGTTTGGGGATATGTAAGCATGTGCAGTGCATTAACGCCAATACAATGCTGATAAATGGGAAGTTGAGATTGTAGTAACTGGTGTATGTTTAAATATAGCGTTGAGTAAAATTGGCAGCTGTTGGAGCTTGCGTCTGGTGTAATACGGTAATAAGTATCTTCATCAAGATAAATGCACTATTTTCCCCATATACCAAGTTAGGGTCTAACTGCATATTGTCATTAATGCTCCACTGAAAGCTGCTGCCTCCTCTCTGAGGCCCTCTGTGTGCTCACCACACAGCCATAAGTAGTAGTTGTTCCGATCTGGGTTGACAGAGGGGTAAGTGTCCACCATTTGGACTAGCACTTCTGGGGATGGTGCTAAAAAGCAGCCTACACAAATGGGCAGAAGCTCATTAGCCATTCTTCTGTGGGTTTAACACAAACGGGTGAAGCTGCTGCTGACAAACGGTCAACAAACCTGCATCCAAAGTAAACACTCCACAGTCCAAAGAAAGGATGTGCCTGAGGACAAGAATCGGCTGAAAACCATATAGGATCTGAAAAATCTACAGTCTCCACAGTTTATGATTACGCATACGCTTCAAAAATCAAAAACATCATAAAGTTACAGACTGTTTAACCCTCATCAAGAGAACACATGCTCATTAATTCTACCCTCTGACAATCGGCCTGAAGGAACACAGCTGGAGAGTAAAAGAAAAAAAAAGGAGAAAACAGCCACTTTAAGGGGATATTACCCCAAGTAATCTAATTGACCTCCATGACATGGGTGAAGCTGTAAAACTTTCTCCTTCAATTTAAATGTAACACAAGCATATATGCCGAGTTCTCGACGGCTGAGAAACATTAAGTGTGTTCGAGGAAAAAAAAGACCACATTGTACATTGGAAAGCCTGGTGCATTCATGCTGCATAAAAAACAATGAAGGGGAATCTGTCAGAGCAGCAAAATTCTTAATCCTTTCCAGACTTACCCATCAGCATTGAAATCTATTATTAGGCATCTTGGCGTGTCTCATTTACCAAGAACACATTGTTTGGTTGTACTGGCTGGTTGTTTCATTTCAGAACATCGTTTCCACATGTTTAATAGAAAGTAGCTCATAAGAAGGGCTCAAACTGTAGATTTTCCCCTCAACCGTGACCCAAAATGACAAACTGAGCAGAAGAAAACTTGTCATACAATATCTGATCATCTTCTTGTAGCACAAACAGACAACGTCTGGCTCCACAAACCTAACCAGACGTATTTAAATCTACCAAGAAGAAAAAAACACCCGTCCTTCTTAAATTTACAGTCATATGGATTATAGAGAGCGCAGTGAACGCTTTTGGACTGCTGCAGAGCTTTGTTCCCCTCACAAACCTGGTGAAGATATTTAAAAACATATAAAACAGTTACAGGGATTATATTTTATTTCATAACTTCAGGGTCTGTTGCTGTAAAAATACAGACACTAACAGTTACCAAAAAGTAACATTAACAGGTTATTCGGCTCACTGCGACCAACCTGACAGACTGCATTCTCACCGCTTAGTCAAACCTGTTGACTAGCGGTGATTGAACTCTGCAGCTCATGTGACCATACAAATTTAGGATGAAGGAGGTGCTAAAATGTCGTCTCTAATCAGCTAAAACGTTTGGCACTGTCAGTAAATTTACCAGCGCCTAAACCAACAGCGCAGGCCGAGAGCAGGTGTGAGCTGAGACGGGCCTCATATAATTATACAATTAGCCTGCATACATATCCATGCATCTCAAATCCTCACCTACGAATTAAGTATTTAGCAGGGGTTTGCAGAGTATCATCACATGCCCTGTTTGTTTGGTTTGAAAGAAGCTAAAAGGGAAAGGAAGACATTTTCTGTTGCTTACTTTAGATAAAGAGTAATCAGTGCAGTCAAAAGTAGTCAATTAAATATAAGTATTTAAATATAAAATAGATATGTGTGTCGTAAATGGTTATGTAATGAAATGTCAAGCCAAAGTTTAAAGAAATTAAAATATATGAACACACAGAACAATTTCAGTGCAGTGTGACGTAGAAGCAGCTATTCCTCCACAGATTTAGTTCTTATGGCAGCTTTAAATGTGTCACAGTTATTACAGCTAAAAGTATGTATAGTCAACACCGTGTCTTCACTTTATATATTTGAACAGCTGTAAATCTGATGGTATACGGTGATCTTGTTCTGCATATTGTTTCTCTGTTAATATTTAGTCTGTGTACATATGATTATATATATTTTTAAGTTTTTTAAGGTACATGAAGATATGTGAAAATGTTTTTATTCACTAACATGTAACTACTAAGATTTAAAAATGTGGATTTTTTAGTTTATTAGTGCCACAGTTAAAATATTCATAAACTCATTTCTGCATTTATAATAAACTTTTATATTGTACTAGTATTAAATATGTAATCTTGTAAGAGCAACTAGTAGATGTAGTATCTTCTTTTTGCTTGCCTTTTGTAAAGGAGTTGTGTGCTCTGTATGTCTTTGTCTAATCTCTGCTGCTGAACCAACAGGAGCTCCTGCTTCTCGTGTAACCGTGCTGACTGGGGAAGAACTTGTCCTACCTTTTGGGATGCGGAGGTCCAGACCAGACTGAAGTTGTGTATTCCTCAAAATGGTTTGGATTTGTCTGCCTCCGAGTCTGTAGGTAGGAGCCCGTGTAAGTGCTGGACTCGCCTTGAGGAACGAGACTGGAAGTGTCGGGTCCAGGTACGAACTGTGCGAGACGGAAAACAAACATATTGGCCCACTTCTCTGCTGTCAGGAGAAAAGCTATTTTTCAATGAGCGGTCCACGGGTGGAAATATGATTGTATAGAGTGTGTCAAAGATATCCCTGCACTCTGGGAAAGTCAAACACAATAGACTATCAATCTGCAAATGTTTTCTTCCCTCCCAACGCAGGGAGCTCCACGGAAAAATGTAAAAAATGACAATGATCTGAAAACTTCACCGAGACAAGCGGCATGAAAAAACTCCTCAGAAAAAAGCTCTAAAGAGAAAGAGGGGACGTTTGTGGAGAACTCACCTTTTTTATTCTGGCAGTCACCTTCCTCTGTTCAATGAAAGTAGCTGGTCAATTTCGTAACTTTGTCATAATTTGGCGCCTAGTAGTTTTCCGTAATATTTCTCAGAGGTTTGACAGTATAAGTGGAATGTTAAGTATGACTTTGGTATGAAATCAACGCACTACACTGGAAAACGGAGGGGGAGGGAAAAAAAGCCCTTTCAAGGAGGAGCCAGAGGCGCGCGTCAATCAACAGGCCGGGGGGGCGGTGACTTCACTGCAGGCCCCGCCCCCCGCACAAAAAAACACGATCAGTATGTGCAGTTTCCCTACTGTCTGTTCTAATTAAAAGCGCTTTAATACTTACGACTTAAATGACTGCTTGTTTCACAGATGCAACAACATTGGGTGCATATATGTACAGGAGACAAGCAAAACACAAATAAATGAAACAGATCATTGCAGGACCATAGGGTATGACAACTGTTTGGTGGATCTGGACAGGTGCATTACACACAAAGACAGTTTATATAACTATGTTTAACTTTTTGTTTTGCTCTAGATGCAGCTCTGATTTTAATTTTTTATTTTTTTTACATACTTTCCTAGTGTGATGCACCATTTTCCTTAAAATGAAAACTTCAATATAAAACTGCAGTAGAATAAAATAAAGTACACAATCAGCATTTTAAACAGCCCTTAAGTCACATATAAAAACATTGTTTTTTATGCCATGTTTTACAAGAAATAACATAATTTAAAGTTGTCCTCCTTCTTGTGTATGGATTAAACTGATTAAAACCATATAGCATAAATATCTGTGTAGATTCATCCAGGACATGGTTATCCCAGAAATGCTATGTTATAAACTATCAAATATTCATTGATTCATAACCTGTAACTGTGAATATCCCCTCCTGGGCCTGACATGTATCAACATTATTAGATATTATGTAAAATCAAGCGATATAATGTTCATTTGGACAGAAGATGTGTTTAATTTGATGCCAAGCATTAATTTGTGGGTTTGTTCATCATCAATTTGCACAGTTTCTGTGTGATTTAAAGTAAGATGCAGCCTATTGAAAGTATCAAGGCTATTGTACGTAAATCTTTTTGAGTTAATTAGCCTTGATACTTTTAATATCCTAATCCAAAATACTGCAGCCAGAGTTCTGACACGAAATAATGAGAGAGATCATGTTTCTCCTAAATTGGCTTTTCTCCAATGGCTCCCTGGAAAGTTTAAAATCCTGCTACTCACATATAATGCACAAAACTTTCAAGTTCTGTCAGATTGTGAACATAGAACCTTATTATCCCAGCAGAGCACTTTGCTCTCAGAGTGCTGGTCTACTTTTGGTTCCTAGAGTTTCCAGATGTAGCGGCCTGGTAGCTCAATGGGTTAAGCGTCAGACTGGAATCCCGTCTGACTCCTAATCCGTCCCCACCAGGTGTGTCCTTGAGCCAGACACCCAGTGCTAGCTCCTTGTAAGTCGCTTTGGATAAAAGCGTCTGCCAAGCAAAGTAAAGTAAAGGATGTAGAATATGTGGTAGAACCTTACGCTATCAAGCTCCTTTCCTGTGGAACCAGCTTCCAGTTCAGGTTCGGGAGGCAGACACCCCTCACTACCTTTTAGAACAATCTTAAAACTTTCATTTTTGTTAAGGCTCAGGTGACTCTGAACCATCTCTTTGTTATGCTTTTCTAGATTTAGTATGCAGGGGAACCATAGGGGAACCACGCTGATCTGTCCTGCGTTTTATACTGTGTAGTTTTTTTTTAAGTCTATTTTCCTAAAAAGATACAAACGGATACAGATATATACAGTATATGTTTAATTCTGTGTAATAAGTAATGACAGTTTGTTGTTGATGTGTAGAAAACAGTGAGAAACGCTTACACCCTGAACACATCTCCATCCAGCAACAGCTCCTTCTGTTGGACAACAACATGGTTGCAATGTTGCAACAGTTCGTTGTATGTGTTTATTCACCACTGCAGTTACAGCAGAGTTTACAGATATTGTGAAACGGTCTGGCTAACACAGCACTAACTAGTATTAGTCCGTACTAATGACAACAGTAATCTTGGATGTTGTTTATCGGGGAGTCACGTAATAGAAAAAAACACACAATAAAGGGAAGAAGAACTCATCTTACAGCATCTGTCCAGAAGAGCTGCCAGGCTTCAGGCTTCATTTAACTTGCGAGTTTGGACAACTACCTGAGCAGGTTCAGGCAGAATACACACCTCTCACTTCGAAGGCCCTCAGCTCAAACAGGTTTTTCATCGTAAGTAAAGCTGCTCTCAACATGTCAGGCTACTACTAGAGAAAGGCGTGGGTGTCTCCCAAAACCTGCAACTGGTACGAGGCTTTCTGATTATTAGCCAGCCGCATGATCATGGGAGATGATACCGTCAGAAATATGTTGCAGGACAGCTTAGCATACAGTACAGGCTTTAAAGAGGTTTTCTTGGTGACCTAGTGATTGTCTGCAAAATCCAAGCACCTTTTTCTTAGTTATTTTGTTTTCTTGTTTTTGACAAAACACGTCAACACGTCACTCAGAAAAACAATGTGGCTACTGGATGCCCCAGATCTATAAATTCTTCTCATGGTGTTGTATATTATAAGCCTTTTGGGTCATAGACACACACACACACACACACACACACACACACACACACACACATATATATATATATATATATATATATAATAAATACTGATTTAAGGGTAACTTTGTTTGCATGCTTTATTAAACATTATTACAACAGCAATAGCCTAGAAGTGCAACAATGGCAATGTTCAGAAAAATAAAAAGGATTTTGCATGAAACTGGAGCTAAAAAAGGACATGGAAAAATCTACAGGAGGTCAATAATTTGGAGGTTGTTAAAAGTATAAACTAAATTAGTAGCTAAAACTAAAAACACATCTACTTTGCTACTAGTTACCTTATCAATATCTGATACCTGGAGCTGATGTTTCAAAGTCACCAAAAAACTGTTCACTGTGTTTATTTAATATGTATTGAATCAAAGTTATCTTATTGTTTTATGCAATCAGAGCATTAGTTTGCCTCTTGTGCAAACTGATATTTTGTTGAGCGTAACTGTAATAAAATTTTTGCCTTAAAGTAATATTCTTGTAATGATTCATTTCTTGATCTTCAGGAAATTTTTGTTATCAACAAATATAGACAAATACACTGCAGAACAACACAATTATACAGTCAACTCAGTCAAAACATAATATTTGTTAACACATTAAAAAAACATCAGCAATCGTTAAACACCTTCATCAGCGAGGTGTCCAATCATCCTCTTAACCCGCAACACACGGGGTACTGAAGTCCTTTCTGTGATTCACAGAAATTCAGATGTTTCTACTGAGCGACCAAGACACAAAAACGGGACTCTCTTGTGTCATGTTCCGGTAGATCAAATGATAATTCACACCCACAAAAGCAACAATGCATCAGCAGGGACCGTCACACTCATAGTGGTTATCGCTGCCTATCACAGGAAGTGTAGAAGGCATTTCCAAAGACATGGGTTGGTCTGATGTGAGTGTGGGTGTGTCGGGTTTTAGTGTGAATAGACAACCAAGGAGCTCTCTGTTATTCACAGGCGATCTTGCCATCGAAGCTAGAGAGTGCGACGGCAAAGGCCTGCACGGCACACAGAGGGTAGTTGAAGTCCAGTGTGAAAATGTCGTCAGCTATCCGTCCAAACTGCATCACAATGTAGTCCACTGGAAAAGGCAAGAGATTATGACACACAGAGAGATAATCAGACTCAACGAGACATAGAGTAAATGCAAAGAGTCAAGCACTCCTGGTGTGATCGGAGCAGTAAACCTGACCTCACTGTCATCTCCAGACAGTTACTTACAGTCTTTGGTATGGACAATCTGGAAGTTCTTGATGGAGGCCTGTGTGACCCTGCCATTGAAGTTGAGCACGTGAGACGAAGTTTCTTCGTTCCATACAGGCGCCTTGTTGTGAAGCTCAATCAGGTTTTCCATCCTTCTACTCTGGTATCTTATTAACAAGCCGTCACATTCCTGCAAACAATTGGCAAAACAAAGTCAGTGAACACCAACACACAACTATATGATTTCATACACTGGCCATTTGACCATCGCTTATGTGTTGCTTTTAAAACAAACAGACAACCTATCATAAATGATGATTGTACAGTATTCAGTCCATTTGGCTGCAAAATTAGTCCTGCTGAATAAATCTCTACAAGCTTGTCCCACCTGGATTTGAGCATTTTATCCTACTCCTCCTGACAGATTAGATGGTAAGTATGTGTGAACTGTCAATGTCAGGACTCTCCACAGATGTTCTGAGAGGTTAACATCTGGGCCAGTTAAGCATTGTCCCAGTCCCAGGTTCCGTGCAGCATGTTTTCCTTAAGTATTAGTATCTTACAGTCTCCCTGTCTGTGCTGCTGTGAAACCCCACACATCATGATGCATTCATGCTCTGTACGTCTCTGTAGGGATGGTATTGTTCGGTTGATGAACAGTGCATGACATTGTGCCTACAGACGTACAATTTGTCTCACCAGTGCCCCTATGTGTCCCTATGCTCTGAGTCCTTAAATAGCAAACTTCAAGTAGGCTGTCATCTGCCTTTTAATTCAAAGTGGCGTCCATCTCACCACTCAACCATAAAGTCCTGATTGATGGAGTGCTGGTGAGGTGGCGGTGCTCCTGGCAGCTTTAGGTTTGTTTTTATACACTTCCCATAATAATCTACATAAAGTTCCTTGCGCTTCATGTGTCGGTCTTTGTCCTGACATGTAGTGTGCATTGTGGGATCTTAGAAACATTGTAAAGTCTAATGTGTTCCATTTGCGTCATGACTCAAGTTAAGTTCTAAACACAGATCAAGAAAAATGAAAGCAAACATTGTGTACCTTATCACATTTAAAGTGCTTCAGAAATTTGTGTTTTTTTCTTTTTTATTTGACTGATAGAGTGTACTTTATAAAGTAAGAAAAAAGTAAAATCGTTTCTAAAGACTGCATTCTGTGGTCCTTATGTTCTAGTTAAAACAATACAGATAAAAGAAAACAAACAAACAGCTTACACTCCTTGGCCGAAGTGGTACGCGTTCGTTGTCCTTGTTCATTCCTGGAATGACCACTGTCATCCTCCTGGGCCCTTTCATTCCTAACACATTTGTTTCCTGAAGCCAGAAGTAATGAAATCATGATTTTCACATTTTCAGGTTTTGTTATAAAACCAGATGATGCTAAAAAACAGTGTTTATGAGAAACATGACTCACATAGATGATGCCTGCTAACTCCTGCCGTGCATTCGACATGTCTGGTAGAGCTCTGTCTGGATTCAGAGCATTGTCAAACACAGTGAATTTAGTCCCCATTAAATTTGACCTAAACCACAAAAGAAAGAAAAAAAGAATAAAAGAGAATGAATTTTAAAAGTTACAGCATAAATTATAACTTACGACATGTTTTGTAAGCTATTTTTTTAACAAATGTAGTATTTTTGACACCCCACCTCACTTTTCCAACAAAATTCTCTCCACCTCTTGATAAGTCAGTGGCATCAATGGAGATTAGGTAATTTGAAGTTGCACTTTTCTTTCTTTTTCTCCCAGCCAACAGGAATGTCTGCAAAAAACGACAAATAGAAATAAATACAAACAGAATAGAAGAAAAAAAATGTTAACACCTTTTCTTTTTGCTTTTTGAGTCTATTTATTAAAAAAAAGAATAATCTAATGCACAAAAACACCTGAAACATAGCAATAAATCCAGTAATTAAATCCACTCAACCACATGACATAATTCTGATCTTAATCCATCTACTTGCTGATCACATATTTATTTGATAAAATTATAGATGGACCAAGAAAGAAATTTTAAATCTTTCACCTTTTTGTCATTATCTAGGTGAAGGTAATATAGAGGGTAGAGGCTCTTATCCATTCCCCTCTGGTCGCGTGTCACTCTGCATTTGATGGTCACGCCTTGCGGAGCTGGCTGCAGTACAAACTTCTCCAAGTTGTCAAACTCAATCTCAGGTGATGGAGATCTCGCCTGAATAGATTTTGATAAAATGTTTGCCTCCTGATTTATTTACTTGTCTGTGTAACAGATATGAACATACATTTGATGTGAATGAATTAATACCTTTTTCTTCTTCCCTTTTTTTTCTTTTTTCTTCTTTGACTTGTCTTCTTTTTCTGAGTCAGAATCGTCACTCTCTTCCGCCTTTCCTAAAACAAGCAACTGGTTTGTTATATATTTATCTTTATCAGCAGCTACTCAAGCAGAAAAAAACATTACTGGTAAACTTACCTTTCTTTTTTGTCTTCTTGTCTTTGTCTTTGTCTCCTGATGCTTTAAACATAGATGAAGAGTCACCAGCGGATTTTTTCTTCACTTTGGTTGACTTTGTTTCCTCTTCACTGTCGTCACTATCTGATTTGACAGCTGTTCAAAAACCAGGCATAAACATTGATCAAACAAACTGGCATCATTGTAAAAAACACTAATAATAATTTTACACAAAATGACTTGATATGGTTTATTACGCAGTAAAGTAAAGGGAAAACAAATGAAAGATGTTATCACCTTTCTTCTTGCTTTTTGAGTCTTTTTCTCCATTGATCTGGAACATAGAAGCGGGTTCCTTCTTCTTATCCTTCTCTTTTGACTTGGACTTTTTTTCTTTCCCATCCAAATTTTTGTCCTCTGAGGAATGAAAACACATTATCCAACCTGGACTTTAATATCACGTGGGAAAGTTTCTAAAAGCCAAACGGATCTGGAGAGAAGTATGAAGCAAGCTCTGAACTCTAAACTGCAATCAATCACTAAACAAAAATTTGAGATGATAACAGAAGAATTTTACGTATGCAATTCTGAGTTTGTTTGTGGTCACTGTGAAATCTCCTCTCACCGTTTCTCCCACCTGTATTATTAAATTCTGAGAGTGTGAGATGTTTGGAGAAGGCGAAAGTGTTTTATATTTGAGAAAAAGATGTCAAAGCACACTGTCAAATAGACTGACATTGCTTGCAAAATATTATCTCTCAGTTGATATGTAGCCCAATAAAGAAGTTAACTACGAAAGTATTAAAAAATGTAGATGTCAAATTACTCACTCAAATCTAATGGCACAAGTTCTAGTGCTCCAGACCTCACTTACAATCAAGATACTATCAGCGCTCACTTATCCAATGTCACAAACGTGTCAAAACGCATCTTGACTTTCTGACAGATTACTGCTAAAAGCTGCTTGTGCTGGAAGGATTTAAATACACTTTATAAATACACAATATACTTTTAAAATCATCTATCCAGACATTTCTTTATGAAAGTCCCTGTTCTCTAAATATATGATATGATTTCTATAAGAAATGTTTTAAGAACTGCAAGAGATAGTAAAACATATGTCAGGATTAGCCACTGGGTAGCAGCAGAGACATGCCCAGAACATCAACTTTAAGCTCTGTTATTTGGTCTCCACCGGCTCCTTTTCCTTCCTCGTTCTTTAAGGCTCTGCTGTTTAGTGAAGGACAGGTAGTGAAAAACTTTTCAACAGCTTGAAGAAATGTACCCAAGAAGACTCAAACTTATAGCTGCTGTCAAAGAGGCTTCTACATCTACCACTACATTAAATCTGTTTTACAGTGACAGCGTGTTCTGCTGTTTGGAAAAACAGGTATTTTCTCCAGACCCCTAAAAAGTAGAAGTGATACACAGAATGGGACATTTAGCCAAACAGTCTTTGGCCAAGGCTTTCTACTATTAACCTTAAATGTGAAGTATACTTAAGGAAGATTGTCAAGCCTGCAGTAACTTTAATTACACTTTCCAGATTTAATTATCTAAGGCAAAGGTAGCCACCTAACTGTTACCTCCACTACCAAGTCAGTGTTTCCATTCACTCGCCATTCCACAATAAAATCATCTAATCCTCTTAACAACATGGTCTTAAAACTGTTGTTTTGAGTACACTGTTTTACCTTTAGATTTAGATTTCTTTTCTTTGGCAGAACTTGCAGAGGGTGAGCTGTCCTTTGCAGCTTTTTTCTTAGTTTTCTTTTTGGGGGTGTCCTCGTCGTCGTCGTCGTCATCGTCAGTGCCTGAATCTTATCAGATGAAACATATTTCCATAAAATCAGTTGAAGTGTGTTCCCACAAGGTTTCTTAAATACATTCACATTTAAATTGTTTTTATCTCAATACTCTGCACAAAGTCTATTGTCAACACAAACTAAACACTGGACCAGTATTTAGTTTGATAGAAAATCCAGTAATTGCCTACCCTTCTTCTTTTTTGGAGCACTTTTGGCTTTCTTTTTTGGTTCCTTCTCTTTTTCCTTTTCTGGTTCTTTCTCTTGTTCTGGTTTCTTTTTCTTCACCTTTTTTCCATCTATAATAATGATATATGCAAACAGAAAAAGGGACCATTAGAGACCAGCACTAAACACAAAAACTGTCAGTTTATAATCCGCATTTGTTGAAGAAAATTTTGAAAAAATGAAAAAGAGTTTTCAGAGTGTCTCACTTTGAATGGAGAGGTTGTCCTCTTCTGAAGCATCCTCACTTTTCTTAGTCTTTGTTTTTTTGGGCTTGGCCTCTGTTCCATTTAGATTAGTTTCTACTGAACCATTGACCTTCTCTTTCTTCTTTTTTGGCTTCTGTGAATTTTGACCTTTTGGAATAAGGACAATGATCAAAAAAATGATGACATAAGGAAAAAAAAGGAAAAACTTAGAACTAAGTACGTTTTTTGTCATGCATGCCATCTTATGGATTTGGTTATGTGACTATTAGCTACATTTGAAGATTCAATAAATGAAAACTTACCATTGCAAAGTCAGGTGTAAAGCAAAATAAATGAGATAGGGAAACAGGAAGATTTTCAGTGACACAGTCAAACCCTAATAATAAATGCAACAGTTTACTTTTTACACAAATGTCCAGTCCAGTGGAATACATGCACCTGAATACGCAACATGGAACATGTAGGAGCTTAATATAAAAGTTAAAAACAAATTTCTCAAATTGTGTTTTATGATAAAACACCATGAGAAGGATCCGGGCTCTTGTGGAGTTTGCATGTTCTCCTCCCACCTTCCAAAGACATGCATGTTAGGTTGATTGGTGTCTAAAGTCACCACTGCGCATAGGTGTGAATGTGAGTGTGCATGGTTGTTTGTCTCTGAGTGACGACCCCGCGATGGACTGCTGACCTATCCAAGGTGTACCCCACCTCTCGCCCCTTGTTAGCTAAGATAGGCTCCAGCACCCCATTGGAGCGGTCAAGAAAATGGATGGATAAATCCATGAATAAGTATTTGATTCATATGCTTTGACAGACATTTAAACTTATTTCCACACTGGTTACACTATTTTATTTTGAGTGTTCTGGTGCATGTAGTGAAAGAGTGAATATAACTTAGAGAAATATATTCTACATGCATAATGTCCAGTTCCAAGTAAGTGTAGTACACACGTGTAATAATATAAGTTATATAGTTGGTATAATTATAACTCTCTTATTTCCCTGTTTATAGCCTATATATTGAATTTTCTCAGAAATGTCTGCTCACAAGTTCAGGCACAGTGGAAAGGGGGTTCAGACCGTTGACCCTTAGTCGTCCCACACAATAACCGCCCATTTGCATATTCCTACCTACTTGTCAACATGAGGTTTTTGAGTCCTATTATTGCAACATATAATTGTATAAATGTAAAATATTTCAATTTGATGATGAACACAAATTTATCTCAGTGGTGGTGGTTTTGGTTTTTACTAAGGAGACGAAAGACTAAAGCGTTGAACAAAGTGATTGGAACAACATGTCACTTTCCCAAGTCAGAGAGAAGGAGGTCAGTGTGATCGCACTCAGCAGAGACAGTAAAGGTAATCCTATTACAGCTAGATCCTGCATTGATGGAGGCCTATTTGTGTCCACAGACAATCCACAACCCAGAGTAATAAGTGAAGATTTGTCACACGGTAATCAACGTTTGACAGTGACTATTTTTTTTTTGTTTGTTGTTGTAGAATTACTGTTCGCAAACAGCTACCGATACAATAAAAACAAAGTTATGAAATGCTTTTTGTCCTGTTTCTGCCACACAAGTTGCAGCATTTTGTAAATAAACAAGAACTGATATTTTGGTTAATTATAGCAAGAGTATTAAGATTTAATTCATACAGTTATGCCATATTTTGTAAAACCCCTAAAAAACCCTGTAGCTCATTCATTGATGTTGAACAATTTGTTTGATTATCAGCTAAAGAAGGAAAAAGCCGTTGGTAATGCATTTGGTCTGAAAGTCTCCTCAGTAGCTCTGTAAGTGGTTGGATGGCTGATTGGCCTCATCTCACAGATGCATTACACGGTAGATGAGCCGCATAAACTGAGATGTTAGATGTGAAGACAGCTCATACTGTAGATGTTTACAGGTACTGTTCCAGTTTTGTCTGAATGTAACCGCCTTATGATCAAAAACTTCCTATGCTGGCATTATACAGAAATCAACTCTCATCTTCCAAATGTCTTTGATCTAACCTTAAAAATACTAGTATTTCACATGACAAACAAAAATTTGAAAGAACACTAAAAATGGGAGAAATGCACAGCAACAATATCGCAAAAGTGTTACCTGACGTAATTTTATGATCCCCAGATCTCTCTCCAAAAAATATTATATACCATTCCTAAGCAGCTGAATAAACACTGATCTTATTTGAAAGTCTATAAGAAATCCACGGAACCACCACCCCACCCTTTTACCTTCTCTGCGGACATGGTGGGGTCTCCAGCTTCAACTCTACCACCACTTTTTAGAGGTTAGAAGACTTCCTCAGTGGAGATAATGAAAGAGTGAGAAAGCCCTGTGCTCACTGTTCATCTCCATCAGCAGAAAGTTGTTAATAGGATTTATGTGTAAAGCCATCTGCTTTGCAGAAACACGTCAACGGGAGGAACCAACAAGGTCCCGGGTGGAGGAGGAAGAAGACTTGTTTATCACATGTGTTCATACCCAGAGACCAGAGTTTTTATGCCCAGTTTTTTTAATATTAATTTCACAGCATGTCTGTCCTTGTTTCCTTCTTTCTCACCTATAAAACTCAATGCATCAAACTGTCAGCAGCATCTTTAGTTACAATTTAACATCTGCAATGTTTCCAGTGTAAAATAAAAAACACAACAGCATTTTATAATGTTTTATATGTTTTACCTGAACCTGCAGCTGCAGTGCTGAAGCCAAATCTACATCCTCTTCAGTCCTGGGAAAACAGTATTAGTATCATATACATGTCATGTACATATACTAGACAGTTAAATGTGTTCATTTTTTGCAGCCAGCTGATAAAACCTGTAGTCAGTGAGCTCTGTCATACAAAGTATTACTGTTACATTTACAGGTCACACGGGGTACGGGAAGCGGGCCTAAGCAGGTCTGCTTGAAAGCAGCAAGTAAAGCTTTCTCTTGCTACTAATAGGTTTAGCACCACTTGGCCGGTACTGGTGGAAAGTAGGTGTAGTAAAGCAGTAATAACCATTCAGAAAACCACAAGGCCTCTGACAGGGTTGATGGAGAAAATCTGTACTGTTGTATGGCACGGTGAACATACCCATCCTCTGTCCAGGCCTCTTTCACCATGTTACTGTGGAAAGGCACAGCTGAGGGTTACATCCAGATACTGGTCTTGTTCAGCAATCACATGAAACAGAAGGTTGCATCATCTGAATTGTGTGTGAAATATGTCAGTATTAATAGACAGTAAATGTAAATATTACTACGATCTCTCACCAGGAAGTAGTTTCCTTAGGCAGCAGTGTAATTACTGGTCTCCATCCAGGTAATGAATGTCTGCAATGTTCCATACACATGCTGAAGCCCACAGAGAGGTCACATGACCTGACGCCTAAGAGGATTTTTAACAAAGCAGCAGGTCCCCCATCGACTACCACACAACCAGTATACCCTGACCCTTCAACACGGATTACTCTAATCAGCTGTGCACCATCTGTGAGGAGTTCTAGGGGTTTTTAGAGAAGCTATAGAGCTTTCAAAAAAAAGAAAAGCTAGAGTGACATGTGTGCAAGTCCACATCAGAGGAAAGTCATCATCAAAATGTGGCTAATTGTTAAAGAATGGTTTACACATGCGCTCTGATGTGAACAATGAAATGCTTCAATAATTTAGTGTGAGAAGCAGCAGGACGTTGTGCACCTCCCTTAATCAACAGATTAAAAAAGGGAGTTGTCTGTGATTTTCTCTGTCGGCCACCAGATGCTGCTGTTCCCCAAGAGACACAAACACAAAGAAAGAAGCAACTGTGAAGCACCAGGGGGCACATGGAGGTACAGTAGTTTAATGTATGCACAATGACAAGATAATAGTAGAATAAATCATATGTGGATTTCTACATCCTCAAAGCTTTTTAAATCCTGCCTGTCGTCTCACAGCTCACAAATAAAGAGAGGGGAGTTGACGTGAATGATAATACGTGTTAGGAAATGACGAGGGAAACACAGCATTTTGTAGTTCTATGAGGCCAGACCCTTTGTGTCTCCGCATCAACGTGCGGCTCACAGTGCCCAGTGTGCTGACTGTTGAAAACAGTCTAGACTAATGGCTTTGCTGGCATTTAAGCAAACACTTGACAGGAACATGGCAGTTGGCAGACGGCCTAGGGAAGGCCAGTGAACTCGAGGGAGAAGCCGAGAAGCCGTCAACATCTTAAAGAGACAGAACTCGCTGTGTTGGTCCCCACTGTGTTTTCAATCTATTTTAATAGGATGTTAGTCGTGTTTTATTACTGTGAGTAAGATGGTAAACGTTGTTGAAGCAATGTAAAGTAATGCAGGACAGTATACCAGGGAGGCTTTACTATACCAACAACTGGAAAAAAAAACCTGAGTCAGTCAGAGTTACGGTAAAACAGGGACCATTCAAAGCTTTTGTATAAACCCTAAGCCAGGAAGAATGTTAAATATATAAAGGTGGAGCTTCCAGTGACCTATGTTTGAGGAGGGTGCAGGGTGATAGTGTTTTAGTTCACTTATGGGTTTAGTGCTGAAACAGCATGTTAGTGAGAAGGTGAACCCAGTGGCACGGTAAAGCCGGGTGAATCATCAACTCAGCAAGGGCCCATATCTCAGGAAGGACAAACAATGAAGACGAAACAGGAAAATCTGGGTTAAATAAATGTATCCCCGACGGAGGGATTGTTGAAGGAAGGTGGAAGGGTAGAAAAGCAGACAATGGCAAGAGGTCTCATACATTCTCTACAAATGGAAAGATGCTATTCAGGAGCAAAAATAATATCTTGTGTTGTCAATTGAATAAAACTTTCAGACACTTACTTAAGAAGGGCACATCACCTGCTTCATACAGTACCCCAGACATACTAAATCCTTACCACAGAGAATGTGTAAAGGATTAAATAAACCAACAACTAACATTAACGATGATGTGACGATGCTCATGACACAAGACAGTAAGATGTGGAGAAGAGTGTGCCGTTCAGCCGAGAAGTAACCCAGTTTTTGGGATCACACATGTTGGGCTCATTTCATCATTGTTATATTTTGCTCAGTTTCATTAGCTGCTCTTTGTCTTGTACTTCCAGTTCACACTATAATATCTGGCTGAGTTTCATATTAACAAACACACCAGTGCTAGCATGGTAGAGCCGTTAGCTACGGAAGAGGACTAGGGCCACCGTGAAAATTTTATTTGAGCTCTCACTTTATTCTCAGAATTCTGACTTTATTCTCAGAATTCTGAGAATAAAGTCAGAATTCTGAGATTTATTTAATTTAGGGAGCTAACTGCTTAAAAGGATTAGGGCCACCATGAAAATTTTACTCGAGATCTGACTTTATTCTCAGAATTTTTACTTTTTTCAAGTCAGAACTTGGGTAAATTTTTCATGGTGGCCGTAACCCTTCTCCGTAGTTAGCAACACTTCCCACAACATAAAACATATTAACACTGCTCTGTAAAAGTCGGTGAAAAAGCAATGCAACTGTTTGTCATATGGTGTTTAACTGACATCCTCAGTGAAATTAAATTGTTGGTAACTAGTAGATGTGTTGTCACTTCTTAACATGCAACTGTCACTGCAGCACGCTATGTTAGCATTTGTCTCTGACTGAAATATTAAAATAAGTTAGTTAAACATAATTTTAATCAAATGGTAATATCATAATGTAATAATAATATAATTGATTCACGCAGAGGATGTATCCATCCACCACATATGTGCAAGGAAAGAAATATAAATGCTGTTGTTTACAAGGAAAAAAAACATTCAGGACATTGACTTTTGGATCAAGTGTTGACATGCAGTAGTTTGCCCTTGCTCACTGTCAGCAGTTTACCTTCTATGACTGGCTGAGGGGCGACTCTCAAAATAAAATGATCCCTGTTTTGTACACACATGGTCTTTTTTGAACTGCAAGAGGTGACCTGAGAGACGATGCTGACACAAGAGCTCTGTATGACGGCTCAAACTCTAAGGTGCCAACTAATAAATGGCTAATTGAGAAGAGTAATTCAAGAGCACATCTGACAAGATGTACAATCCACAAACAGTTGGTGATGACATCATTGCTGTATTGTGGGCAGACGCTCAAATGATGTCCCAGCAGAGCGACACTGGCACTGTGGAGACTATTGAGGCTAACTGAACCCTCAAAACACAAAAGCAAAGAAGCAGATGCATACAGGTGTGCAGGCGGATGCAGTATTGCAATGAGGCACACAGACACATGATTCTGACTTTCACTGGTGGAAATTTGGGAAACTGGAAAATCTGGATAAGAGTTCATAGAGTATTTTTGTCGTACATAGAGGTCTCACAATTTGGTGTTGGCTCACACAACGGACTGTTGTAGCACGCGTCTGGGAAAAAAACAGGTGTAAATTACAAAAAGCATCTTCATTTCTGAGGAGATCATCTAGTTTTTTCTCATATTTGTTTGCAGAATCATTTACACGGAATTGTTTTAGCAGGGTAAGAAAAACATAGAGGTGTTACTGTTTCACACAGACCCCCCCCCCCCATGCTTCTTTCATGCCCCTGGCATTTCAAAGTAGTTCACTAGAAGAACTGCTGTATGTCAATGATGTGATACCAGCATTACTGATTTACAACTGTTTTTCAAGGTTTCACACATGTGATACGTCGTACATGACCCCATTTTACCCAGTGTCAAGCAAAGACTGCATTATAAATCCGTTTTAGTATGAACATAGTCATAGCTGTAGTGCAAGTGTCAAACAGGAAGTAACATGAAAGATTAAGAGAATCTCTGAGCCACTCAGAGCAGAAATGCAATGCAGCAAGCCCCAGTGTGAACTGCAACACAAGCTACAGCTGAGTCTCCTGAGATCTTGAGAGAAATCTGAAATGGAGGACAAAGTATCCAGGAAATAGCATTGCAGCTTGCATCTTCTGTTCCAGGGGTGTCCGTGACAGAGACTGGCCTCCCCGGAGAGATCGGACTGCTGCCAGCACCTGGGAAATGAACAGATACCTTAACAACATGAGATGACATTGCCCTGAGAGCAGAGAGTAAAAGTCCTGAGAGCAGTCACTGTCCTGAGTCCCTGAAAGAGAGAGAGAGTGTGGCAGGACAGGGACAGAGAGAGAGGCAGCGTGCCCCTTGCACACTTGTCCCCTGCATTTTTGTGAAACAGGCAGTGCTCTTTTGAAACAGTGCCAGTAGAGGCTGGCCCAACTTTTACAAGCTCGGTGTTCGTGAGCAGGAAGAGAAAGACGCAAAGTGAGATCTGTAACGGCAGTTACATGCAAACTCAGTAATTCATGTTTATTTCTTTGTTCGTGTAAACTTCAAGTTCTTCGAGAAAGTGCTCCAAATGATCTGAAGAGAAGACTGCACGGGAAGAGGAATGATTTCAAGTGTATGCAAGGATGTAATTGCCTTTAGAAAACGAAGAGACAGTGATGTCACACAGAAAGCTGTCTTGGATATTGCCTGAGAAATTAGTTTTTACTGCACCCTGTGGCATGGACACGCTACAGATCACAGCGTTGTGCCCTACTTAAAACCCCAACATTGGATTATTTTGGTGATTTTAATTACTTGCTGATGATCCATGTGAAGCATTATCTTTGGATTGCTTGTTCCCTGAGGCTGACTGTTCACTTGCCCCTATTTTCACTTCAGAGCTCCATGACTGATTCTGTTACTTGGGGATGTATTGCGTAAAAGTCCCAGAGCAGTCGTACGGTCTGTTGTGTTGTCAGTAAACAATGGTTTCCATTCTCTGTTACAAGCAAATTAAATCAGAGCCTTCGTGGTTACCGTTTTCTTCTTTCTGCCGTGCAACAAATCTGAATAAAAACGCAGGCAGGTGCAGAACAACTAAAGACGTCCGGAGTGACTACCGAAAATGGGAACTGTGAGGCATGTACTACCTGGGAATGATGCCAACTGCTGACAAAAGGCTTTATTGCATTGCTCTGAGAGAAGCCTTTAACTCATTTGCTCTGAGATGCTTTAAAAATATCTGCCAATGAATTGTTTGCCCAACTGTACATAAATCTGTCAGACCTTTTGGCTTGGTTACATCGGATTATTCCACTGACAACATGTAAGTACTCACTTCTGATTCCTTTATCTAAGCTTATATCTGTCTCTGTTTCCTTCTCCCCTCCCAGCCCCTGATCCTACAGTCAAGTGAGATGTCTATTTGATGGCACATATATCCACAGCTCATGTGACTGCTCCCCTTATTCGCAGTGTCAAAACTCTTACTTCACTTCAAAACCAAACTCCGTCTTCTTTAAAGCATATTCTGCGTGGATTTCGTACCTTTAAAGATTTGTGACTTCATGATTTCTTTCTCTGTCTCCCTTTCTCCTTGTTGTCTCTGTTGTCTCTCCCTCTTGGCAGCAGGGTAAAAATGGGCAGGGGGAGAGGAGGGCATGGCCCAGAAACTGCTCTCAAGCCCCAGCCCCTGTTCGAGTGGGGTTGCTTGCTGGTGCACTACTGAGCCTTTCCCTCGTCTTGCAGGCAAAAGAGAGGGATGTGGAAATGCATTCTTGTCTCCTTCCTAACCTTCCTCTTTGTTCCGCCGCCACCGTGCCCTAAATCTCTGCGGGTGAACACTAGGCCGACCTGTGCAAAAACAGTGACCTACAAAGTGTACTAACAGGTATTTCTGATTTTTGATTCTGCTGTTGCTTGGCCCTTAATGTTCCTCTTTGTAGTGATGTCTCCCTTTATGTGTGTCTGTCGCACCACCGTCCACTCTGTACACGTGCTTGCTTTTCTTGCACTGAACACAGTGCCTAAATCTACACCATTTGCAGCTCGACTAAAACCCGCTGGGATTTTATTTCAGATGATGTGGTTTCTTAATGCGTTATGAAGTACATGGTAAAGTGTTCGTATGAACAGCTTGTTTACATGACACTGCTCGATAAACACGTGCTAGAAGCTCTTAAAGTACCAGGAGTAGAAAGTTACAAATTTACAGCATAAAGACACAGTTGCTTGAACAGACAGAATAAAACCCATCACATTAACGATTGAAACAGGAAATTCTCAGAGGTAAAAAAGCTTTTAGTCCTTTTGCTAAACATTTAGATTTCTGTGTTGCAGGAATGCTACGTAGTTGCAAGTCACAGAAGATATCTGCGGTAAAGTGGCTATTTACAACAAAATAAAACGTAAACCAAAGCAGTTTTACAGGAAAACTATCATTTGTGCGGTCTTCTTGAATGCTGCTGTTTGATAGACCTGCTCATAAACCAGTATGAACCAGTTCCCCCACTAAATACTATTGTTCTATACATGAAGGGGCTTGTATTGTACAATTGCGGGGTCTCGCCTTTTTCGGTTCGTTTGGGTTTTTGTAACCACACAAGACGAATGAAAGCAACATTAATGTCATTACTCTCATTTACAAAAACAACAGCTTTTTCACTTCACAGGTTAAACTCACAGGAAGAAGAACTGACTTGAAGTCTGCACATTTGGGTGCGCACTACTTGATGTGCAGCTGTTTATGGTTTTGTTTGCATTCAGTCGAGTCAGCTTTTGGGTTTATTTTTGAGCATGTGCTAACGACAGACTATGGCACACTGTACTGTACAGAAAGGGTGAATGACGAAAAAAAGGGGGAGGGAGCAGGGAGGATAGGCAGTGACACACAGAGAAAATGAACTTGTTGCCTCCTCCCCAGTTCTCCTCAGATGAACTTGCTGTGCTGCTTGATGACATGTTGTTTGGAGCCATTGCTTCTGCTATTTGCGTTCCTCTCCTCCTCGTGGTTAGAGTGACTCTGTGGTAACCAGGATCAAAGTCTTTCTTCTTTCTTTTTAGCTGTTGCTTTTATCAGGTCATTTTGTATACACACACATTCAGCTCTTCCTGTTTGTCAGCTAAAAGGAGTCATGGGCTACAGACAATTTTATCTCACTCTTGTCAAGCCTGTATCATGACACAACTACTTAAGTCCATCTAGCTAAAACGAATGCACACAACAAAAGCCACAAGAAGTCTACACTGAGAATAACATAGACATGGTCCAGCTGTTCCTTGAGTGTTGTAGCATTTGTATTAGCCTATGTGTAAAATTAGATTTAGGTTTCACATGACAGGATGCAGCTGTGTATGATGATTGTCAACCAAAGAAACACTCTGTTCACCTGGACCTTTAGGCCCTCATTATACTGACACCAAGCAGGATCTAAGAAACTATGAAAATTACTTGCAAAGGTTTCTTCAGCTATGGCTACTCAGAATATGACTTTACGTTGCAAAGATCTATATCTGTTGTGGTAAATATAGCAGAATGTGCATGTGCAGGCAAACACAGGAAACATCTGCAGACCAACAAAATACATACTTAAAACTGGCATCATTATTTTAATAAGACATCATAATGTAAACAAACCCACAGCAAACCATGAACAGGAGACTGTGCACAGCGTAAAATGAAATTAACGCTACGAAATACTACAGTGAAAGTTAATAAAAATAACAATAATAGCATTGAGTAGCATCACTAGCCATTTAGCATTACAGGTTAGCATTTAGCAGATACAGCCCAACTACATACTACTATATATTATTGCTTTCTGTTTCCAACGATGTAAACTGGTTGATCATTATTTGTCAATACCATATTAAAAAAAGATTTTCTTATTTTCTTAAATTGTCTCCAGTGAGGGTCTAGATCCACACAAGGACATTTAATATTAATCTTAAAAATGTACAAAAGTCTGATACCAAAAGTATGTTTAAAGAGTTTTATTTCTTCAGACCTGTTAAATCTTTCAACTCAAAAGACCTAGAGAGGTGAAATCAGTAACTAACAGTTATGCAACCTGTGATAAGAAGTATTAAGGCGTCATGAACAAAAAAGATCGGTAATCACTGGTGTAGAATAGTCTAACTATCTAAAATGAGAAAGTTCATATTTTCCTAAATTACAAATGTTTTTTAATTTTGTAATTAGAATTATTAAACTCATAGTGATGCTTAAAACTGGCAGGATTTAGAAAGAAATGCCACAAAAGGAGAATAGAGTCAGACACCAAACAGGAACATGGCAAAAACAAAGAAGGAACTTAAAAGTTAAAGTTATTACTTTCTTTAAATAACACTTTAAAGATCCTTTTTCTGGGACCCAATGTGATCTATGTTTGAACTGAAGTTTACTGCACATATATGTATCCAAAAACCAGAAACTAGAAAAACAAAAAACAGATCTAATGCTAACGGTTTCAACCTTTTTAACACGTCCCTTTCATAAAGAACTATATAGCACAGGTCAGGTATTTGATGCTTCTTTGAAATTAATATGGAATTTATGTCCTAAATAAAGCTGTCAAGACTGTAGCTGCCTTTGAAGATGTATAAAAGACAGAGCCAGCAAGCCAGATGGATGTAAAGTCCTGCTGACCTGAGTTTATTAAACAGGATGTGTCACAGATGATGAGGTTGAACAGAAACCTCAGGCTAACCATTCGTCTAACATATGGACGAAGTCTGCTTATGGAACAATGGACCTTTCTCTAAATATGTGAACACCTAATTCACACAACATAGACACGCAGTGAGCATCTGGCAGCACGTTATGCCATCACACCGTATTTTGTGGTGTCATACCCTCATTCTGACATGGCATGCGCTCATTGCTTGGCTGCCAGTGGTCTCCTCCCCCCTCTGTGGTGGGTTCTGCCATGCTGCAGCCACATCACCCCCTTTTTGTCTCATTGAGATTCAGCTTGGCACACAGATAGTGCCCATTTCTTGGCACCAAATATTGAAGAGAGATGCATAAGGGAACCAACCTCAGTCTTTTCCCTCACAGTAATCCCCCCCGTTTGCCGGCGATCATCAAGGACCGACGTCAGCTTACGATGGGTATTTTTTTGTGCCTTTGTCTACTAAATTATTAATGGGTTTGGCACCTGGGCATCTGAAACCGTGGATATTCTTTATAAGTTGAATGTTTCTCACTGTAAGACGAACTGCTCCATGCTTTTCTATTAGAACAGTATCTGAATGGCTGTGATGGGCATGTTGATTGTTCTGTGTGAGTCTTAGATGATTCAAGATTCATGATTCAAAATCTTATGGAATACGAACAGTTTTCTATTCGTATACTTAAGTATATCTGCAGCAACAACTATTTCTGGGAGTAAAAAACAAACAAACAAACAAAAGAAATATTTGATTTAGTCTTTGGTTGTAACCCAAACCACTACTCCATATAAACTCTTATTGCAGGACAAAGTATTTAGATTTAGCACAGAATTTCTAAAAGTTGACACATAATCACTAACAGGATATTTGGACACAATCAAGGTAAGAATGACTAAAAACTCAAAGTGTAGTTTGCATGCCTCATTGGCCTGTGGTTAAAAGATGTAGCTGTAACTGTAAGTTTCTGTTGCACTTTAGCAATTTTCTAATATTTGAGGTAGGTTAGCAAAGAATTTTGATAATATGAAACAATGTGAACACTTCCATGTATATTAGCTAAGCTGACGTTACAGGCTTCATTTTTCAATATTTATCAATATTTCTAGGCAGATCTGACCCTTTTCCAGAATATTTCCATGACTCTACGCGTATTTACTGCATGTTTATTTTTAGCATCCTTAAAGGTGCTGAGACTGAATGATGATGACGTGCTCGTGCACAGAGATGTGGCTTGTCAAAAAACAAAACCTGAATTGCAATCTGACCATTCTAACAGTGGTTGTAGAGCCAGACCTCTACAAACAAAAGACATGAATCTGATCTGGGAATACAAATAAACAGATTATATATAAAAAAATATGACTTGGTTTGCTAATTCATGTAGGGAGCATGTGATGTAGCCATTGAGAAACAGAGGTGTGAGTCATATGATGTGAGAGGATGCCATGTGGTGTTGAATATTGGCTAAAAACACCACTGATCAAAGCTCATGTAAGACACTGCAAACACAACTTTTGGTTGTAACACTATGTTGCAGTGTCAGCATTTACCTGTCTGTTTATTAACTTGAGATGAATAAGCAGTTGTCAATCCGTCCAATATAGAGTCCCAAAATTTAAAATGTTTCACCGGCAATCAAGTCCTTCACCACAATGGCTGCATTTTGTGGTAACATTGTAAGCCAAATCAATTAACTTTACAAAATAACCCAATCTAACAGTGTGGTCGACTCATTTTCTATATAAAAAGTTAAATTATTTCCTGCTTTTTCCTCCATGTGCTCGCCAAGCATTTAGAAGATTCTGATACCATTTACTTGTCTAATTAATTCAAAGTCTCAATTAAGGCCTCCCACTCTCTGCAGTGGTCCCTTTTCATTCTGCACCAACGAGCTTGCCCTGGCATCACAGCCATAACCCACAGCTTGCCAAAACATTTCAATAACTGCCCGCATTAATTAGGACAAAAAGAAATTCTGAATGTTAATGAACTGCCTAGCTGATTTTCAGTGACTGTGGTTCACATGCTAATTTATGGAAAGTGCACTAACCTTTGCATGGATTGACCATCGTTGCCCACCATAACAATCTCTGGGCTGAGTCAGCTCAGCTTCTTTTGGGTTCTAGACAGCTCTGCCCAGATCCTAGCTGGACTTTAGTCAAGACTGCTTTTTCAATGAACTTGAAGTGGCTTTCACACTAAGCAAAAAGACAACAATTTGTATGAAGATTTTCAGTCTGGATTTAGAGTAAACCATAGTACAGAAACAGCATTGGTTAAAGTCACTAACAGCACTGGTTAAAGTCACTAATGATCTTCTCTTAGCCTCAGACAATGGACTTGTCTCCACTCTTGTCTTACTAGATCTT
>JAUMHF010000021.1:16965565-16976104 GCA_032359275.1 Microctenopoma steveboyesi | reverse complement strand
AAAAGAGGAAATCAATAGTGTGGGAGCATTACATGCTCCCCCACTAATAAAGAAAAAAGAGGAAATCAATAGTGTGGAGCATTTCATGCTCCCCCACTAATAATTTTTATCTAAATAAAACAAATGTTATGTCATATTTCACTCTACCGTAATGTGAAATGATTTTTTTAGTCTGTGCACTTGAAGTGGCAGCCTGTCAACAGGGGATGCTGTGGTTCCACCCCACCAGTCTCACAGGAAGAGGAAGGAGATAGTGTCAAAATCACAAAATATAATTTTAGAAAAACATTAAAATCTAAATAAATGCTAAGTATACAGCTTATGCAGACAGTGAGTGCTGTATATAATCTACAATCAAGTGTAATTTAAAAATGTTTTCTCTCTTATTTACCACATCCAAAAGGTCATGTGATGTATTTCCTGTTCCTTTGGGGCGCAAAAATCTTTACCATAGACCAATGTGTACCTAAACTTATGAGAGTACACTAGAGTAACAATGATAGCTTACAGTAGAAGGTAAAAGTGATGAATAGCAAACCGTGGAGGGGGGCAAACACAGGATCAACCTGATGACAGAGATAGCAGACAGATGTGAGTACAAGATGGTGACCTGGAAGTGAGATGGCAGTAAGGAAACTCAGTGTCTACCACTTGGGCAATAAGAAAACACAGACTCAGCAAAGAGAAGGAAGTCAAAACAGTTTGCTCAAGCACAAAATTTCCAGAAGCAAAGGGCAAGAAACTCACAACAAAAAATCTTCTCTCAATACACACAAAAATCCTTTTCCAGAGAAGCCAAAAAAATAAATCTGTTTTCAGTTAATATTCCAAACAAAAGTGTCTTCCCCGCACACAAATATTTAGTTATGGAGTTCCACAGGTCTCTGTGGTTGGACCTATACTTTTCCCCTTATACATGTCTTTAGGAGTTTAGGAGACACACATTATAGTGTAGGTCTATGGTAAAGAGCTTTGTTCCCCAAAGAAACAGGACATACATAAAAGAGCGAGACTTTTAAACTAAACGTGAATGTATATTATACACAGTACTCACTTTTTCATGTTTTCTAAAAAGATTTCATGTGAAGTATATTTTCTTTTTCTTCATGTGAGACTTGTGGGCCAGCGCCTCAGTGCCCCCTATTGACAGGCCGCCACTGCTGTAATTAATTATGTCTCAATAGCTCATTTAAAGCTTTCAGTTAATCCAGAATGCTGCAGCCAGAGTTCTGTGTTGATGACGTATGTGGTGACGTGTTAAGCCTGTAAGTCGCTTTGGATAAAAGTAAGCAAAGTAAAGTAAAGTAAAGTAAGATGGAAAGAAAAGAAGAAAGACAGTCTTACAACAGCCAGGAGGCAAACCACCCACCGGCAGAGGGCAACTATTAAAGGTGAGTAAACTCCCAAACACCGCCCACACCAGTCGCAGTACTATAAAGAGAGAAAGACAGGTTAAAAATCATTATAATAAAACTACAAAATCTCTAAAAACATTAACCTAAAACCATACTAACTAATAAAACGATAGTAATTTGCCTGTAAACAGACAAAACAAACAATTTATACAAGATAAAACATTAATAAATCAATGTAAATTATTAAGTTGAAACATACGTATTGGCATTACAGACATCATTCACTATTAATTAATTTTTTCAGCTCAAAGCGTCACACAGCCACACAACATCATTTTGCTCACTCCGTCTGTTCTACATTTATTATCCACTTGATGGCGCAGTAGAGCAAATGAAGCATCGAGAAGCTTTGATCCATGAGTGATCCCATTGGATGGAAAGTTTTACTGCTTCAAGCCTCATCTTGCCATCAATACATAGAATGAAAAGGGTTAGGGAAGGCTGAAGATGTAGAACTAACACTGCTGTGATGGTTTGCAGAAGCCACAATACAATCAAATCATTTCACATCATTTGTAAGCATTTCACTGCATATCGTACTGTGTATGACTGTGCACGTGACAAATAAAATCTGAATCTGAATCTGAAATTCTTTCCTCTCATCTCTTCTAAAACCTATCAGTAACAGTGAAGCAGGAGGAATAAAATCTAGAACTCACAAGTCCCTCAAATAGCCCCGTCACAGTGTAACCACTTGGGCTGATTGGAAGACAGACAGAAAAGAGGCAGAACTTATAAAACAGGAAATGTTCAAAGTAAAAGCAACTATAAGCTAAAAATGATACAGATCACACCAGGGTTTCAGGGCTAAAATGTGAAACCGTTCCCAGTCATGTACATGTACATACTGTTGTTAAAAGCAGAGACAATACCTACATTGTGGTAAACATGGAGACATACTGCTATGTTTTATGTCTATGAAATATGAGTTTATGTAATTTGCTAACCATTTCATTCTATTTATCTTAAGGCTGAATCAAGCTGAAGACTCCCCCACTCAAATTGATCATCTTTTATCTCTCTCATGTGGTTCCTTGTGTTTGTGGTGCTGGTGGTTTTGTGTGTCAGCAAGCATTTGCTGTGGCAACACGACTGAGTTAAATAAATGAATGTTACTGACTTACATAGGAGGTGTTGGTCTCTATTATTTACCCTACTCAGAGACCTCCAAGGTTCGTCTTTTAGGAGTCGGAAGCCATTCAATTTAAAGTTAAAATCAATTTTAATATCAGAAGAATAAGAGTTACAGCGCGCTGGGTCGGAGTGCTATCTAACCAACAGACAGAAATGTCAGTCAGCTGGCCAGTCCAGACTGACTGGTCTAACCTTACAGACCCAATATAAATGTGCAATGGTACAAAGGAGCATCCTCTTCTTCTTGTTGTCTTCTGATTGGCTTGTCACCGTTGCTACCAGGAAGCTTGCAGTCCTTCTTGTCCACGTGGCTGTTGCTTACTGCATGTTGCTCCTTATACCCTGTAGAGACAAATACTAAAGGCACATATGCACAGAGATAGATTCACACTTTTCTATCACCAATCGCAGTTCTGCTGAAACCAAACCACCTTTCCTTGAAAGAGACATCTGTGACCTGCTCCATTTCTTGTTTTGAGCTGTCACCCTATGTCTGGTTTTATCTTTGAACTTCTGAACTTTCTTCTGCATATGCAAGCACAAAACACCTGCTTGGTCTGGTGTCACCCAAAGGTCAAGTAGCTGTTTTATAGAACATGGCTAAGATTATATTTTATTTGCAAAATATTCAATAGTAGCATAAAAGTATTAAGACTTATGTTTTACACATATAATAATGATCAAAATATCCAACAGAGGCTTGACACGATCCAGGGATTGTCTTTCAAACAAATATAGCTATAGTTACAGTAACATCTGATGTGTCATTTCACATACCACTTACTCTTTTGTTCATATTTAATGAAACAATGTTTTATTTTGTTTATATAGTGCCTAATCAATTACCCTGCCTGCTCTGGCCTCTGTGGGGATCTCCTGTGGAGACGGCATCCAAATAGATTTGAGGTTCTGGTGTGGCTGGTGGAGTTGGGGAGGGAATCAAAAAGGCAATGTGATTAATGACAACCCAATGACGTGCATCTACCCTGCCCGAGAGCAGCCAAAGCAGTGTTGACCTTATCGTGGTTGTATTGTAGAGTTTTCTGCCAGCCAATTACTGTCTTTACAGATTTGATTTATCATATAGCCTCATAATAACTAGCTTTGTGTGAATGGAAACGTGAGAATGATGAGAGAAGTTGCCATAATTTACTCTTTGGTGTAAAATTTTATTTTCAAAAATGTAGTAGGTGATCTGACTCCCTAAAAAAATAATCCAAATCCAAAGCATGGGGTTTATGACACAAATAATTCAGCACTATTTAAAACAACAAACGAACAGCATACCCAGTTTAAATGAGCATGTACTAGACGGGTACCAGACAAATCCGCCACATATCAAGACAGCATAGCATTGCCATCATCATGTCAGGGTGAAATAACTAGCTTGCTCTGTGAGGATGTTAAGAGAATTTGAAGAATATTTCTGTCAACTGAAACCGGTAATAGAAATTCCACTGTTTCATAATCCCTGTGCCACAAACCCAAGCGGATCTCTGCAAGACCCTAATCAAATTTACAAATAAGGATGTGTTGTATGTCTTCTGCAGAGCAATATCAGTAGGCAAATTGATGACAGTGCACTCGCTACTGTGTGTATTTTTGTGTGGTGTGCAAAAATCTGCAAAGATTGCAACAAACTACATGTGACGTTTTATGGTAGTTGTAAGGTGTCGATGTCTTTGTCACTTGTGACTTTTACTGTGCTTGCTTACAGCATGTACAGCAGACCCCTTCTTGATCTAATGAAGGCCGTTGGATAATAAAACTGATTCAGTGTCTGCTGATGAACAATCTAATGCAGACACCAGAGACTGTAATCATAGGCAATGTCCCAAAACAACATCCTGAGTCATCACGTTCTTTATCAGACTGAATATTTACAGGCAGATTGACTCTGCTTCCACAGGCAACTGAAGACCATCGCTCTGATTGCTTGCTCACTGGTACTTACTGCCAAAGTGTTTTCATCCGTGGATGGATAAAATGTTTTTGCAAGTAATCGGATCTAACTAATTTCCTTCTGTAGCTTACTGTGGAGACTCCGAGCTCTAGAAACATTGTGTTGAGAATAACGTACAGTAAATTGTCGTCAGAATAATATCTGTCACACTTAGATACAGTAGCATTTATTACAGTGTATATTTCTTAATGAAAAATGTGAATGTCAGCATAAATAGCCCACTTCTTACTGTTCAGTAATGACAAAATAATGAAATAGTCTTGCAGAAGAAGAGTAGAATTCACAACACATAACACCATATTATGACATGTCTGTAATAACGTAACTACAATTAACCTTCATTGAACATATAAATACTCAGTGTAAGCAAAACTACACAATAATTATCTGTGAGATCTACATAAATAATTATCACAATTTGCATGCTTTTTTAGGTTACCACAACTCTGGCATTATTGAGGAAATGTAATTATTAAATGTAAACAGTAAAAAATGGAGTGTCAATATTTTAGAGGTAACCTATTTTAACCTAGATAGAGTATTTACAACTCTATGAGGAGTAAACCAGCAGAGTTAAAAGTCAGAGTAAAGGTTTAACTCCACACAGTGTTGATCAGTACCAGTCTGTAAGTGTGCGCGATCTTAGAGCAAACATTTCATTTCTAATTTTGACACTAAATTGAGTAGAATTAACACTGAAAAGTTAACACTGACCACAGAGTAAAAAAATGTAATTTTGAGTGGGACCAAATGTTATCTGTACGGGGTTAAAATCAATCTCTCTAAGTGTAAATTTGACACTTGGTTTTTTACTGTATAGTTCCCCTAATATATTTTTTTCTTAAATACTAACGATAAATTGTTTAACATTCTTGTGGATTATTAGTAACTTGATAATAAATCAATGATAATAAATCACAGAGCAATTTTAGCTTTAACTCACATTGTATTACTTATTGTTCCAGGCATGAAGTACATCCAGTACATCACTAGTAACGTGTTAATTTAATTTTATGTTTATTAAAATGTACATTTGATGAATAAAACATTGTAAAACATACTTACTTGCTTACCGATATTACTTATATAGTCAATATTAGGCACACACTTGTTTACCCTCTTTCTCTGTTGTCGTGTTGACACAGTTTGTCAAGTCCCAGCAATTCAAATGTGTTTCAAACTTTTACAGGATGCACACACACTGCTGACTGGTGACAAATTCATTGGTTCAAAGAAGGATTACATTAAGCTAAGTAGACGTCATTAGTTTTATTTGGGCTGATTTTAATAATAAGAATAATTCTGTAACACACTACAACATGGACATGTAAAAATGCAGATGAATGCTGAAAATGTTTTAATGCCGAGTTTTACCTTGCCATCACTGTGAACCTTTTTTTAGAGTGTAGTGCTGCAGGGTTCTGCAGAGATCAAAGTCCCTCCCCTCAATTTTATGGTTTGTCTTTACTGGACTGCACAAATGAGAGAGAGCAAGACTGATGCACTGGTACCCAGTCCCGTGCAGAGCTTGAATATGCTGAGGATTAATCATTCATCATCTTTTCATGAACACCATGGACACTCGTGTTGTATACACAGGAGGAAGTACACTTTTTTAAGCTAGAAAATATTCATTATGGACATTTCTATGCTTAAGCAAAACCTCAAAAGGTGGAGGCAAGAAGCTTCAACTAATGTAAACTTCTTTACAATCTGAACAAACGTAAGCCGAATCAGTTCTAGGTGAAGATGCCTTCCTCTCCTGGTATCAAGCGTCATGAGCATGTGGACTTGATGTACATCTCCATCGAGTCAGCTATTGCCCTGGCTTCTGTGGTAGGAAATGTGCTGGTGGTGCTGGTGGTCTGCGTGAACCGGACTCTCCGCAATACCACTTTCTCCTTTATCGTGTCCTTAGCAGTGGCTGATATTTCTGTGGGAGCTTTGGTCATTCCTCTGGCTATTATCATCAGTCTGGGACTAAATACTCAGTTTTACACCTGCCTCTTCTTCTCCTGCCTTCTGTTGATCATCACCCAGAGCTCTATTCTTTCCCTGCTGGCTATTGCCATCGACAGATATCTGCGAGTCAAGATTCCTACCAGGTGAGCAACTGTTGTCAAACCACAGGAAGATCAATATAATATTAATTAACATAAATAGGAAATAAATCACCAGTTTAAATTGTAATTTGTTTTTTCTGTACTGTAGAAATTATTATTATTATGTTTTCAAATAACAACTTTGGCTTGACTGTCATTGCATTGATTGCAATTCACAGCAAATCTCTTATTTGGCTGCTACTTCTGGGCCATTAATGTTTTAGAAGTCAAGTAGTAGTACTGTGGTATTTCTTTTTTGTTACTCTTTGCATAAGATGTGTGCTTTCAGCCTGAGAAAGGCCATCAGAGCAGGTTCTTAATGTGATTTCCGACATGGCGCCATGTATACAGTACCTTTGACTGGTCTAAAGCAAATCAATGGACTGGGCATCAAGCCTTTTAAATTAATTGAAATGATCCTGTCTGCCCAAATAATTGACAGAGACAGAGCGTGTTAAGGAATTTGGCAGTCACCCCACACCAACTTTTGTTTATCAATTTGATGTAGTTGTCAATAACTCTTACGGAAGAACGGTCTTGACTGGCACTCGTTCAAAGAAGTACTATCACAGTGAGACAAATGCGTACATTAAAGTGGTTGGAATCACTTCTTGATATTTGTTATTTCTTTACCAATACCAGGTACAGCATCATAGTTACCCAAGGAAGGGTAAATGTGGCAATTTGTTTGTGTTGGATCCTCTCCTTCGTCGCTGGATTGGTTCCAATGATTGGCTGGAATAAGCGTGATACTCATGGAAACTTCAGCGGTGCCAGTGAGATTGTCTGCAAATTCACCACAGTCATCAGGATGGACTACATGGTGTATTTCAATTTCTTTGGCTGGGTGGTGGTGCCATTGACCGTAATGATTGCTCTATACGCAGAGATTTTTAGGGTGATCCGGCAGCAGCTGAACCGGCGCGCTGAAGCCACTTGTGATGCAGACAAGTACTATCGAAAGGAGTTGAGGCTGGCGAAATCACTGGCCTTGGTTGTGTTTTTCTTTGCTGTGTGTTGGCTGCCGATACACATTATGAACTGCGTCACTTTCTTCTGCTCAAAGTGTTACATACCTGAATATGCCACAAATGTAGGGATTTTCATGTCGCATGTGAACTCAGCTCTCAATCCGATGGTTTATGCCTTCAGAATAAAGAGGTTCCGCGTGACGCTGATCCAGATCACTCGCCGTTGCATGTTATGCAAACCCGCTGAAACCACTCCATGTTCCATCAGCACAGCGGCCGTAAATGATAAAGTGGATGCAAATGTATAGCAAAGACTGCACTATAGCTGTGTATGTGGCTTACGGTACAATCGTTTACATTGTCACAGGTCTCAAGAAACTGAGCCTGCAAAATAAGCAAAAACACAATTTGGCTTTCACTCATTGCTTTCTAAACTAATACTGAATAATAATATATAGAGGATTCCATTTCATTTCATCCTATGAAAGCTTGTTGATACATTTTCAAAATAAACATGTGCATCTTCTTAATTAAATATGTTTATATATATATAAGTTTATATTTCTTATTTCACAAACACAAGATTAGGATAACAACCATTACCGGTTTCAAATATATATTTGTCCACTTAAAGAACATATTATTTTCCCACATTCAAAGTTGAAATAGAGTATATAGTATAATAATGCTATATATCCCCCTTGGGGGAATTGTTGTTTGGACAGCTGCTAGACTTGTGTCAGTGCTACTACTGGGTTTCAGTGTCTTGTCCAAGGACACCTCGACACGTAGCTTCAGGGAACTGAGAATCGAACCGCTCAACCTCAGGTTGAAGGACGACTGCTCTACCCACTGACCTTTCATGCCGATCTTAGACGCTCCACACTATGATAAATCACCCTGTACAGAAAAGTGCAAAGGCTCTCTCTGAAATGCCAATTAACAATAAAGCCAATAACCCAAATGAAACAAAACTCTGGCACCAACGCAACTTAGCCATCAGCCATTATCACAGTGTGCAGGCACCTTTTCAGCTAATTCAGCTGGTTGGAGCCATATTTTAAGTGCTCTGCAGTTGAAAAGGCTCTGAGGCATTTAACTAAATTATACACAGAATATTATGCTGAAGCGATGTATTTTAACTCTAAAGTTATGTCTAGTGTG
Source organism: Microctenopoma steveboyesi (assembly GCA_032359275.1). Taxonomy (NCBI): domain Eukaryota; kingdom Metazoa; phylum Chordata; class Actinopteri; order Anabantiformes; family Anabantidae; genus Microctenopoma; species Microctenopoma steveboyesi. The sequence continues at coordinate 16,967,355 of JAUMHF010000021.1, read as the reverse complement.
TGCATTGAAAGTTTTATAATGTGTAAAAAATGAACTCTAGTATTGTATTAGAAAAAATGCTCAGGACAAACGAAACAAAAAAGGCCAGTAAACAACTGTGACAGCATTATCCCAGTGATTTTAGAATCATACAGAGGTATGAATAGATTGTGTAAATAGCTTATGTTTTATATCTTATCCCAAATATGGTAAATGTCAACAACTCATTAAAAAACAATTCAGTTAGGGATGTTTGATATTGGCTTTTGGCCCCTGTGGTAGGAATAAGCTGGTGGTGCTGTAGGGCTGTTTGTGAACCAGACTCTCCATAATACCACCTTCTTCTTCATTATGTCTCCTCCTGTGGATGTTTTGTCATCACTTTGGGATTAAATATTTGTTTACATATGCCACATGACCACTCAGAGCTCCATCACTTCCTAGCTTGATGTCTCCACTGACGGGCTCTTAACATGTGAGGAACTGTTACATCTTGAATAGTTTTATTTGATTATATTGTGACTTTGCATTAATCTGAGGATGAGAAAAGATAGGCTTGTTCCAGAAGACTGTGTTGGTTGATGCATATTATGATGTCACAGCGTAGAAGTATTAGCGTATCAATTTACTAATTGTGGGTCTGTTTACAGGAAGACCAATGAAATATTAATAACTGATGGACATTTGAAGCGAGTGTTAACATAGTCACTGACTGATTGAATTTGAATCTTCCCGTCCATTGAAGGTTTCTTTAAATTAGTTAATTCCAAAAATGTTACTTTCACTCAAACATATATAACTAAATCAAAAATTGATAACTTTGCAGTGCTCTGCCAATTTTTCCAGAGCTGTATATTAATTCAGCCTGATATAATTTTGAATTGATACATCATCACAGCATCTTCCTATATTACTAATTTGAGAAAAATGTGTACTTAGATTCACTAAGTAAATGATTTGTTTTTCCTCATAACCAAAATGTTGACGACAGGAATTGCATTTACTGCTACTCCACTGCCTAAAATGCCTTAATTTGATAAAACTACTTTCCAAGATTAGTAGTAGTAGTAGTAGAACAGTTAATTACAGAAGAAGTACCAATAATCTGTGGTCCTCCTTTTTTATCGATCAGAGCATTGTAAAGAGTCGATAAAGCTTAGGTTCTCAAAGTGATGTCTGACATGGCACCATATATATTTTTACCCAGTTTACGGCAAATCAATGGACTGTGCATCAAGGCTTTTAAGTAAATTAGAAGGTGAAAGTGATCATTCTAAAAAAATGGACTTAAAACTATTCACACCCCTAAAGAAAACTGAATAAATGCACCATTCAACAATGATTCACATAAAACCATGTGTATTTTCAGTGATCCTATAAAACCATAAGTATTGGTATCAAATGCATATTTGCCCAATATAAAACAATGATCACACATTTATGTGGCATATAATTTAGATATGTAAATAAATCACATAAGCATAACAACTGATGATAAATTTTTGATGTGTGAATATATCACATACAAAATCCAACATCATCATAAGAAATATATCTGCTGAACATTCAATTCAAGCAGTTTAACTTCCCCAAAAGGTATTGCATTGCAGGTGGTAAATCATGACTCCACATGTTTAATTTAACAGAAAAAAGTAACATTTGTCTAACAATAAATGCATTTGAGCTTAGGAGTGCCAATTAAATATTATCCCACATCCCTGAATAGCAAATCAACAACTAGAAAGTTCCTGGGGAAACTTTGAAGGTGCCTGCCGCCGTGCGCTGATGCAGACCCAACTGCCCAATGCTGA
>JAUMHF010000021.1:16924071-16964436 GCA_032359275.1 Microctenopoma steveboyesi | reverse complement strand
AAGGTTCAGTAGGAACCAAGAGAATATATTACTATTAAGTTAACAGTATTAACATAATGGAGTACAGTTACTAACACAATATATATTGGTCATACCATAACAGTTTATTCATAAATCACATTTCACACAGCAGCATAGCTGACCAAAGTGCTGCACAAGCTAAGAACACTTTAACACTAATACAGCAACACAAGTTAAAAAACACCAGTTTGGAGGTGGAGAATAGTAGTTGCCTGCATTACATGCCAGGCACCTAATAAATGATTCTATAAAGAGACCAGTTTAGAGGTGGAGAACAATAGGTGCCTCTTTTTTTATGGCAGGCACCTAATAAAGCAAATAACCTAAATGAAACAAAACTCGGGCACCATCAAACTTAGCCATTAGTCTTTATCACAGTGTGCAGGCACCTTTTCAGCTAATTCAGCTGGTTTCCACCATATTTTAATAATTGTGGGAACTGAAAAGGCTGTGAAGCATTTGACTGAATTATCCACAGAACATTGTGCTGTAGTGATTTATTCAAAGTCTAAAGCTAATACTTCTGCTGAAGCTGCATCAGCTCTGCTCTGTCATCAGTTTGACTTCAACCTGGTTTTTACCACACTACTTCCACTCACAATAATACAGTAAAATGGTCTGGTTTAGACTATGTACCTTTTACTGTTTTTACTTTTACTTGAGTATTAACTTCCTGTGCATTCACAAAAGATAGTTATTTAACTCAATGTATTTTAATTCATATTTCAGGAGTACTGTGAATTGTAAAGTTGAATAGTTTCACATGAACATGCTGTTATCTGAGATTTTTATCCTCTGTGTCTGTCTGTCCCTTCCTAACAAACACATCAATAAGTATTTTACCATCTGTCACCTTCATCCTTGCTGAGGGATTTGAAAGTGCTGAGTGTGGTCTAATCCTCAGCCCTCATCTTAGTGAGGTATGTGCTACATAACCAATGTGGCATTTAAAGCTCCTGTAGTACACGCTCCCAGCTGGTGGCCTACCAAATTCTGGAAGGGCATGGTGTAGATGTGGAGTCAAAAAGCCAAGACTTTGTCTTTTGTGCACCTATCTCCGTCCTCAAGCAATCGTCTTTCAGGTAAGACCCTTCGTTTGAAAACAGCTGCACCACAATTGTGTGAAGACTTGTGTGAAGGTGAACAGTGAAGGTACTGTCTACACTTGAAAGTGATCACAGCACTTCTGTCATTTTAATATATACACACAGAAATCCACACTAAAATGACAGAAACAGAGGGAGCGGAGGGTGGCCTAGACCTGGAGGCCCCAGAAGAAGAGCTGGATGATGAGCAGGCCGCCTTACTACACCTCAGCAAACACAGTGACGCACGGCAAGCACTTTCTTGGGAGCAGCGGACCTTCAGAGAGAAGGCGAACTATTACATAGATCGTACATTCCTCGGCTTGTTGTTGATTTTCTTCCTCGTGCTGCTGGCAGAGTTTTGTTATAAAATATGGTATGTGACGAACGGGAAAAAGATTGCAGAGTTTGTGTCAGATTCTGTGGTCTTTTTGTTAGACTGGCTCTTCACCCAGGAGAGACAAGAGGAGCTGGATGAATTGTAGTTAAATAAAGCCACTGTTTTATTGTTTATACCAGTATCAGTATAACCAGCACTGCTGTGTGGAATGACCACCTAAATATTTAACATATAATTGGCATTACAAAAACCTTCTACGGAATCGATTTATACATGCATTTAGAAATAAAGTTATATGTTATTGATTTCTCAAATTTATTTTTCATGTGAAATGATTGGAAAAATTGTCATAAATACTACAGCACATGAGCTTTTTAGCATCTCCACCTTGTGGTTGTTTTTTATGTGTAGCTTTTATGCTTAATAAAATATTCTGAAAAGCTTGATGGCAATAAACTAGATACAATAAAATACAATAAAATGTCTTTTTACGCAGTATGCAGTAGATAGAAAATGTGATAAACTAAAATTAAGCTTAAATGAGCATAATAACTCCTGGACTGTAGAAGAGCAAGCTTTGAGCAGTCAGATTTTCCTCTGTGTGTGTCATCATAGATTTTTATATTACAGTGGGTTACAGTGATAAAAAGTGTGTGAAAGGTGAGGCCTGGTAGCTTAATGGTTAAGCGTCAGACTGGGATGCAGAATGTTGTAGGTTTGAACCCCGTCTGACTCCTAATCCATCCCCTACCAGGTGTGTCTCTGAGCCAGACACCCAGCGCTAGCTCCCTCAGTTCCTGGGTAAGACACTAAAGCCTGAAAAGAATTAATAAAATAAGAATTAATGTTTTTAGAATTATTAGGCTTCTAGTTTTGTCTGTTTGGGATTATTCCAATAATTCAACTCAGCCTCATTAACTCTATTAGCACACTAATGCACGTGTGTGTTTGTTAAATTTGAGTTGTGAGTTTGATAAATTTCAAAGTGTGTAGATAAGTGATGTTTAGGACTGACATCGAAATGAACCAATGAAATCAACGCGCTCCAACGTTCTACAGGTTCCGGTGCCGCCCCTTCTTCCTCCCGGATTTTCTAGCGTGACCGACGTTTCGTGTCTGTTTAGACTTAAAAGTAAGTAAATATAGCTGCAGTTTTTACTCACGGTATCGATTAATTTACATCAGATAATGAATTCAATATGATATACCCCCCGTGGTTGCTTTTAATCACTTAAAAAAAGCGTGTTACTAGCACTGAAGCCTCTGTCTGTAAAGCAGGACAGAGAGACACCGGACGCCATGCTGCCTTAGCTCATAATAACAAGACAGTAACCATTATTAAACTGCTATAGAGGCTTCTATAACAGCCAGCAACAGTGAAATATTAATTACTACGCTGACCATTGTATTGTTGTCTTCTGTTCGTGTGTATACAGTGTGACAAAGTTTAGATGTTTGAGATAACTATAGTTGGTAAATTCTAATTCAGAGGTAAAACAGGGCTAACGTTAGCTAAGCTAAGCTAACGTCAACGTGGGCTCCTCCCAAGCATCTCAAGTTATTCGAGCAATTACATTACTACAGTGTTTAGGCCGATTGTGGTTTATGAAATCTACTGTAGTTATTATTCAGAGCTGTGTATACTTAACACATTTACACCACGTTGTCCAAATGTGCGTGTAAACCGTAAACCTGCCAAGTGGGTAAAGCGTTGATTTTAGCCCCCTAGTCTTAATTACAAGCTCTGAAGTAAGATAAACTGTACTGGCAGAGAAATAGGTAAACCATATTATGTGTGAGATTTAGAATGTATTTTTTATCTAAAATTATTTAAATAATGTCCAGTAACATTAGGTCTATGCTAACTGTGGTAATAACCTTTCTTCGACAGGGTGAATGTCAGCTATTACTACTTAATGACTTACATGGACAAAATCATTAACTAGAAAAATGAATAGAAATGGATTTTAAAAATGATAAGGTGCCGCTTAACAATCATAAGCCTGCAGTTTGCTGTCTCTTTATTCATTTGTTTATTATTTACAAAATTACCAATTTATATCTCAAAAGATTGAGATAAAAGTCTGTCATTAAAGCTGCGAACATTCAACCAGATTTTATCACACAAAGGAGGTGCCTGTCTCAAGTTGCGACATACTTAATCTTCCCACACTTGAAAATAGTGTTGCATGTGTGACGCACGTTTTTCACCTGTCATTTCAGAATGCGTTACGTGGCCGCTTACCTCCTTGCTGTTCTTGGTGGAAACACCAGCCCCTCTGCAAAGGACATCAAAGCCATCTTGGGCAGCGTAGGAATTGAGGCTGATGATGAACGCTTAAACAAGGTATTTTCATTCCATAATGGCATAATATTCAGTTAAGAGCCCATTTGTGATGAATGAACAATAAATGTAACATTTCTTTCTAGGTCATAAGTGAGCTGAATGGGAAAGACATCAAGGAAGTCATGAACTCAGGTAAATGCTGTGAAATAGGGCTGCTGCAACTAATCAATTACTAAAAAAGTTGGCAATGAATTACGCGATCTCACCAGGTTGACCGCACCAGAGTTCGGCATTTGGTGGTGGTTACTCGTTATCCAGCTTGACAAGCATGACAAGTTAGCGTTAGCTCATTAATAACAGCGGTAAAGCAGGGGTGGTATAGTTACTTTGGACGTTGCTAGTCTAAAGACATGTTTTATTCAATCGCCTTTTTTGGACAGTTCATTATCTGTTATGTATATTGTTTTGAACCTTAAATAGCTACACTGCGAAAGAAGCTTTTCTTACTCTGTAATTTTGTCTCGTTTCCAGTCCAAATAACGATTTATCGATTTATCCAAAAATAATTGACAGATCAATTGATTATTAAAATAATCATTAGTTGCAGCCCTACTGTGAAATATAAAGAACGAAAGGATTTAAGATGCCATCTTTGAGAGATGGGTAACCTTACTCTTGTTTTCTACAGGCCTCTCAAAGTTGGTCTCCGTGCCAGCAGGCGGTGCTGTAGCAGCTCCTTCTGCTGCTGCTGCTGCTGGGCCCGCTGGAGCTGGGGCTACGCCTGCTGCTGGTATGTATATACTCCTCATTCACAATTCATTATTGCTGTAGGATTGCTTGAGAACTTAGATCACATTTTGTATTATTGCAAACAATTGCCAACAATGCCAATACTACGATGTCCCCAGCCCACCCCATGAATCTGCAAGATTTAAAATACAAAAAACTTTCTAGAATCCCAAAGGGAAATTGTTGTGTCAAATAAACTAACATACCTCAGAAAGTATTTGGATTTGTCATATTTTGACATTTTGAGAGGGGTGAAGTAGCTGAAGAGTTTAATGTATAATATGTGCATGTTAAGTAAAAAGTTTTTGGTAAAAGAGTAAAAACCGTTATTTTCCGATACGATAATATAGGACGCCCCTAGTTTTCTGATTCTTGGAAACATCCATCTTAGTGTTGACATTTGTCTTGATCCATTTTCTTTCCAGCGGAAGAGAAAAAGGAAGAGAAGAAAGAGGAATCCGAAGAGTCTGATGAAGACATGGGCTTTGGACTGTTTGATTAATCTGCCTTCTCTGTTTAAAAAGCAATAAAAATGTAAAAGGTTTACACAAATCATGTTCTCTGTCCTTTTTTAGTTTTCAATGTATGACTGCACAAAGGTAATTATTCTTAAACACACTGCGGTTAAATGTAGAAATGGCTGTGTGGCGTTCAGGATTGCTGCTGAAAATAATCAACATACGCCCCTTCCTCATTGGGTAATCCAGACCACACATGAGGTCAGTCTGTGGCAAACTTACAGGCTTAAAGCGAGAAGCAGTGAGCCAAATACAAAGGTAACCACACTGTCAACATTCAAAACAAGATTACAACCTGCATGTCAACAGAATTTAGGTTTTAGTCATGATCTCTTGAATTTAACAAATTAATTTCAAATGTGTCACACAGAAAAATGTTTGGCTTCACCTATAAACGGAACTAGAGGATGGTTGCTGTGTGGAGGTAGAGCTCTGTTACTGCAGGTGCAGGGCGATTGCAGTGAAACAGGTTATTTAGTCGGTGCTTTACTCACTGTGTGAACAAACGCCTGTCACAGCCTAAACTTCCCAGTGTATATGTGAGGCGGGAGTCACTTCACATTAACTTTCTGTTCATTTATACTCGGCCTAGATTTCCTGACTTCCTATAATAACTTGGAGAATCCATCAGAGGTATGTGATCTTGATCTGCCCAGCCCCTTGCACGTTTTTTTTTCTACACATTAAGCACGTTGAGCTTTAGAGCTTCACACAGAGAAACCAACATATCTGAACTTGTTAAAGAGCGAGCGTTCTTTCCTTGCAGGCGAACCTGTTAATCAGCAGCCATCACGCTATGACTTAACTGAGCAAATGTCTGACTGTCACATTCCATCTTATAATTAACCAGCTCTCTGTTTGCTGCGAGTCTGCTATAGATGCCCCTAAAATGTCTGCATTTGTTCATATTATAACATTTTTATTTTATATTGTTTTATTTACACAATAGAACATAAAACAGTGTTTCCTGTAGCGTCTCAATTTCACTCTTAGTTGTTGCGGGAAAAATACATAATCCCACGCTGCGGGCTATTGTCTCTCCAATTTAGGGAAGTTATGTAGAACAGCTGCAGAGGTGTGGCAGAGGCAATGTCTTTTCATTTGCTTCATATTTCCATGCCTAGCCTACATGTACTAGAGGAGAGCTGAAATCTGTGGTCTCCTAAAATGAAGGGGAACTAAAGTAAGACCAGGATTGGAGGAAAGGTCTGAAGGAAACAAATAGAATTTGTCTTTCCCTGTTTGTGGATGAGTCATTTGTATGCATTTTGCTCAGCACTGCTTTAGAGCCAAGACTCTCCCATCATCAAGTATTTCTCCTCTTTTAAACAAGTCCAAGCAGCTACACATTGGCCTCCAGCTACTCTTTCTGTCAAGAGCAGGGTGATGGGATTCCTTGCAGTAAAAGGTGGGTAAAGCTTATCTGATGGCATGAAGTCAATGACGTCATGAGACTCGCCTTAGCACACCTTGATGTTATATTCTTTTTTAATTTAATCACAAAGATTCAAACATGTATAGAGAAATAAGTGATGTTTCAAAAAGGCTGCATTCGGAAATGAATTCAATATAATTTATTTTAGTGTGTAACATGAACGCCAGCATTCATATCAGCAAACAATTAATTCACAGTTTAGACCTAGACCAGTTTACACACATATCAGAGATTAATGCATTGCTGGTTAGTATCACAAATTGTTGATTCAGAGGTGGATTTGGACAAACGGAGACAATTTCCTGTAGCCAGTACATGTGATGTTTCAACAGACACAAATCTACCAAGTTCTCTTCAGCTTTGTTTCACCACAATGCGTCTCAGAATTACACAAGTATCTTAATGTTAAAGTGAAAATGACAATAACCATTTGTGTCTCATTGTTGGATAGCTCTTCTGCTGTAAAAAACAAAAAAAACACATATATACATGTCTAAAAGGGAACCTGCGCTTGCAACACACTCTTAACCACATCTGTGATCATGAGACTGAGAAAAGCTTCACTTGCACCGATGATTCCGTTTTTGCACCGTTAGTCCTCACAGTCGGACCACGGATGATCTGTGCATGCCTGCAAAATACAGGAAGAGAGTACCACAGCGTGTCACTGATATACAGATATCAGATAACAGATATACAGTACTCTACATACAGTATTTAAATAACATCTACACAGTGGTCTTTACCTGTTTGTACTCAAATCTGTCCAGTAGGTAACGGTTCCCCAGACACGTAATGTGACTTATATTCTGCCTGGAGAGCCCAGCTATCCTGGCTGTGAAGTCGAGCGTAAAGGCCAACTTGACCAACTCAGGTGCTGTCGGTAAGACAGTGAGAGGCGCGCAGGTCGGTGTTGCTTCTTTCGCCAGATAGGCATCAGCCAACTTCTGGAAAGAAGTGTATGACATCCCCTGGAAGAAGTTGTTCAGGGTGGGGTTATCTCTCAGCTGGAAAACATAATGAGAAGAAAGCTGTAAGTAACTAAAATACTAAATGGGTTAAGCGTCAGACTGGGATACAGAAGGTCGCAGGTTCAAACCCCGTCTGACTCCTAATCCATCCCCTACCAGGTGTGTCCCTGAGCCAGAAACCCAGCGCTAGCTCCCTGTAAGTCACTTTGGATAAAAGGAAACTAAAGTAACGTGAAGATTTATACCTATGATTCAATCAGTACATGAAACGGACGAGTTTCATACACATTTCAACTCCACTGTATAAACAAAACTTCAGCGGACCAAAGTACAGTTGCATGACGCGTTGTTTTGCATAGCCCTCAAACGTACTCTCGACACCTATTCATCTCACCCTGCTGTTATCTGGACTGTTGATAATGTTGGCCTCGTGTCTGTTGTGTCAAGGTGTTTTCCAAGACTCGGAAAATGTTAAACTCGTGCAGAAGTACAGATGGGTGTTTGAGACAATTATGCTGCGCCAGAAAAAAAACGCAGCATAGATAAGAGGGTTCGTGGCATTTAACATGAAGTTTGAACTTTGCATACAGCTTTTATGGTTTACTGGCATGCATTACATTCTGTTAGACCGCCTGAAGCACCTCTGACAAACCTGCTTGTTAAAATAATTCAGCCATGATCTTGATCTGAATGATTTGTAAAGAGCTGTCGAAGCACGGTAACTATCCTGTACTTTTAGTAAATTGAACACCAACCTTGTCATCTATCGCATCGCCCTGCTCCTTAGTCAGAGCAATGATTCTGTTGATGACTTCCTCTGAGGAAAAAAAACAAAACCAATTATGAAATCACTCTGTGGGACAACTAAACATCAACACAGAGAGAAGAAAAGGCGACAGGCTGGATAAATTCTGCAGCTTCACAGTCGACTGAACTTTCACAAGCTACTTTTACAAATGTTGAAACTGGCTTAATGTGAATCATCAGAGACTTCTTCTCACCATCTGAAAGAGGTTTAACTTCCTCTTTTTCTTTGACCTCATGGACAATTTTTTCCATTTCCTCTGACACCTTTTCATAGTACGAGTAGTTCAGTTCCACAGCTGCAAAAACACACAGACATACTTATAAATGCACTTCTGCAAAAGCACAGTAATGTGGCTCTGCTTTCCTCTGAATTTGCCTCTGACATTAAACAATTCAACTTGTCATACCGAGGTTAATTTATCAAGTTGGATCCACACACTTACGTTCAACTCCAGTGATGTCAGCAGAGTTGACATCTTTACCGGGTTTATTCAGCTTTATCAGAGAGTTTCTTTTGGAAAGTCTTCTTTTAATGGACTTCTTTCTTAAACTCTTCCTTTTCTGTAACGTGACAGGCGCTGTGGGCAGGCAGGAGACCGCAGCCTCAGAGACCGCATCTTCTTCGGGCTCGGGCACCTCAGGGGGGCTGTCCTGCTCTTCCTCCTTCTCCTCGTTGCTCTTCCGAGAGAAAATGCCAAATAAACTTTTCCAAAATGATGGTTTCTTGTTCTTCTTTGTCTTCTTGCTGGATTTTTCTGAGGCAGTGGGACGCGTCTCCGGCTGAAATGTGGGACATTCGTCTCTGAAAACGGGACTAGTTTCCCCGTTGTGTAATCCATCATCCAGGTGTAGAGAAGGGTCGCTGGAATGTCGCCTATGCCTTTTTGTCACCCACTTTTCCTTCCGCTCAACTCTCTGATCCACGGGTGTCCCATCGTTTAAGCTGAGGCTGCGCTTGACATAAACCTCCAGCAGACGGACTGTATCCTTGTGAGGCACCAAAATCACTGGGCCGTTGTTCAGCCATTGTTTGTCTGTCTGAGTTTCCATGGTAGGACGACTACAGAAAGAAGAAAACAGGAAGGATCAACCAACACTAAATATATACTGATATATATATACCTTATATATACCCAACTGGTCTGCAGCTGTGCAAAATGGATTTAGTCTTTTTGCTTTGGATTAACTTTACAGTGACTATTCTGTTATGCTGCAGCGCATGTGGGTTTTAAATGTCGTGGAAACACTGACTTGTAACGACGACTGTGTCCTGTTGCTATTCTCCCTAACAGCTGTTCACAGAAGCGTCCGCGGACTCACCTCGTCCCCGTCTCCCTTTCACGTCCTGTTGAGGTCGGTTTGTTCCTGGATGCCTCTGGCCGACAGCAGGCAGGTTGACGAGCCACATCTACCTGCTCGCTCACAGACACACACACACACAGACACTCCGCCGCTCCGACACCTTGATGAGCGCGGTGGGCGGGGACACGCGGCAACCACACCTGTGTTCCTGGTTGCGCGAGGAGCGAAGACGTCAGGTGCGAGTTGTTTACGGTTTCGTCGTCTCTGCTGCAGCCTGTGGGGAAACACCGACCCTTCTTACAGGAAGTATCAGGCCTCGTGTTTTAAAAGAAATCGAGAGGTTGAAAACCCATTATTAGACCACTATGACTCAATCTTTATATTAGACACTGAATTCAAACTAAATCAGTTTAAACAGGAACGTAATATTACAACTGAAACTAATGTATCAGACATTTAATGTAGTGAAAGTCGAACTAGGAAGTCGAAGGTTTTTGTAGAGGGTTTTCATATTTAAAGGTAGAGTACAGAGCTCATTTTATTGTAAGTGAAGAGTCCTAATAACAACGACTGTGCTAATAACATGGTCATAAAACGACTGCTATTGAAAACTATTAATGCACCTTTGATCTAATGTTTTCATTTCAATTCATTCATTCAATAATTTTTGGTCCAAAATGTATAATAAAAGAGACAAAATCAGAAAAGTGTCCAAGCAGTTATTAAAGTTTCTGGGTGGCACTGTCAAATGTCTGACCAAGTCCAAAAACCTATTTAAATTCTGGTATAAAACAGAGAAAAGTAATTAACCTAACTACTTTTCATCTCAGCATTTACAGCTTATGATTTGACTTTTACCCAGGTTTTGAAATTGCCACATTTCGTACATTACTAACACGCATGGCTTTGGATTGAAAGTCTTCCAGGAAGTTACAGTAAAAAACAGATAATGATTAAAGAGTTCTTCCCTTTTCACATTTCTTGACCAGCTCTGTCTATGAGTAACCTCTTATCTGACGATGATGTTTAGACGCATGAGACCTTTTCTGTAATCTGAAGCAACATTACTCACACTCCAGTGGCAGAACTGGTTTTTAGAGCAGCTTCTTCAGCTTGTTCTTCATTGTCATTAGAGACTACAGCAGTCGCAGGATCCCTACCAGCCTCCACTGACCTGAACCTCCTCTGGACTGTACGTCCTTTTCTTGTAACTCGATTTGTATAAAAGTATCTGCCAAGTGACTGAATGTAATGTGAAGTGAAAGAGATCTCTGTTTGCTTATGTGTAGTACCAAAGTAAAGCCACAAGGTGTCCTGCTAAACACTAAGAAACAGCCACTGCCTGTTATTTCTATTTTATACTGCGTTATATTTCTAGTTTATTATACATCGTCATATGTATGTGTTTATATATGTTCATAGTTTCACGGATAGATTAAGCACGACTTTATACACACGACAGTATAAAGTTAATACTAACCAACCAACATCAACAGTGAAGTACTACATTTGTATATTTTACTTATGTAAAAATACTTTTACCCACCTGCACCACTGGCTGCACTGTATAGTTTAATTACACATTAGTATGTCTTAGACGTTTCAGCTGCTCACGTTCACTTCCAACCAACATTATTTTACAGTGCAAACATAAACAGATTGCTGTATGATTGCCCTTCTAATTAGACTCTATCATTTCTGGTTGTTTAACATGTGAAAAGACGCGTGTGGTGATATGAAAACATCATGCTATCTACTGTCTCGTCGCAGGTGATACTTTTGATCACCTTCTTCATTTTTCATGGGTGTTAAGCGGGACAAATGTGAGACTCACATTTCGTCCCACAAGGTTTGGTCACTGATCTCCGGGGCTGACGCACTGCAGCGGAGCAGTCACCGCGCAGTTACCTGTCATAAATCTTTATCTCCTTGATTCATTACTCACAGACCTTTGTCCAGGGACGCCATTCTCCACCCATAAAATGATAGATGGGAATTAGTGCAGCCACGCAGAGCTAATAAGGAACACATGCTTGAACATATACTGGATGATACAATACATTTAAACCTGTGAATACAATTGATCACTTAAAGAGTTATGATATTCATGTCAGTGGGTGATGTAATAAATAAAGGGCCGTTCATCACAAATAGCCGCTGTGAATTATTAAGGTGGAGCTACTTGTTATTTAAATAATTAAAGATTTTAAAAACAACAAAGCACATCTCCCACATATTCTCAGGACCACAGATGTTGCTTGTGAAGAGGAAAATACAATATAGTAAATATGTAACATTTTTATGTTTCCTGGCAGCGTCTGCAAAACTATGTCCATAAACATAGGCATTATATAACTGCTGGTGGATCGTAAAATGATTAAAGATAAAGAAAACAGTATTGCTGTATCTGTTCTCTGCGATAATGATGAACAACCCCCAAAAAAATCACTTAAGTGTCGTCAGAGATTTCCCTTACAAATCATGCAAATGAACTAAAACGATAAACAGAGTGACTTACGTCATCACTCTGTGTCACCCCAGTGCCAAGAGAGCAGATGGAGTTGGTCACAACCTTAGTCTAGCCTGTGCCACAAACATACTGCTCATTTATAATTTTTTGATTTGTGAATTCACTTTAGCGCTGTGGTCCAAAAAAACTAGTTAAATAAGTAATTTAAACCACGTGTTCTTGTCTGCAAAGTCAGGGCATTATTTGAACACAACAAAACGTCAATCGTTGTGAAACTCATGATTGACATGAAGTATTGTTCCAAAACAGCATTGTGTTCACACTTTAAACAAAGCTATTACGGTAAAGACACCGCATGCCACCATGTGCATCGTTCTGCATCCAGGAGAGTTAATCTAACTGGAGTAAGCTTTGGAGGGGATTTTTCCAAACACGTGCTGCCCAGCTTCTTGACTCTGTCCAGTGAGTTTGCCCTCTGGAGGCTGTGAACTACCAAACGCTGACTTCTGTTTGTGCAGCTCTGAAACTGGCTCATAATGTGTCTGCTCACCAAACAGTAACCCAATCTACTGACATGAGACTCGCTGTCTGAGCTCTCGTGTGAGACTTGTCCATTGTTTCACTTTAAAAAGCAGTGGAAGGCAGCTTGTCACCTGCTTGGAGAGTATTGGGAAGAGCAGAGTTAGCGCTGCGATATTTTTAGATCCATTAACGGTTTCAGTACAGTCTGCTGTGTCACGGTGACTGAACCGTCTGCTGGTCTTTGAATGGATTTCCTGGGGTGAACCCTTATCAAAGGCAGGATAGATTTGATCTCTTCATGGAACACCTGATGAATTATAAATGACGGACTCACATTGGCTTTGACCTTGCTGCAGCCACCCGTCTGTTAAATGCTAAAATACTATCAGTCCGCATCTAAGATCAGTGATCAGCAGGGCAGGAGGGCAGCACGCTAATCTGACAGTTAACTAAAGGCAACATGAGTGAACCTCAAAAGGTTCTGTAAAAACACAGCCAGAATGCCTGATCAGGAAAGAACATCTTTGTGTTATTGATGCAAAATTCATCTCAGAAATGAAAAACATTTGGTATACAAAACATGCGGAGATCACGTACGTTACGTAACATACGTGCTGAGAATGTATAAATCTTGATGATAGAAAAACCTGACTGTTTTACATTTTTTGATTTACATCTAAAATAGCAACAAAGAAATATGTCATGTTTTCATTTGTTACACACTCACAACAGGCTTGTTCCGAAACACACAGAGCGAAATGCCTTCTCCTCCAGTCTGCCGTCTCCACCACAACACCAGATATAAATAAACAGATCTACAGCGACAGAGGGAGAGGGATGCCATCATGATATCAGCACTTATCACCAACAGTGAGAACGCGTTAATAACAGCTAACATGAGGTGACAATGAATATATTCATCCCCGAAGCCTTACACTGACTCTTACACCTCCTCTAATCACTATCACTGTGGAGCACAGAAAAAAGTTCCAAAACTTTGCACACGCTCCATGTCGTCATGTCACAGGTACAGTTTATCCTAGCAGCAGAAATCATCCAGTGGAAACTTCACACAGGTAGGATACATGTTTAATGAAAGGCACTCTTAACAGGATAAATTATTTCATTGTACTGTACAATGTTGACACTTACAGTAACAGTCCTCACATATGAAGTGTTTCATATATAACAGTAAAGTGCTGAGTACCAACGGGACTAAATGATGTCACCTTATTGCATTTCATTTTCAATGGTTATTGCTCTTTCCATGAATAAAAAATACATCAAACGGTATATTCCAGCAAATTGCTACCATTATTGCATACTGTAAGGAAAAGGCATCGCTTGAGTTGCAACTACATCCGCCACCATTTCCACACAAGCCATATTTTATATGTAATAAACTAACATACAGTACATTTTCAAGACTGAATGATGTGTCATGCATATATAGAACCAGTTCATTTTCCCGATGAGACGAACATGTCATTATCTCTGCCATCTTTTCAGAGATCCAGCTACATTGGCATAGAATATATGAATTCTTTATTTAATATATGATTAAAATGCCATAATCAATTTAGCTACAGTAAACATATCAAACTTTCAGTTACTGATAGTAAAAGTTAAACCTCATTTCGGCACACAAGGCCATGCAATACAAATGGAAGAGCAAAAGTAGATTAAATGAACAAATGTTTTGCCTAATCAGACCATATACACTCTAGTAAACATGTCCCTTCCAACAGCTCCTGCTGTAAAGCTCCACAATCATTCAAGGAATATTGTGGAAAATAGTCTTAGTGCAATGAATTGATTTTAAAGGGTAAATTCACATGATAAACAACGTGTTAGGGCAATTCCATTTGTCTGTAATTTCTTCATTTCTTTTCTTCACTTTTTTGTGCAGAATTTCCAAATAAAAATATATATGATTGGTTTAACTAAACCTGCTGCATGCACATACTGCATGTATTACAATATAGTGAATGTTAGGCAATTCCATGGCTTAATTTATATGTTGCAGCCTCTTGTATCTACAAGATTTATAGCAGACATGCATATGCGCCATCCCTTTATTATACACCTATTGTTATGCTGTGTTGTATGGAGAAGTGGTGCCAGCTAAGCATTCGCAGATATAGATTTGCTGATAGGACAATGTGTGTGACGATCGTCCCCTTTGCCTTACACTCGCCACATCTGCCTGTCCTTTGAAAGTTAAATCAACGTTTTGCTGTATATGATGTAGACTAATATGGAACTGTGATGTAATGTGAGCTCCAAGTGCTGTATACAGCCAACTTTACACTGTGTTTATCTTTGATTTCTTTCCCTCTGTAGGATTAAATTATGGTAACACAAGCCAGAAGGACATTTTACAACTTAGTTTGCCCTCAAAGTCTATACTTACTCAAAACATGTACATTTTCATGGTGACATTTCTGCTCAGTGGTACTGACGAGCCGTCACATTGTTCTTCATATTGCACTAGATGCAAGATAATGACGACCTGTCAGTTATTCTCATCAAAGATAGATGACATAGCATGTGCTGAGTTATGTTAATTGCACTTTGACACATCTGTCGGCCTGTGGACACACTGCCTGGAAATACTGTAATGACTTGCACAAATTGCTGCCATGTTTGGAGTACAAAAATTAGAAGGATAAACTGTTGTCACGCAGTGTATCTGTAACAGTTAGGTTTTGTTTGATCCGTGTGTTTTTCTTGCCCTCTAAATAAATATTTACTTAGTTTTCCTATTATTGCATGCCATTCTTTTCATTCTGCCAAGTGCCGTTACTTTTGTTTAGCGAAGGTGTGCTCCCGTACTTGTTAGCAGCTGACATTTTCTGGGCAGCCTCTGTTGCAGCATCAATCATCTGTTTCTCCTCCTGTTCAGTTTCACGGTGGTAAAAATAGTTAAAGTTGGAGACAATGACGGGGACGGGCAGGGCAATAGTCAGGACACCAGCAATGGCACAGAGAGTGCCGACCATTTTGCCTCCCATGGTGATGGGACACATGTCTCCATATCCTACGGTGGTCATTGTCACCACGGCCCACCAGAAGCCGTCAGGGATGCTCACAAACTGCGTCTGGGGCTCATCCACTTCTGCAAAGTAGATGGCACTTGAGAAAAGGATGACTCCTATAAAAAGGAAAAAGATGAGAAGCCCCAGTTCCCTCATGCTAGCTTTCAAGGTCTGACCCAAGATCTGAAGACCTTTGGAATGTCGAGAGAGCTTAAAAATCCTGAAAACTCTCACTAGACGGATAATTCTCAGTATTGCCAGGGACATGTTCTGACCAGAGTTTACATCATCGTCAGGGGTTGTAGCCAGCTCTGTGCCCAGGGTTACAAAATACGGAATTATAGAGACTATGTCAATGATATTCATGATGTTATTGAAGAAGTCACTTTTGCTGGGGCACACAACAAAGCGAACACCGAGTTCAAAACAGAACCAAATGATGCAAATAGTCTCCACAATAAAAAAGGGGTCTGTGAGATAAGCCATCGCATCTTTTGTGGCTGGGTGTGGGGCAGAACTTTCTTGGGTGGCATTGACTATTTGTGTTAAACTTGGGAGAAACTCACTGTCAGCCCTGAACTCTGGCAAAGTTTCCAGGCAGAAGATGAAGATGGAAATGACGATGACCAACACAGAAACCAGAGCTACAGATTTTGCTGCACTGGAGCTTTCTGGGTATTCAAACAAAAGCCAGAACTGTCGCTGGAGTTCATTGGTGGGCAAAAGGACCTCGGGCTCTTTTATAAATCCTTCGTCTTCACGGAACTGCTCTATTGCCTCATGACCCAGCTCGTAGAAAACAATTTCATTAGCAAAAACATCTAAGGGAACATTGGCTGGTCGGCGGATTCTACCCCCAGACTGGTAGTAATACAATATACCATCGAAGGATGGACGGTTTCTGTCGAAAAAGTATTCATTTCTCATTGGATCAAAGTAACTTATCCTCTTCCTAGGGTCACCGAGCAGCGTCTCGGGAAACTTATTCAGAGTGCTGAGCTGGGTCTCAAACATCAGTCCTGAAATATTGATGACAACTTTCTCATCTTTTTCTTCCACATAATTCTTTTCAAACAAATCTTCATTTTCATAGCAATCCTTAGCCATTTTACTGAAGACGCTGTCAGTGGGAGACTCGCTGTTGATCAGAAGCTTCAGATTAGAGATTAAACTCCCACTGCTAGAGTTTACTTTTGTGGTCACAGTCATGGATGGCGACAACCCCTCTTGGCCGGAATGATGCCCACGTCGTCCTCTGTGTGGCGACTGATTAGGAGAAGTCAGACGGTGGGTTAAAAGAATCTGATCAGGGGCCTCTGAGGTTGGTGAAGTCGGGTACCCAGAGTCACTTGGGTCGCCCAGGTTGATGCCAACATCATCCATGTTCTCAAAATTAACAAGAGGCACCTCCATCGCCTGTCCTGTCACAACCCACAGCTCCGTCTATTAGCCAGGTTTGGGTGCAGGAGACAGAGAAGGCACCACCAGCAGTGCCACGCTGAAGATCTCGGCAGGGCCTCCCTCCTCCTTGTCGTCATTCAGGGAGCTGTATGCTGCTTCTGGTTTTAGCCTTGTGTGTAACCTGAAAAAGAGCAAAGAAAAGCAAATTTGTGTTAGATTTTGTGAAATGGTGCGATATTGTTCTGTTGGTAGAGAGATTTTCCTGTCAGCTCCTGTTTGCATCAGCAGAGAACCTGCCATCTGATACTGTGCTTGTACAGTTATTTTTTCCCTCCCAATTCTCTCCAATGACCTAAACAAAAGTACAAACTCAGCAAATTTAGCTGGGAAAGTGCTTACACTGAGTATGGATAGTATTATTGCTGATTGTGTGCTATAAACTGAACATGTTTCATTCCCTTATGGAAAAACATCAGAGCTCCTATTTCTGACCGAAAGAAATCAAAACCACCCAGTTTATTCCACCTGATACTTAAATGTTTGAATATCAGTTTCTGACCACTAGGTACGTGAATCCAAACCAATCCAGGTATTCTATCAGCATCACATTTACTTTATCTCTAAGTAGCAGTTTATCATTCCATTTGTCTGGTTTGAACAGGTAACCAAATCCCGACACACACTTTTAGGCTGCAACCTCTATGTCCACTTGACACCGAGGGCCATGCACACTCCGCAGAGAGGCTGCTCTGGCTCCGTTTCCATTTGGATTGTGGCAGATAACATAACAGTCTGAGGTACAGAATTGAATCTTATGCCATGTCAGCAAAGACGGATTTTCCAAGAGAAGGGACAGCAGAAGATGCAGGAGCAGTTGGCTCAACATCCCAGAATCTTAGACACTAATTGCTAGTTGTCACTAGTCTCTAAAAGCAAGTTTTTGCTGCTAAAACCTTCCTCTCACGTTGAACAATACAACAGCTCTATTGCTATCCCTTCTTTACAAATACTGGAACATCACTCACAGACGCATGCAAACAATTTAAGTCCAGGTGTGTGCAGATGTTCGCAGCACTCACCCGTGTCCCCAGCTCTGCAGAAGTTGTCGTGCCCTCTCTAGCCTGCCTGGCAGCTGCGCTCTCCTCCTCCTGTCTACCTTCACCCTCTCCCTCATCCAGTCTCACAGTCAAGAGCGTCTCTACCTCTATTAAAGCTCCCACTGGGTAATTTAACACCCTATACGAAACCAGAAACCAGAGATACCTACACACGCTCACAAATATACACGTGCGCACACACATATGCAGACAAGCCACACACAGGCAACTTACTGTATTTTGAACGTGGGGTCACCTGTCTTTCTTCTCCCTTCTCCCTCCTCCGTCAGTGGGATAAGTCAGGATGTTATAGTTAGTTCTCGCGATTTACTCCGCAGAAGCCAATCGCTTTTTGAAGTGGTGAAGGGAAGGGGGACCCACTATTTCCCCCCTTTCCTGCAGAGTAAGCGTTCACATGCAAGACCATCCCATCCAGCCTCACCTTTGGGATTATACTGTATGCTTTTCCTGCTACAGTACTTGTCATAGCTCTCAATACCTGCACCATCTACCTGAGAGAATTCAGCTTTTGCTTGTTTACATTCTTAGCAATTGATGCTGACATGAGCTGCTATTTCATCTGACATCAGTAGATTTGTACTGGTACATACGCCGTAACAATTGTTCTACCAATTCGTTACCAAAACATTTTCAGCTATGTTAGCAGTTAATTACAGTCATTGTTGACTGTGTAATCTAGACACACGTGAGTTCCAGTTTGAAAAAAACATTTATTAGGGACTTCACTTCACTAGAATCAGTTTTATTGATAAATAATTCATTTTTTTTACTGAGGTAATTTGTTCTGGACACAGCGACTTGAGGTTAGCGAGAGCGAGAATCAGCAGATGTGTTTCTTTATTTCTGTTGTCCCTGCGGGCGCCAGCACCTTGGTGCTTACAGGCAATCGAAGGTTTGTCAGATTAATAAAGTAGCTCTGTGGCTTGTGAAAAACCTAATTAAAAGGTTGAATTCAAATTACAGAAAGGCTGCACACTCTCTTTTGTTTGTTTTGCACAAAAACTTTAAAGAAAAGGGAATCTTGCTCTTTTTCAGAAGGGCGGCCAATTTGGCAACATAGGTTGAATATCGTGTTACCTGATAGAGACCCAGTTGTCTGTAGTCAGAATTCATCCCCTCTTTTCACTCTCATCCTGCGGCAGCCAGGAATTGGCTGGTCCCCTGTAACATTGCAGTGTGAGCAGCACCACTGCAGGCACATGGCTTCAAGGTCACAGAAAACTTTACAGTCTATGCCTCACCATTCATCACACGCTGTCCCCACCAGCAATCTCACTGTATGTTTTCACAGGATGCATGCATGCATCAGTGCATCTAAACATCACATGTGCCTTTGCATGTAGAGTGCAAGGATGCATGGGCCTGCAGATTCACAAACAAACATCACTGAGCTGAAACAACATCACACCACATGTGGGGATCTCTTGCTTGTGTGTGTAATGGAGTCAGCTAAGGCATGACCTGTCACTCACACACTTATATTGATAAATATTGATAGAATGTGCACAACCTTCAAAATGATTTAAAGGCAAAAAATGAGGAAGGGGAAGTAAATAGGTGACATATGAGCCACAGGATGAAGTGGACTGCAGTGTCACTGCAGGAGCTGCAGGAGTCTGGACTTGGTACCAGAGAGATAACGTGCCTCCCTCTGTCCCTCCACACCTTGTTCTATTATCCACCCCCCTTCCCCCCTAGCTGTGCCTAGCCCTCCTCCCAGTGACACTGTTACCTTTCCCATTAATAGGCTGTGTTGACAATGCAATTTCTCTATAAGCATGCTTGTGCGTGAACTATACTGACACTGCATAGGTAAAAAAAGACCGACAACACTTTTTTATATATACATCCAAATACTTCAGTAAAAGTAACAATAAACTGTAAAAACACTCAATTACAAATAAAACTCCTACTTTTAAAATCAACATACATAAAACATACATTCAGTTAAACTACGTTTATCTAAAATTGTACTTTCTTTTATTATTGCTATATTCTTTTATTCTTTTTTACACTGACATCTGTATGTTTGTAACATCTGTCTGGGAACGAAACATGACAAAATGCTTTTCGATGAACGTTACCATATTTTGAATGCTGATGTTTGCAGATTGCTGTAACACAAGCTGTGACCTACTCATCTTGTGCACATGACGTAAGTAATTCTATCTCAAAAGCCTATATCCATTAGGGGTGGCAGAATTTCAAAGTGAATGTCAGGAAGCACAAATGAAATATTCCAGACTAGTAATTTAATAGGTGATGTACAAGCAGCTGGTTATTCCATTCTACTACACTACATTTAGGCAACATATCCAGTATATTTATTATTATAGAGGAAGTTCTGAAACTCAATATAGAAACAAACAAACCATGTATACTAAATAGATCTAATAGAGAGGAAGAAAGATTATTTCTGAGGTTAATACTGTGATAAAATGTATGTGACGAAAAGCGCTGGTGTAACAAAACTCTCCCGTCCTACATCGTGAGATTTAAAAGAGATGTATCGACCAACAACATACACACATTGCTGTAAATGTTTCACTGCGTTGACAACAGCCTTATGACAACATTTTTCAACGATGCTAAGCAAAATGAACCTAGAAACAGTACAGTACAACCCACAACTAGATTGCTCACCGTTGCACAGGGAGGATCCATGTCTGCAGGAACTAGGAGCTGTACAAAATAATATGTTCTGTGAAATTCATGGGTGTGATGAATAACAATGCTTGTTTTGTTAAAACTGAATTTCACACAACTGTATTAGTCTTAAAGGCATTAAATTGAATTGATCTTGCTGTCCAGCATTGAGAATAGCCTGACATGACACTCATGCATCCACCTGGATTAAGTATCCGACCAGACAAGGACAGAGTCAGAAGCAGCTGTAAATCTGTCTAATGTGTGAAGTCTGACAAAGGCGGAGTGGGTACAGTTAAATAAACATACAAGACAGATGTTTTCCCCAACAACAGTAAACACATTCCCATGGTGCTCTGTGTTCCAGCTCTGGTACAGGTATATGCGATGCCTTTTTAATGCTGTAATACTACAGCACCAGCAACAACAATCAGCAGGCCTTTCACATAAAGTCAGTATACGTCTTAGTTTGTTGACTTTTCTGGACGGAAACTTGCTCTTTTCACTTATCTATCTGTCCATCTCTCCTGCATCAGTGTAATCGCCAGAAACTTCTGCCGGTGCTGCACGAGGCTCATTTTTCCTCATTGCTAGTAAAGTCCTGAACCCGTCTGGCCGTCTGCCTGCCAGGTGCTCTTGCTTACCACTCTATCATATTTCACTCTCGTGCGTAGGATTCGCTGGTCACATGCCAGTTTTTCTCACTGTGTTCACCTCTGTGACCTCTCTTGTCCATTTGCAATTTGTTGAAAGTCAGTGGAGGCTCTAAT
Organism: Microctenopoma steveboyesi; assembly: GCA_032359275.1. Lineage (NCBI taxonomy): Eukaryota > Metazoa > Chordata > Actinopteri > Anabantiformes > Anabantidae > Microctenopoma > Microctenopoma steveboyesi. Next base: position 16,942,916 of record JAUMHF010000021.1, on the reverse strand, counting down.
AATAAAAGTAATTTAAAGGAACAATTTGCATATTGTCCAGAATTTATAAATTTACCAATTAGTTATTAGTAACACATTTAAATCCCTCTGATTGTTTTAAAGGGGTGGACAGTTGTGGAAGTTATCTGAGGTTATTATTACATTTAATATTTGTTTTTCTATTGTAATAGAGGAGCAGTATGACATTATTTGTGGTATTAGCAGCTGTGGCATCAAACAAGATCACAGAATTAAAGTTAAATAAATAAATAAATAAAAAATTTTAGAAAGAGAACTTAATTGAGTCTTTAATGAGGTACTTACAGTAAATAAACTAGTGTTGCATTTATTTGAGCCACAGGGTGTTGTTTTGGGTCTACAATATCTATATTATTCTAATATAATTACTTTATAAATTGACCATAGACCATAGCAGAAGTGTAGTAGTAGAAGAAGAGGACTTATAATCCAATATGTTGTAACTTTTATTTTTTTTAAGAATCAATTCAGTTTTCTAAAACATATATATATATATTATATATTATAATATATATTTTCACAGCCCTAAGTGTGATAGGCTACTGCACTCAATGTCTTCAGTGGTGGGTGTCGCTTCTAGAAAAAATAATAACAAGAAAACAGTCCATAGAAAAAGGCTAAAAATAAGAAATTGTTTTAGGAAGTAGTATTTAGGTAACCATGGAGCAGAGGCTGATTAACATATCATGAATGAACGAATTTCTGAAAATATGAACACAGTAAACTAATGCATTGTTTTAGCCAATCAACATAATTCTACCACCCACGCAACAAAGTCTCTTTCATTTGAGGCCAATTCTGGCCTTATCATCCAAACACAGTTCTAAAACCCCCACATTGCCCATCATACCTCTCCCTCCTGTTAATACGGTCTCCTTGTTGGCTTATAAAATATTTCTGCACTAAACCCTTGTGTTGAATCCTCACGTGGTCTCTGGTTGCCTTGTGTAACCTCATTGTATTGGTATGTACAGGAACTAGATACCCCAGCGTGTGTGTCTGAAAGGTGCTGAAAAGCTGTGGCTGCTGCCATGTTACTGGGGACAGATTGACAGGTATTCAACTCTAAACACTGGGTATCTTATACAGTGGAACAATGTTGTCATTGTGCGGCTGCATGGGTTGCTGCTTCAGAAGAATGAAGCAGTGATGAATCTTTAAGGTTGCTGAAGTGAAGGCGCAGGTTTTCACACGCTAGTATGTATTCGATGAAGAATTCATGGTGGCTGTGAAGTCGAAATAGTGTGATTGATTACAGATGCCAGTATTCCTGTTTTTGTAGGGGTTGAAACAACATTTTATCCCCCTCCGGGAAAGGTTTGTAAAAGCTGGTGTAAGAGAAATGACAAAACGAGTTTGTCCCATTGTATTAAGGCTTTGTTCACCACCCAGAAGTTTCTAGTGGATTGCTCTCTTTGATCAATCATGAATAATAAATGCAGGCAAGCTGCTAAACCTCCTCCACTTTCTGCTTGCACCTGACATAAGCGCTCCACCCAGGAACCCCATTATGTCAGTAGACAGCTAGAGCTCCAATTTCTTACATAATGTAGACATTTACTGTGCATTAGTCACCATAAATATGAGTGTTTACAGCTTATTCAACTGCCACAGGTGAAAAGCAGGAACTAGCGCATAATTGTGGATCGAACATTTTGTAATTTGATCATCAGTTCTATAATTGATATTTCTGTGTAACTACTACATTAGGTACAGCTCCTCAATGCTAAACCAGTCAGTCGATAAACTGGGGTGGACGTCTACAGTGGTTTGCACACAGGTGATAATTTTACTTTCTTGTCCAAAGAAGGGTGTTGGTTTGTTTAAAACGTGGTAATTATCTGACTGTAAAAGTTACTTTAAAAAGTAAAAATGACCCTTTAAACAAAATACCTTAGTGGGAGATTTTTAAACAAATACAAAAACACACAAATTAACAACTAGTGTTTCATCTCTCTATGTCCTGTGTGTTTGGGGCAGAGAAGCACAAGCAGCATCCAAACAGTAATGGCAAAGCTTATTTTAGGCCAGAGTCTCTTCATTAAGAGATCATTGTATACATAATGAATAAGCTCAGTGAAAACAGTGGAATATATAATGCCCCACCCACACACACACACACACACACACACATATATGCAGATGTTGTCTTACTTCTTTGCAGTAATCACTGTGATAAAACAATCTTTAATTTAAGAGCAACTACAGAGCAAGTATATGTGCCAACTGATAAGCATTGAAACAAATGTATATGAGTTGTAAGAGCGGGGAGGGAAGTAAAAACGGGTGGAAGGTCTAAACATTCAGAGCAGTGGAGGCATTTCAGATTTCCCATTCCTGCTCTGCGCACATTCTCCGAGTTAGAAGTGGGATGTAAAAGTGGGAAGAGGCCTTGGGACTGAAATGTTGATAAAATATTAACTCACACAGGATATTTAAAGCCTCTGACATTCTTTCTCTGGTTAGCATGTAGGAAACTGCCTCCACAAGAAATGTACAGTATCTAAACAGACTGCATGTTTAAAAGGGCCAGTGTTAATATATTTATATAAACCTTCTCACATAATAGCCTTTATACATCTCACTAATGGCTAATAAATTATTTAATACGGTTTTACAGCCCAACAGGAGACATGCACATCATGGGTTATAGGTTGTTTAGAACCCTAGTAGCTGGTTTCTACCTGTTTTATTCCAGCTATACATGATTACATACTACACAGATTGTTAAAATGTAATACATGCAGCATGCAGCATGTTTCTACAGTTGTGTGAATGTGGATACCACTGTCATGGACCTCATCACTCCCTTCACCTCTCAGGTCAGAAGGCCACTCAGCACAGTAGAAACACCACAGCGACACCTGTACCGGTAGTGATCCTAACCTCTTAACATTAGCTAACAGAGAGTCACACTGGTTTGCTGGTTTACTTCAGAGCATAACTTGTGACTCTGCCCTCTCACCCGCGGAGGGCAGAAGTTGAGTGTGAATATGCTTGTGTTTGTTCTCATACCCAATGAAATATGTCCAGGAATAGATTCATTTTCCAGTGACAGAAACAACTGGTTTAATGTAGTGTAACACTGTGTCACATTTTATAAACCTGGCAAAGGCTTTTTAATGTTAAACATGGTTTATAATGTAACTAGTACTTACAGCTGTTGTAAATTTGCATCATATCCATTTTTATGCTTTTTAAATATACTCAAGCACTAGTCGTATAAAATCGTATAAAATATTAGTAATTAAGTCTTTGAGTAAATGTAGTTACTTGCTACTTGTATTTATGCTGAATATTTAGTACTATTTCATTTACTTAAATTATAATCTTTTCTTCATCCTTATGAACCAGAGTCAGACAAACTGAGGTACAACCACGATTAATACAACACCACCCCTAGAGGGCAGTAATGCTTTCTTCATTTTCCTTGACAGTGAACAAACAACAACACATCTTCCTACATGATTTTAAAAGTGTGCATGCTCAGTATTTATGAAGATTCTCTGCACAGCCTCTTACCTAAGAACAGAAGCCTTCAGTGTAGATGTCAGAAAAGCAGTTAATGAGTGTACAACCCAATTCTTTAAAACAGGGTGTGGTCTGGTATCAGGGCAGCCCTGTTGGATTAGCAGCAAGTCCCACAGTGCTTGTCTCCTAATTACAAGCTTGTAAGCTAAGTGTGAGCCCATATGACTGCTCAACCATGGTCCTTGGGGCATCCTACCATGCCTGACAAACAACGAACACACACTACAACACAGCAATAACAACGACGCTGTGGCAGCAGAAAGCACCTGCAGCAGGCCTGTGTTCCCACTGCCTGTGTCCTTGGTTGGGGTGCTTCATCCTGCCTGCTTCTCACAGTTTGCCCTGGTTTAAGCAGCGTAAAATGCAGAGTGCTGCACCTCCTCGCTGGATCAAAGTAAGACTAATGACTATAGGCAGAGATGTAGCTACAGCACCGAGGCCCCAAGTGTTTCTGCTCACAAAGCAGAGCTGTAGTTAAACCACAAGTGCACTAAGAATAGTGTAACACAAGACAGCGGTTACCTTTAGAAACTGTGCTCTCAGGTGTAAATATAAAGGTTGGACGAGGTTAATAAAAATATAGAAATAGATTTAGATAAAAGAACCCAGCAGTATAACACCACTTCGGTGGAATAGCTATAGCAGCGGATTTGGGACCTTTAAGATAAATACACCCATTTTCCCACATGAAGCATCTAAGGTGGGGGGGGGTGCATACATTCACATGACAAATTCACTTGTTGTGGATATCAGGTCTGTAAGTGAAAGTTTGCTGTAAATGATTTCTTTAGGTATTTTCCCTTTTCTTCTCCTCGTCCTCTGCCATCGCCTTTCCACTCTTCTCTCTGTCTCCGCTGCACATTCCTCCTCCCTCCTCCTCCTCTCCCTCTTTCTCCAACAAAAATGCTATTAATAGAACACCCTGCTCTCTCTTCTAAACTGCAGGGAGCATATACCGTGCACTTAAAGGGATGAAGGAGCTGAAGATACCAGGAGGTGTTGGAAAATGTCCTCCAAATTGCCCATGGCTACAAAGACGCTTGATGTCCTAAGAATAACAACAAAGAGGCCTTTGATCGATTCGTGGCATTTTGTATCAGCACAGGCTGCTGTTCAGCTAAAATTAGCTCCTTGAATCATTTGCAGACTAAATAACTTGCAAACAATAGGATGCGACATTTGAAAAACACCTCTAACATATTTCCAGTTAGAAAAAGAAACCAAATAAATTAAATTTATCTCCAAGGAATTCAACACACAACACGTAATAAACACACTGAACACTGTTTCAGTTGAATTATTACTGGCTTCATTATTGATTATTCTGTCAGGGTTATGGTCATTTGGAAGGATTATATTCATTTTTAACTTTATGTTTTCTTGTCCATGGATTGTCCTTTTTGTCTTGTAAAGTGCAGATAATACTACGTTTTAACTCCAGACTTCACATACAGTATATAGTACATGGATTGTGCCTCATCGTCCATCAGGTATTATTTACATATACATGTCTCACATTTCATTTCATAGAAAGAAAATCCATTATCCACTGTACCCATGTTTATGAATGTCTTCAGGCCTTTATGATACAGGAAAACAAAGGGCTAGTGAGATGAGCAACTGTACATATAATTTCAGTGGATGCCACACAATCAGGCTCTAGGGTCAAACAAAAAGAAGAAATGTTTTCTCAAACACACACATGCACACAGATTGCATATTAATCATTTCCTGTATGTATGAGTTTCTTTTTGTATGAGCCTTAACTCAAAGAGCTGGCGTCGCAGTTCAAACAAACTCAAAGCTCAGAAAGCTCATATTCACGTTCAGCTAATGTGTGAGAGTTTGACGTACAGCAGCAGAATATTGCAGTAGTTCTTCGCTTTTGCTTGAGGGTTTGTTTCAAATGCTCTGCCAGCTCTAAGGATCAACGTGTAATTGGTGCCTGATAAAACCCAAAGTTCTAAACTTAAACCTTCTTTATCCCAGCTAATAGTCAACCTCTGCATAGATTTCTCAGTGTATTCACTGTTGGGCACCCTTCTCGTGGAGTGGATTTGCTGGTGGGTCCCTCAGCAGGTGAGAGATGATATTTATAGAGGCTGTGGTGCTTTCTATTAAGCAATACGCTGTCATTTTAATTGACTTTGTTTTCCACTCAATAAAAATGTTGTACAGATTAAATCTGCAGGTAGATGAGAATGAGTCTACTGATCTTTGTGCTTTAAACAGAAATAATCAACAGTATATGAGTTGCTACAGTGAATTTGGCTGAGGTACAGCAATGTGCCCAGTTTTCAAAATAACAGATAAATGTTCATGTGTATCTGAACCATTTATCATAAATATCTACGCAAAGACACTGAATGAAGACAGTAAGATAAAATGCATTTGCATGCATAGACAAATATTTTTGGTCAGACTGTGTGTTTTTTCACTTATACAGATATGCAAATGGATGTTGCATAAATGCAGCTGTACAACCAGGCTAAGACAGTGACATTCAGTGGTTCTTTCTCTCTTATACACTCACACGCAACTCCTACACAGATGTGCATCAACACATCCACATTAATACTCAACTGAAGATCAATAAGATCTTGGTTGGACTGTGGAGGTCCATAAAGGTTATGTCTTAAAAAAAACAAACATACATATGTTACCTTTCCACCAAAGGTTTGTATGAATATTGCTAAACAACGTTTTTAGTGGATAAATAATCCTACCTCGGGGTTTCTAACCATTCTAACGTTTCAATCCACCTTGATGCTACTCTAGGGAAAGCAACAAATATAACTACTCCAGTTTAATTACAGAAAAACCTTTCAAGATACATGAAAGCAAACACAGTCTTGGACAGAGAGACGACTTCAGAAGCCTCATGTCAGGCAGTTGGACGAGGCATCCTGAGAAGACATTGGCAGCAATGGCATAAAAACATTTTGCTACTGCAGGTTAAAGACTGTAGTGAGCAGAATGAACCCCTAAGAACAAAGACGTAAATCCTGGCATGACGCGATGTATTTAATTCACTTGCTACAAACCTCGTCCTAATCAATCACCTTTCCAATTACCTAAGACATCTGTGAAAAAATGGAGAAAGGCAAAAGACTCTGGAGTGAAGTCAGAGGACTCCTTTGTCAGCCAATATATGCTACACTGCTGCTAATTATCACTTCCCATATTGACGTTACTGCCTTTGACTGTTACCTTGGCAGTGCTGAGCATACGGTGGGAAATCGCCGCTGGACCCAATCCTAGAATCAGAACCTAAATCACATTTGGTGCCAACTTTTAAAGGCAGATTGTGCTTCTGGCATTGAATACTTCTCAGAGGATAGCCATATAAATTTTGACGAATTAGAATCCAATAAAAGCTTTCTGATGGATGATACACTTTAGAAAATCGCCCTGCCTTTCAGTAACTAGTTTAGAGAAGGCAGTTTCAAACTAAGTGAAGCAAACTTCCGGTATTTAAATTCAGGGTGCATGTTATATTTGCAGGACTCAACCGCAAAAAGAAAAAATACATTTGAAATGGCTAGTGTGTGTTCTGCACCCTGCACAGACTCCAAAACAGGAGAACATAAAGACGGTGCTCAGAACTATTAAAACTAAAACGTTGACAATGATCTCCGCATTGTGGAAAGCCTCTTGCTTTTTTCTTAGATTCTGCTATTTAAATAGTCTTTTTTTACTCTTACTGTATTGTATATGTGTTTTGTCTGTATACATATAGTTTAATATATAAGAAATAAATATGTCTATTGTAATAATAATTAGACTTCTTTGTCTCTGTGGCTTTTTCTTCTTTGAGTTTTAATGCATGCTTCTAGGAATGTTTTTGAGGTCATGCAACACTAGGGGAGTAGCATAAACCCAGATAGAAGGCAGTAAAGGGGAAGCATTAATCTATACACGAGTCCTTAAAAGCTCCTATTTTGATCATGAGGACGTGATCATGTGACAAACCTGTGGAAAAGACAGCACTGCAAGTCTATCACATGCGCGACTGAGATTAATGTCCAAAACTAGAGTGTGAGTTCACGCCTGAAATAACAGATCGGCTGCAGTTTACAGCGACACGGCAAAGGTTAGACAGCAATGACTTCTAAGTGGAATGTTGATATTGACGAGGAAGCCACATCCCGTTGAGTACAGGACTTAGCCTTATGATTGTTCCTTAAGAAGTCCTCGCTAACATACAGCCTTAGGTTCTTGTAACAGCTACCCGCAGGCATACTTTTAAAAGTGTGAATAGGTATACAGTAGAAGGCAGTGTACAGAGAGTTTTACAGTGGTGTGACGAAGCAAGTGGCAGTTGAGAAACAAATGGAAATTCTCATTCAGATTAAAAATGTCATGCAATAGTCTACTGACTACATTTACTACTAACAGCACCTACCTACCTACCTACCGGCTATCAGTTAAGTCACAGTTAACCTACCTATCTACATAACTAAGTACTGTGTGTGTGTGTGTGTGTGTGTGTGTGTGTGTGTGTGTGTGTGTGTGTGAACCTGTGAAAAAAAAAACAAAACAAGAAGAAACATTCAAGTTGTCCTCAAAGCTCTGCAGTAAGACCAGTTTAGGTGAATGGAAGGGGGAAAGCTTGCATTGCAATACATACAGTACATATAAGACCAAAGCAGTGAAAAGTCAAGGCCATTCTCAGTCATTCATCAGATACTGATGTCTACTGGGAAAAAAGGTGTCAAACCACAAGCTTAGAGCTGATGGCTGTCATTCATCCTCGCAATAATGCGGTGTACTTAACCACCAACCTCGTCAGAAGTCACCCACAGGCCATATCAGCACTGCGTGCTTTATGCTCCCACGTCTTCTTATCTCTAAATATTGTAGCATAAAGCAGTTTTGTTTCATTAGCTCCAGGAAGCAGCATATGTAGCGCACAAGTAGGGCAGAAAGCGCATGGCAGAGCAGTGTGCCTTGGAAAATGAGGGAGGAGTGGACAGGGGACTAAAGCAGGACTGGTGTTGTGTTGCTTTTTTGAGCAGTAATATTTTTTTCTTGCAGTGATTCCTTCTTTTTTTGCTTTTCTTTTTGTGCACTAGCTTAGGGTACTGTTTTGAGCAGGAAATTTGTAGGTATAATTTTTTATAAATGGCCACACTGACAAATCCTACTTCATGCATAAATGCAAAATTTGAAATTTCACTGACAGTTATCGGGAGTTTAAGGGAAAGTTGGAGGAGTGAAGATGAGCGTGGAATGAGCAAATAGGCTGTAGAATATTTTTTCCACCGTATCAGCATAGTCGAATTCCAAATTCTATTGCCTTGATTTTTCCAGCACACGTGCAGTTGGAGGCCATACACCTGTCCCGTCATATTGCACCGCTCCACATTTCTTGCTGTGACCAGAAGGAAAACAGCAGACGACTACACGTCTGTAAGCATTTTGGTGATGTTTACATAGTTTGTGTTGGCCAGAGTGCAGTTGGCTGTCTTGAGGTTCTCCTCTTGAAAGTCCTCATTGCTGTTGTTCACAGCCTCTTGGATCTCCATGTAGTCCGACTTACTGATGGTGGAGCCACTCCGACTTTTCTTCAGCTCCTCCGCTGAATCGGCTTTGGGGACATTGACCTGCAGATACTGTGCCTGTTCTTCACCTTCAGTCTCTCGGTGATAGAAGTAGTTAAAGTTGGACACAATGACAGGCACGGGCAAGGCAATGGTCAGCACACCTGCAATTGCACAGAGGGAGCCCACAATCTTGCCACCAATGGTAGTTGGGACCATGTCACCATAGCCAACAGTTGTCATGGACACCACCGCCCACCAAAATGCATCTGGGATACTTTCAAACTGTGACTCTGGCTCATCTGCTTCAGCAAAGTAGACGGCGCTGGAGAAAAGGATGACACCTATGAACAGGAAAAAAATGAGCAGGCCAAGTTCTCTCATGCTGGCTTTTAGGGTCTGACCCAAAATCTGAAGCCCCTTGGAGTGACGAGAGAGCTTGAAAATTCTGAAGACTCGTACTAACCGGATGACCCTGAGAATGGCTAAAGACATGGCTTGCTGACCTGCTTGACCATCATCTGGCCTGTCTGCTAGCTCTGTGCCAAGAGTGATGAAGTAAGGGATGATGGCAACAATATCAATAATGTTCATTATATTACCAAAAAAGCCCGCTTTGCTGGGGCAGGCAAAGAAGCGCACCAAAAACTCAAATGAGAACCATATAATGCAAAGAGTCTCCAAGACAAAGAAGGGGTCGGTGAAGTAGGTAGATGTGTAGCTGATGATTGTGGAGTTTGTCTCAGGTGAAAAAACCTTTGCATGAGACTTGTGCATGTCGTCCTCGTCATTACGGAAAATGGGCAGGGTCTCCAAGCAGAAACTAACTATAGATATCAGAATGACCATGACAGAGATTATGGCAATAATCCTAGCAGGACCTGAGCTCTCTGGGTACTCAAACAGCAACCACACCTGTCTCTGAAACTCATTATCAGGAAGAGGTCGCTCTTCCTCTTTGATGAAACCTTCGTCTTCTCTGAATATCTCAATGGCCTCATCACCCAGCTCATAAAAGCGAATCTCCTCTGAGAAAATGTCAAGGGTGACATTGACTGGCCTTCTTAGTCGGCCCCCTGATTGGTAATAATACAATATGGCATCAAAGCTGGGTCTGTTCCTGTCAAAAAAGTACTCGTTCCTCAGTGGGTCAAAGTATCGCATCCTCTTTTTGGGGTCCCCCAGCAGAGTCTCTGGGAACTGGGAGAGGGTTTTAAGTTGAGTCTCAAAGCGCAGCCCTGAGATGTTGATGACCACCCTCTCGCAGCACTCATGGTCAGCCTCCGGGTCGTAGTCTTGTGGATGCCCCGGGTGTGCTGCCGCCTCGTCAGAGGGGTCGGCTGTGGCAACAGTCATTCTGCAGGGGGAGGAGGCCTGCACTTTTCAGTGAGTCTGGGTCCTGCAGCCCGGTTAACTGCAGGCAGGGGATAGGAGAGGGAGGGGGCTCAACACCATAAAGACCCGACGACCACAGGATGTCACCTAGGATCTGACTGCAGGTGGGATAGATGAAGCAAAGACAGACAACAAGGTCAGGTAAACGTCAGACATGATTCAGCACTAAATACCGTTTCCAATTAGTGCAAAGACATCACACATTTATTTTAGCTTGAAGATAATTTAAAACAATGACCTAAGATTTGACATGAGTTATGTAAAATTACAATGTCACAAGAGGACATCAAAATGAATCAGCCAATGGAAACTTGGGATTGACACTACTGCTTCTGAGTTGAGCAAATTATTAAGCAACTCGACTTGCATACAAATTGTTTCAGTGCAAGGAAAATGTAGGGAATATGAAACCTACAGAAGCTCACAATTAGTTCACACATTTGCGGCAATAGACAAAATCCATTGATATGAACGGGACTACCTTTTACAGTGAAACCATGCATGAAGATGGCAATGCAGCAGGCACCAAATTCATACAGACAGCATCCTGTCTGGAATATCATAGAAAACCACCGCAGTCTAAACACAAATGTACAAGAGCTATTATTATTATTTACTGCTTTAAACACAGACAGCCTCACGTCTGAGTTCAGTTTAGTTTTGTTAGAGCATTTAGTCTTGAAATGGTGCCTGTCTCTGAAATATTCAAAAACATCTATAAATAATTTATCCGTAGAAGGAAATAGGTTCCAAGAGGAAAAACTGTATTTCATATCGGCACCATTCACCAACCAAAATCCTTATGAAACACACAACAATTTCATAACAGTCTATTTATTGGTCATTGTCACGTTTTCAGGTTAAGTGCAAATCAGTGCAACAACTAAAAAAATGACACGACTTGAAATCAGGAGATGAGAGGTGAATGTAGGCTGTTTTTATCTTTCTCCCACACATACCTGCAGACATCTTCATATCTAGATGTGAGATCATGCTCCTGCTGGACACTGGTGCTGGAAGGTTAATAACCAGCTGCGACAACCAGTTCTTCTGTCTTCCGAGAGGGTAAAAAGAAATCATTTCCAATTTGGGACAGTCGATGATATTCACCTCGTGTTGTCTGCAGCATCCTCGCCGGGTACAGTATGTGCGGGTGTGTCCTCGCTTTCCCCTCCCCGACGATTGGCAAAAAGGGAGGAGGGAAGCGATCAAGGAGGTGCTGGTGCTTCCCTTAATAACCAAAGGTGCTGGGATCAGCAGAACGATCTGGCTCCACTGTTGCCTCCACGCCGGTGTGGCTGTGTGGCGAGCCGTGGCTGCAAACCGCCCTGATAAGGTGCTCAGAGAGGCAACATCTGCAAAGAGGAAAAAGCGAGGCGAGGATCGGCTTTAAACACATAATCTTATTCCCACGATTTAATAATTAGACGCCTTCTGGGATATATGCATATATAATGACTCATCTGAGTTGAGCACGAGAATAAATCCGCCGCTCAGAGAAACAGAACGCATCCACGCGTCACTCAGCCAATTAGCATTTGCATTTGTATTTCTTCTTTAGGCATGCACACAAAACAACATCTCGCCTGGAACCCAGTGGCTGAGCTGCAGATATGCTCAGGCAGAGTCAAGTGCGGCCCAATGTGTAGCGCTCAGACACTTATCTGAGTCTCCCAACAGCTTACACGGGGAGGAGAGCCGCGTCCTCAGACGCTGAATGGAAACGACATGCATGAAAGAATCGCCCACTGATGGAGTGCGCGCACAGACGCACACCTAGGCGGCCTCTCTGCGAGAGGTGGGCTTCTTAGGTGAAAGAAACTATTCTTGGTGAACATTTTCTGTAATCAGCAGTGGCCAAGGGCTGGTACACGCAGCTTAGTCAAACCTGCAGTCGGGCATTGTTGTGCATACCAAGAGACGGAGCGCGGATGGAGAAGGCAAGGGCGAAAAAACGCGCTCTCCATCCGCACTGTAGCCTACCACTCCTTACCTTATCTGCAATGTGGGCAATTTAAAGGGCTACACGTCTCCAGCATTGTTCAGCGAAACTACTGTTGGTCAGTCCGTTTCACATGTAATAGGACATTTATGAGCTGACCATGTTTTACTGGGACCCACTGTTGACAGTTCAATAAGTTCCATAGCTGGTGTCGCTGTTTGTGGGACTTGTTCAACATGGTCTCAGCATGTTCAGAAACGATCAACATATACAACTATCACGCATTTACTTTCTGTCTCTGCAGCAGTTAGATCTGTACCTTTTCCTGGCAACGAGCTTCATTAATAATAGACAGGTGGGTGACTAAAATAGAGCAAACCCTCCATCATCTTGCACAGCTGTACTCACAACAAAGAGCACACTGGTTCATAGTTTTCTCTAATGTTCATACTGGACCTGGGAGTGAAAGCACTATGGATGGAGGTGACCTGCAGTGAAGCCAAAGGTCAGCAGGAATTCCCTGGTCACTGAAGAGAGGGGGTGCACAGGAAAGAATGGGGGTGATGTGTGTGAGCTTTGCCAAGGTTACGCTTGGCAGAGCTGAGACCATCATGGCTCCTGGTGTCATCCCTTCTGTCTGTCTGGCTGCTGCCACACATGCAGATACCTCTCACTATCTCTTAATGGCTTTCCCGGGTTCCTCATGACAGCACAGCCATTATTTATGAGCTTGGGGGCATTTTAAAAGGACTGTTAATGCAGGCTTTTCAGGTTAGTTCACTTTGCATTAGCTGGTGTACTTTAATTAAAAAGAAATCATCCCAGCGCTGAAAACCCTGTGTGTCTGTGTGTTATGACCATTTGGGGATGCGAATAGGGATGGCTGGGAAATCTGTCAACGCTGAATTTGTTTCCAAAGAGTATTGATTTCAGGACTCCTTGTCTCCATCGGATTTAGTTTTGGAACAGGTACTGCGAGCAGAGAAGACAAATTTGAGGACAAACTAAGGCACTCTATTACTAAATGACAGGTCTCCACACTTGCTGGTAAAACATTCTTTGTTGCTTTTCTCTTCTCAGGTCAAGTGTCATCTCATGTACATTTAAAATGTCATCAATGCCCAGTTTCAGTGCTTTTTTAGAGGTTGTTCAAAGAGTATATTGTTCTAAGAATGGAACTCTATTTATGATCATTAGTGAGTTCCCTCGTACAAAATGATCCCCACATTTAATGGGAATCTGTACTCTGTATGAATGGCCAGAGTCTTGTATAGAATATTTTCCATATTTGTTTCACTCTTCTGGGTATCTAGCAATCCTAAAAAACAGACTGCTAAACACTGTTTTCCAATGCATCTTGGAAAACAGTGAGACCCAATTTATTTAACCCTCTGGGAGATGAGTCCTTCCAGCATCACTGCTCAGGAGACAAGCCCTGCTGATACGGCCAGGTTATACATACATTGATGGGGCTGGGTTTTATTAAACAGAGGACATAAATAAGAAGAGAGGTTTAGGTATAGAAACATAGCTCTGTGTGTCCTTTTTCCCTTCCTGAGCAGTACTGTCAGTCTGATGCAGACACAAAATGATTTGGAGATAAAGAGAAAGGTGACGGACACAAAAGCATCGTGCAAAGAGATGGAGAAGAAGAAAAATGGGAGGGAAGGAGAGCGTCGTGCCTGTCAGATTGAGGCCCAGCAGGATGAGCGCAGATGCTGGAAGAGAGCCAGACACCAGGAGAGACAAAAGGACACTGGCCCACTGCTGTACTCTTGCCAAGCAGCTTCTCACTTAGACTGATAACCTCACAGAAATCAGCACGCAGCGTATAGGTTTGTAATAATAATATGTATATCTATGTGCTACTTGTAGACATTTCCAAATGGTTAACAGTTTAATAACACTTTACTATAGATCCCATGTGTCATTTCTACTGACAGCAGCAACATGACAAAACAAGTCTTAGCTATACGAACGCAGAGGCGAAGGACTACGAGTCAGTTAGTAAGAGAGTCAGAGTCACTGTTGCAGGGATGTCCTTATGCTGCACTATACTGTACAGTGTGTCTGTAAGCCTGAGTGAAATTTAAGTCAAGGTTGGTGCCTGCTTCAGGAACACTGGGTTATATTACAGCAAGGTCATCAGCCGACTTTTGTAACATACTGAGATGATAAAAATAAAACAGATTGTGTGTCTCTGACAATGATCAGCAAGGAGGGGAAGTGGTCTAACTGTATGCATTGCACGCATCAGTGACTTATTGCAACATATTGCTCCACCCCTGAGCAAGGCTTTGCTCCGCTTCCACGTCTTTGAGTAAATGACACTTAAAGAGTAAGGGAAACACACAGTCAGGGCATTTTTTCACAGTGTTTGATAAAGAATAAGCTGTAGTGTCTGTCTGCTGCACCACAGATGCACTTTGTTGGATTTCCAGTGACAGCTAATGTGTTACTGTGGTGATGCAATGCCTGGGTTTTTGTTTCCCCAGTGGATCAAGGAAACCAAAACATTTGTAGTTGACACTGCTGCTGTTGAGCCCGGTGGCCATTCTGACTCACGCCTGAACCAGGGTTTCATGGTTTCCAGGGTCACAGGGTTATAACCAATTCCTCACACACATCTGACTTCTTCCTAAAGGTTATATGCTGCTAGACAGAGCCTAAAAACACCAAGAAAATCCTCGGAGTCAGCATTGTCACTGTAGTTTGGAGAATCTTTAGCACAGCCTCATTTAGTTGCTACGGAGACCATCTCTGTGGGCCGCAATGAGAGGAGGCTGGGCGGTGACATCACACCTACAGCATCTCTGGTGCCGCTGGGACATTTCAGGTAAAGTTGCAGCACAATGACTAAGCACTTTTCATTCCCCTGCAGTAGTTAAAGACAAATTAGTGTCAGATATGTGGATTCTTTTCCTTGTTTCACAGTCACACATACACACATGGGATATGTTTTCCACTTTTCCTTACTCCTACAATGTATGAAAGTAGATTGACGGTTGACTGCTGTGGGGGGGTGTATATATACATTCTCTGACATGCTTTCTGGGCTTTACTTTGTCTCACTGAAAGCCCTGAATACTCGGTCTTGATGCAGAAGAATGAACTTTATGAATAGCCCCAGAGTGCCATTACATGTTCACCAAAGAGCAGATGGATAAATGGCAATATGTTTCATGGGTTCTATTTTTAGCAGCATTGAGTTACAGTTTTAGGGCAAATACTGTACCACATAAAATATCATCAGGGCAGGAGGAAAAATGTGCAACACTGTGAATAATTACACTGGAATCGGTCACCGACCGCCTTCTCCCTTCCGTTCACTGATGCTTCATCAGCCACTACGATAAAGTTCACGAATGACAAGCCTCTACCTCTTCTGGCAGTCGCCCATGTTGGCATGCGTGGTGTTATTAGAGGTAGCACGCTGCTGCGAGGCATCAGTCCTCTCATATGGTGAGTGTTGGCATCACAAGGACGTGGAGGAGGCAAGACATAGGGGGGAAGCCGGGGGTCTCCTCTCTCCTCAATCTTCCATTTGGATCCATATGTCCGACTGGTGAAGCAGTGCCAGAGAGGACCAGCTATGGAAAGAACACATTTCTTCATCTGTGTTGATGTGTATGTTATGTATGCAAGCTCATGTACTGTTTGTGACTGTTTCTGATTTAGTGCAGACTGTATGGTGCGTCCTCTCTGGTACTTTTCTGTTTTCTAGTGACTAAGATCCCACATGCATTCAGGCGTACACGCTGTGACTTACAGCTGTGCAGCACCTAAGCATGCTCGATCATATGTACACACAGACACAGTGACAAAGACACAATCATGTTTAAATCTAGCAGAGGCACACAAAGTCAACACACTGCGTCTTTCTTTACATCTTTATACCATGTTTTTTAATTTGTGGTTGTGTTGATGTTTTCTTTTTGGGACCTTACTAAGAAAAATACTTAAAAAATGTCTTATAATGAATAAAAATAAAACATGTTTAAAAAATCTTATTACTAGTCACACCAAATTTTTCTATTTCAAGATAATCTACAGCTCACTAGATTTTTAGTTAATTCAGGAACAAGAATAAGTGACCATGAAACCAAATAAAGCTGCATTAATTAATTGTTTGCTATTTGGAAACAGCAGCACAAGATGAAAACACAACATTGAAATGATATCACTTTTGGTGGAAGCAGGTTAGCGTACGATTGCTTTTTCACGTTTGTATTCATTGAATCTTCATGGTAAAATCACAAATGTTCAGTGACCTTTTAACTTTCTCCACAGACTTCCTGGTAAATACCTGGCTGTACAGCTGCACAATGCTGGTCTCTAGTCTGTCTCTTGTTTGTCATCTGAAGGTGGGCAAGTAGGATAAGTAGGGATTTTAGAGCTTTTGCAAAGAAAGCTGCAGCTGCCTGCTGCATCCGGAAACAAGATTGGAAGGAGCTGTATTTGTGACCCAGAAAACCAAAGCAGCAACCGGGCAGATGCAGAGACAGGTATCCTGCATAGTCTCTGTGGACACTAACAGAAGCCGCTTCATCATCATAATAATAATGGTTTTGACATTCACTTAATCATAATCTTTAAATTTAGGTAAAAGCACCTCAACATTGTTGCAAATGTTTGGTTTGTAGCATCAAAGATAAGAATTGTTTTGGTATCTAGATTAAATGAATAAGAAAAAACCTAGCAGAGTTTCTTAAAAGTATATATGAAGTATAGATGACAAAACATTCACCTCCTCGTTCGGCCACGGTATCAAACTCTACTGAAGACATGTTTCCCTCTAAACATGATATGCTGAACTGCAGGTGTCTCTTTTTTAAGAGATCTGGAAGAGTTGATTAACGGCCCTGGGCAACATGCAAGCGTTTACATTTTCCCCTGGTTAAAAATACTTTGGAGAGGAACTTTAATTCCAGTAGAGGAGACACAGGAACAAAGCCACTCAGCAGTTCTGTGGCCGAGCACCTGGTGCTGTGAGCTGCAGGTCACTCTGCATGCAAAACTAAAAATCCAGCAACGTGATCGCTGGCTTTAAATCTGTGAAACAGTTCTAAACAGCTCCACATTAAAAATGATCCTGTGTAGATGATTAGAATTTAAGTCATTCTTACCTTATATGTGAAAATTAGAAATTAGTCTGTTTAACAGTTAAAATAATTTTCATCAAGACCAAACTTTACAGCAGGAAAACAGACTTGAACAATCTTTCTCTCCTCGCCGCGGTAAGTAGGTGTTTCTCTCTTTGTCTCTCTGGCTCACTGTAATTCCCTTTGTCTCACAGGATACAGAAAAATTATGGGTCACACTAAAAGTGTCTAGATGGAATTCCACGGTTGTTTCCTGACCTGCATGAAACTCCCATGTTACATGGACAGTTCCAGCACAAAAGGTTCTTATCTTCAGAGTTTACAAGTAGTAATAGTTGCAGTAATAGCTGAATCTTCTTTCTTTTGCCTTACTTTGCACACGCTTTTATACGAAGCGACTGGGTGTCTGGCTCAAGGACACACCTGATAAGGGATGGACTAGGAGCCACACTGGATTTTAAACCTGTGACCTTCTGCATCCCAGTCTGACGCTTAACCCATTGAGCTACCAGGTTTTTCTTCTGACGTGAAGAAACCCCAACATGCACAGTGTATAAGCTGAAACCTTTTTTGTTTGCTAAAGGCGTTTGCACTTGTTAATGTTATAAAGGTTAATTCAATGTTAATTCAGTGTTGTTTAGCTGGACAGCAGTGTGTTCCAAAAATAGCTTTATGATTCTGCCCTGCGCAGGGTAATATAATAAGTAGTCCAGTACCAACCCATGTTAAACTTTGTCTTTAGGAATAAACGTTTAATTACATTTTAACACTCCCAACAAGAACTGCACTTATTGCACAAATGCCGAATTAGTATTTATGTGACTGAACAGTAATAACTCAGCTGCTCCACTAGAGGGCAGAACTGAGCTATTTTCAGTCATGAAGCCTCTGTGTTGGTACAACACCTACAGCTCAGCTCAGAAATACTTTAGCGTACAGCTTAGCAGCTATACAAATACAGTTTTTACTACTTAATGATTGAAGTATCTATAAAACATGTTGCTGTATTTTTATGTTCATTCAATACTAACGTCTGATAATTAATCAATGCAACGTATCAGCAATTGACCCGAATTATTATTATTCTAATAGAATTACATAAGTCTTAAGTAAGTTTCGTACATCTAGATGGACAAGATGTCTGTCACACTGTATGCTAGAAAAAACATTCCCATCAAAAGGATCACGCATTATTTAATTAATGAAAGACATTAGTTTTTACTTTAAACATGTGAAAGCCATATTTGTAGCTGTGAGCAGCTCTCGTACATTGTTCGGGTTAACATGATGCGTGAAGAAGATGTGCAGCCCTGT
>JAUMHF010000021.1:16881936-16911336 GCA_032359275.1 Microctenopoma steveboyesi | reverse complement strand
CTTATTATTTCTCACTTTTTACATTTCAAATAAAACAACTAGATTCCAGCATATCAACAAGTAGTATCTCCCAAAAGAGATATTCGGATTGATTTATGCAGTGCAGTAACAATAACTAAATGCGGACCGACAGGAAAAACCACAAGTTTTTTTATTTCACAGAAAAGGGCAATTGTTTTTCAAATTCAACCTAACTATTAAGAACTTCTCAGCCCAAACTGTTCATGTAGAAGATCAACAAATGTATTAATAAAACAAAGTTACAAGGCCTTTTCACAACTGCAGCACTGCCACACACACACACACACACACAGAAAATTCCCCAAAACCTTCAGTTCTGTTTGTTATCTTGAGCAAACATATTTGTGGAAATGCGATAAAATATGAGGCGTGCTGGGGCTCATTTATTGGAGCGAGCGGAGCTTTGCAAAACACTCGCACAGATACAGTAATTCATGCACACAATGAAGATGGCGGAGAGTGACACATTTATTCAAAAACATCCGCTCAGACTTTAAATGTGTCACGTTTGATACTGCTCACATTTGTTCTCTCAGCACATCTCACTAAACAAACAAGTGAAAAGATATTGGACACAGTGGCTGCTCCTGCTACACCACGGGGAGGTCACACTCCTTCCTGTCTGTGCAATTGCCTTAGCTCACTGATTTATGAAAAGGAGAACAATTTGAGCACAGATGGGACACAGATATAAATATTCTGACCTGTCACAAGCAGGCCCGACGACTCCGTTCCTGGTTTTGGGTGATCTATGACAAGGCACACAGAGGTTTAGAGTTGTGCTGGAGCAAGGCAACAAAGTGTCACTGACGATGAATAAAAAGAGGGTGAACCCGCACAAGAAATGAGAAATTGTGTTTGGGTCCCTGCTTAATCAACCATAGCTCTTTCTACTTTGCATATAATGCTTATAATTTAATCATATGCATGGTAAGTATAGCCGCATACAGCCAGCAGATTGTCAGGACAGCACATTAGTACAGTACTCTCCAGAAAAAATTAAGGCAATTTTCTATGTGACCCCCCCCCCCACACACACACACATAACCCAAGGCAAAATGCTCATTTCAATGTTGCATTGATTTCAGTCTTCAGGTTAAATTGTAAATCAAAAGATCAAAGCTTAATTGGATGGTGGTCAATGATGCCCAGCGGCTGTACTGGATAGATGACATAAGTGACTCATTTAAAATCATCAGTTTATTGCATATTGGTGTTGGTATGTTCAGAAGAGAGAAAAGAGAAACACATGCTTGAGGTAGTGCATTAGAGGCAGTAGTCTGGTCGTCACAGAGAACATTCATTTCTCAGCTTGCTAGTTAAACATAAATCTAAAGAGGGTGTTCGTGATCACAAATTCAGCATCAATCAGGCTGTATTTTAAAGCTTTGTGATTTTAATAAAGTGAATTGGTTAGTTTGTAAACGTATACAAAATGTGGCAGAGCAGGTCTTTATCTTCATACATGTCATCATACCTTGGTTTTGTCTGTATAAAATCCTCACAAACAAATGATCACATTTAAGAGAATGCATTCATGAGACACTGAAGGCATATAAACAAATGTCCAGTGCTCTTTTGTTGTGAGGGCAGTTTCAAAAGATATGAGCTTTGAACAGCAATAACATTTGAACTGCAATCACCACATCAACAGACAGCACTACACACTATCCTGCATCCTACACTTCAATACGCCCCTCAAAGGCTGGAGCATGAAAGACATGTGCTTTCCATATAAAGTCATCCTAATTATGAAATAATACCTTATGGATGAGTATGCTCAAAGGAGTTTTCTCTAGTTATCTGTAAAGATGATGCCTGGTCTATGTGCATTATCTGATACTATCTGACCATAACACACTGCAGTCTCGGACTGTCACAAAGATGAAGTCACTGATGCCTTGGGGGCTTTAATCGGTGTGCCACGCTGCTGCAGATGCTGCCGCTGCTGCTGCTGACATTTTATCTATGTTCATGGGTCCTCGCGATACAATCTGGGCCATCCTTCCTTCACAAAAGGAAGCCTAATTAATCAATAATATGGAGTTTTCCAGCAGGCAGCCTGTGCATCTGTTGTTTATGGCCTCGCATAGTGAGGAGTAACCGGAGAGGAGTAATTTGCTCTTTCTTATAATGAGCAGTTGGACAGACATACCTGTCCTATCACAGCTCCTTTGGGAATATAGGCATCAAAACAGGATGTGTTATGGTATACATCTACTGGCTGGCTACAGATTAGAGAAACAACACTTCAGGTTTAAGTATCTGACTGGCAAAAGATTTTAATGCTATTTTACTAAGTTAATAAATACATTTTTAATTATTAAAAAACTGCAAAACTATGTCAAATGTGTCGTAAAACATTGGCTCAGTAAAGGTGAATTAAAAGACCAGTGGTACCTGAATACAGGAGTACATATAGTAATAGTAGTAATGATATTGTAAGTAGGATGTTTTAAATTAGCCCTGTTTACATTACAACAATGAATGGTTTATCTACTAGGTATTTTTGTGTACTAACAACTTCCTCAACAATCCACAGGAGGGCAGCATGGATTTTAAAAATCCAAAGATGCTCACACTCCTGGCAGACAGAAGCATTTTTAGCCATCTTGTTTCAATTGTGTGAATATTCAGCAGCAGCTCCGCTGGAGTGAAACACACACACACGTTCCCCCTTATTCTTAGCCCTATTATGTCTGACCCACCAACCTGAGTGGGGATTAGATTGTTTAAACTGAAAATCACAGCATCAGGCCCAGAAGTCAAGGACATGAATGTGCAGCTAAACGTGGTGATCAAAAGGCTTGGGTTTATACACACACACACACACGCACGCACACACACACATTTACATGTAGCACCTCCGGGATGCTATAAATGTCACACAGGGAACCACAGTAAATGATTATTCATAGTCTACAGCACTTTGACTTCTTGAGAATATATAATAACTCACAGTGTGGTTGCAGCCGTGTTGGTTGTGTTTGTATAAATTGGACACATCTGGTGTCCAGACTGCCAGATATCTGGGATACAGCTTAGCATTAGTTTTCCTACTACAAGTGGGCTTAATTAAATTTAGTCGTGTGAGATCGGGTCAGGTGTTGGTGGAGAAGCAATTCATTGTACATGAAGAATATTGATTCAGTGTGCAATAAAAAATATCTTTAGAATAAAATAATACAACACTGATGGAGTAAAAGTGAATTTTTCCATGAAGCTTGTGTCATTGTCATAGTGCATAAAAATAAATGTTTATAACAGCTACAGTTTTGCAGGTGTAGATGCTGTCTCTTATTTTCAGATGTGTTATCAGCGTTAGTGATATGTGCTGCAAATAGTCACTAATTATCACATCTATCAGATATACTGTTATGAATTCATACTTTATTTAGGTTTAAGATCACAGTGCTGCTTACATGTACCATTATATGGGACTGTTTTTTAAACTGATCACACTTCTGCTGGACTCACGAAGGGACTCAACTGGACACCATATTTACCACATGTACTAGGAGGCTGACAAGGTAAAGAGCGTTTAATGTTGTCGGACATTTCCACGTCGCATTCCTGTACAGCTCCTCTGGGTAATGTCTAAGTTCAGTGTAGCAGTATATGTGGAAAATAGCTTTAGCTTTCCTTTCACTATGCTTTCATCACCCTTTTACTGTGCAATTTGAAAAGTCTGTACTTTCAAATAAAGCCGGACTTTAATAAAAATAAATCCAGTGGACAAATTAAAATGAATGAATACGTGGGTGAGCAGGGTGAGCAACAGAAACTCCTGGAAGAAACAAGTATGCAGAGTTTGTTACATTAGAAACTGTGACATCAAATGAAGCTTTATCCAAGAAATCTCCTTATAGCCGAAATACTTTCCCTAATATCCAAGATGTAGCAGGGGAAAATGAACAGAGTAGAAAGTAGGGACACTGTGAGAAACAAAGTTTAGCTTCAAAATTGTATTAAATCAGCTGCAAGTTGGCTTCTTTCATTGTTACTGTTAATATAATACTCTCTCTCTCTCTCTCTCTCTCGCTCAGATGGTCCTTTGTAAGGAAAGGGAGAAAAAAAAATCAAGGACACATTGTTGGCTCAAACCTTTACAGCCTTTACTGTTCATACCGTTAAAATAACTGCAATCAAAACATGACAGAGGAGAATAATTCCCAGGAAAGAATCCTGTGTTTTCTTCAGTGTTTCATAGGAAAGATGGAAGATTTGATCATACACAGTTTTGAAGGTTCGATGGTCACCTGATCCTGTGTGTGTGTGTTTTGTGTGATAGTGGTGGTGGGGGGTCCCCAAGGCCTTCAGGCAGTAGTATAATAGGCATCAACCCATCCCAGGGGCCAAACCTCTCCAGCCTTTGGACAAAGTTCCCCGCCTCAGCCATATTTGATTTCATAGGCCAGTCTTTAAATTGTTGGGTTATGACCAGGTACGGCAGACACCAGGGGAGCAGATTGTGTTTTTAGGATTTTCTTTTCCACCCTTTTCATCATGCCTCAGGCTAATATGGTGTTTGTGTTTGTGTTTTTTTGTTGCAAAGAATCGAGGAGAATAGACATTGTGACTTATATAGATTTTTTTATAATGCCTTGTTATTAAACCACAGTAAAGGCAAATGTTCTCAAATCTGTTCTGCACATGACACAAAATTACAACTTGAGTTTTCTCTGTCTCACACATCTTTTCACCACATGAAAGCATTTGTCACTACCTAACCAAACAAAAACATTTGAGAAGTTAGCAATTGGTAAGAAATGCCTTTCCAATCTGAGTAAGTAGATGTGGCGTTCACTTGCCGTCGCAGGACAAACAGAAGATGTGCAAAAAAGGAGACATAAGAAAAGGACGATCCAAAATCTATGTTGGGATTAAGCTGTAAAAAATGATATGGTTTAAAAAAGGTTATTTACAATAATTAGACACATCTTCATTTCAAGTAGTTATGAAAACAAATCTTACAGTTGAAATGGAAAACTGGTGGCTCTCAGGAGAACAGGTGCTTGAGACTTTACAAACAAAGATGCCAGTCAGATGAGAACATGGCACTGAATAATGGCACCAGGCAGTTTGAATGAAAAATACAAGTTTGACATATGGTCTGCTGTGGTGCCTGAGCTTAACAATAAAAACACTTTAATATAGTTACACTAGTTACACTAATGTCTAGATAATGTGGAATATTTTTAGGACTCAAAAATACGTTAAATGTTTAGTGAAAATTAAATTGCAGTTTAGTTGTTGATCCGGGTCAAATAGATGTGAATGGACCTGAAACTGTGCATTAACAACTGCTAATGATCATCACACAGGGAGAAAACTGAGCGAAGGTGAAGTGAAGTGCATAGAAAAGAGTAATGAAGGTTTTTCGCAGATTTAGGAAACAAGTTCAAGAAAAATAAACAGGCACATAAGCGCATTACTTTGTATTCACTCTTAGTTTGGGTCTGCCCTTTGAATTGGGTTTTAATATGTTTGAATCTATTCTGGTTGGGTCGGGCTGTCTGCCAGTCATTGTTGGCTCCGTTTTTTAAAAATATGTCTTTGGTACATTATATATTGTAGCTTTATCAGTGACTAAACAATAGTAAAAATATAAAAGATTTTGATTTATAGGTCAAGATTAAGCAAAACCGTAAACTAAGAAAAAATGAAATGGTGTTCTGTTGCGATTGTTTGTAATCAGCACACCGTTTTGACAACACACTGGTGAATTGGAATTCATCTGTCATCAATCAGTACTTCGAGAGCGACACAACCTCCCACCAGCCAGCCACACACACTCACACACACACACACACACACACACAAGCACAGATACGCAGAACCCTCTGTAAACAAACTGAACAGATCCCTCGATCATCATCACACAGCTGTAAACACAGATGTGCTGAGAAACATGTCGTGTAACAGAAACAGACAGAGCTCGACAGGAAGCTCGGTGAGAGCATGCTGTTTGCACACGACGTTCTCACATGTACACGGAAGTCCACAACGAAGAACTGGTGTAGCATAGAAGCTATATTTTAAATAAACACCCCTTTAAATTAGACCTGTCCTACGCATAATAGTATGCAGACAAGTGTAGACACAGATTTCAGAACGTTTAAGGTACCGACATAAAAATAGGAATTTGAAGAAAATTTTTGAATTCCTCTGTTCGATAAGAAGTTTGAGCTGATGCAGAAGCGGTCCTTTCTGGCACAGACAATACCACCATTGTCCTTCATTGGGGAGCCTTTTCCTGAAAGGGTATCTGCCTGGTGGCCCCAGGCTAATCTGGGTTGGGTGGGGTGGGGGTCACAGGGCACTTGCTTAGTCTGGTTTTGGCTGGTGGTCTGAGCAGAGATCCTTCAGATCACCACGTAGGTCAGGTGTTCAATTTGCCTGAGATAATCTGACAAAGGAGCTTACACCGCTTTCCAGGTTTCCTTTTATTTTTTGTATGTTTTTTTTTTCCAGGAGTATTCACATGCACTGAAATTGTAACAGACTTGTTTCTCAAGAATTCGAATGAATTCTAAGTAATACACAATTTGTACAAAATGTATTATTCTGCCACACGAAACAGCGCAAAATAAGGAATGACTGTAGTAATGCAGTTCAGACAATCCAAACGGCTAGGCACGAGTTAGTGAAAGGACATCAAGGAAATTATTCAACATTTAGGAGAAATACGAATCCAGTTTCCTGCAGACAGATGCAAAGGCAGTAAGCATCTTCTCCTCTAAGCCTTTGTAACTGTATTTGCTTTTGCCAACATTTCAAACCTTTGATTTATAAGTGGATAACAAGTGTTTAGCAAAAATACCATGTAATTTTCATCTTGTACATGATACAATGCTTCATGTTGACCAGTATACCCGTCCTTTTCTTCTCCATGCCCTGCCCCAGTTAAGCATGCATGTAAACTGCATGCAGTCCAAGTCAAACAACTGGATATTAAGAGCTACAGGAAGAACATAGCAATACAACAACAATTAAAGTACATGGATAATAATATATTTTCCGAGGCCTGAATAACGATGCAGATACTGTAAACATTGAGTGAGTTGATTATAATATAGTACACTGTTTATTCAAGGACAAAAAAATAAAGCCCCATCTACATAAACTGGTTATCAGAATACAGAAGTTTTCCTGTCTATCTGAATTATTTGAGTATAAAGTGGGATTTTATATGACGTGTGACAATCGCTGTTGCCTTGGACAGCTAATGCTGGTTGAGAAAGATGACCTGCGCTTCATCTTGCTCTGCTATGCTTCTGCTGTAATCAAATATGAATGTTTCATAGAATGAAGATTAAGCCCTTACTTCCTGCTTGGTTCCATGAAGTCAGCTGTCTCCTCAAACGGTCTGGGTTGATGCGGCTGATGAAGCCCAGATGTGGATCACCACAGTATACACATTTTCTTTCTTCAGAGAAATTGCAAGTTACAGTGTTGCTTTACAAACAAAAGAACTGTTCTTTAGTCCCCTGTGAAACCCCAACCACACCACATTGACTTCACAATGCATTAAGCAAAACACTGTTATGGGACAATGTGTTCGTCTGTGGTATGTGTGCATTTTCTTTTATTCTTAACGTAACTGTGACATTTTTCTACCAAAAATCCAAGGTATGAAAGCATACTATACTATTCTAGATTTCAATTTTACATTCACCAGTCAAAAATGACTTTCTACCACTGAACTATTGCAAATATTAGCCACAATGCTCTTCCTGTCATCTACTGTGCACACGCTGAGCAGTCAACCCCCCCATAAGACGTGCATCATGACTGGCCTGCACCGTATTTCATAAGAACAGATTTCAACTTACATTCATTATAGATTAAAGTAATAGTGGACCTTAAGTTAACAGCACCGTTTACAGGAATAACAAAGTCTCATAAAGTCCAAAACATTCCCATGGTCAATGACTGCCTGCGTGCAACTGCCAAATTATAATTTCAAAACCATTTTGTGCTTACACAAGAAACAAACAATAACATGACCTTCCTAGTATTTTCCCTGCATCCAACCTGCCTGGTTAAATACTGTACAGCATAAAATGTGGCTGTGAGTCATTCTCATCTAAACTAGACTTGATTTTTAACATCTACACAATGCTATATGTTCCCCTGAAATGATTGTGTGACTTTTGTTCTGATGTCTCCTCAGTTACACTTATGTCTGGCCGTGTTTAATTCTGACTATGTCAAAGGTGGAAAAGTCTGTGACAAACAGCAGGAGTAGTGTGCCTGGCCGGAGCGACTAAACGGGTCGCTCCAAATGAGTTTTACAGGAGATCAGTGTGAGGCCGGGTTTCGAATCCCCAAAGCCCTGTAGTGTCAAAGCAGGAGGAACCTGCTGATGTAACTAGACTCTCACGGGTGTCTGGTCCAACTGTAACATTCGTAGATGACAAATTGGATCAAATCCATTATGTAGGATCGAAAAACTACAACAAGGCTCCTACCAGTTGAAAAATGATTAGAAAACCAGAGGCCTGCTTTTCAAAACATAGCCATGACCATTGTTAAATACCAGTCATGCCGTGAAAAGTTCAGCGCAATAATCAAAACCAGAGGATAATCCTTGTGCAATGTGTAAGCAGATTCCGCTTCAATATGGATCCAGATGTTGGAGGCTGGTAGTGACAAAAATACAATAATGCCGTTATTTTTAAAATATCTCAAACTTTAATTTTTGAGGAAAGTCTATGTGACAAAGAAAAACTGATTGAAATCCAGGTTTTCTGGGGATCGTGTGTTTCTCATCTTGCTTGAGATTAAGCACAGATTTATACAAACGTTCCCAGCCATATTGCTTTTTCCACACCTGGATTAGTTCATGCTGTCTCGCCTTGAAGCTCCAATTTTGTCTTCAAACATTAGCACTATTCACTCAGATTCTATGCTTCAAATACACTTTGTAACTTTATCCTACGTAACATTCGGCGTCCACAGTTATGTCAGTTTGAAAAGAAAACATTTTACAATTTTACCCATTTAACATCTGGAGAAATTCTCAGATTGCCGGTTAGCAAGATGTTTTGTTCTTCTTGGATGTTGAAAAGGAATTGACTACAGCATCAGCGGAATACGTATGTAATGAAAAATGCTTTGGAAAGGTACCGATCTGTAAAACTGATTTCTCAGAGTAGGTGATCCCAAACATCTGGTGCTGTTTTTGACAGGAAGAAACCCAGTTCATGACAGTGTTTTCCACAGCTACATTTCATGACAAAGAACACCTGTGAAACTTCCAGAGCTGCATAATAAACACTTTCAATATCTAATTCTGGTTTGTTTAATTCTATGTGTTGAATTAGACAGAAAAGAAAACACTTACATGCAATAAGTGGATAAAATCAGAAAACAATTTATACAGTAATATTATTTAACAAAACAGATACAGGCCTCTAATCCTTCTGAAATCCATTGTTGCATTAAGCTATTCAGTAAACACTGTAAAAAAATTGAAAAAAATGAATTTGTCATATAATAATATAAAAAATATTAACAGAATTAAGACCGATGACACTGTGGCGTCACAAACATTGACAGAGCAACAGCAGCAGCTTTCATACTGCATGTATGTCTCACAGGAGGCATTCAGGTACATTTTGAAAGCATGTTGCAGCAAAGTCAATAAAGTTCATCTGGGGACTATTAATGTCTGGATTAAATGTCACGCCAATTCATCCCACTGCAGAAAATAATCTGGTCTAGTAGTAGTAGTAGTAGCCCTGGAAGAAATTATTAAGTAATACAGTGAAATACTCGACACATGGATCAGCTTTTGAATCTTAGATGTTTCTCTAGATGTTAAGCAAAATATTATGTGCATCTTAACCAAGCGGCAGGCACTAGGACCTGCGGGACGACAGAGTACGACAGAGCTTGCAGCCCTTCAGACGCTTCTCATTTACTTTCAGAACAATATTCAAACAAGTGCAAGACCCAGGAAGGACTGTTTGGGATAATTACCAAAGAAATCATTATTCTATTCCCTGGCATTCTTGTGGAGTTGCACACAAACTGGATTATTTTTCAGAGATCCTCTGGAGTCTTACGTCAGTGAAGAAGAAGAGGAAGAAGGGAGCTTTTGACGAGGTAGAAAACTACTTGACTTTGATCTATGCTGCATGTATCTACACTAAATTACTTGTGTATAAAATGCCAGGCAGCAAAGTAAGCGTGCTTTTAAATGTTTAGTATTAAATGAAACCTATTTTATAGGCAAAGGGAAGTACCCTATCAAAACACTAAATAGTTTTACACAATGAAGACTTTAGGTTGGGGGAAGCAGTGTTTAATAAACATTAGTAAACTTTCCCATGCAACACTTTTTATGGGATATTTTTGCATTTCCCGTTCCTATGTGTTATAGTACACTGCTGAGCATAGGCTGCTAGTGAGGGTTAACGTTTGAAGACCCAATCCAACAAGGAGCCGATCATCTCCTCCATCCTTTCAGAAACTGCTGAAGCTTGGCCTCAGGCTCATCAGGTTACAATAGCACCTATCAGACCTGCACTTGTCTCCTTGGGCTAGGCACTGTTCTCAAAGCATTCCTGCAGAGTTTTTGTATTTCTATGGTATGTTGCATTGGAAACAAGAAGCTAGCTGCAGGGTAGTTTTTCTCAAATTATGTGTGGCACTGAGTTGAAACAAATTATTGCATTCTTGACATTATAGCAGGTGATTATACTCGAAAAGACTTGCTATGCTATTTTGATGTTGTAATTTCAATATACATATGGTTCGTTTTAGAAAGATCTGATCCTATTAACTTATTTTTCACCTCAAGTATAGTGGGTTTACAGAAAGAAACTGGGTCAGCATTTGAGCTACACCGTGAAACACAGCAACTAATTTATACACAGAAACATATGGTAGTTATCAAGTGGCATGAAAAGTCAACCACACTATCAAAAGGCAGGCTGCTCTGCTCTCAAAAAACAGAGGCTGTGGTCAGTTTACAATGAGAAAGGGAGTGATGAAATCAGAGCGGGTGGGTTGTGGGTGTGTTGGTCTCATGTTTAATTGAATAACTTTTACCTACAGATCTCTCTTAATCTTCTTCTTAATCATCTATGCTTGGTCCACAGCTTTTTGAGGCACCTTTTGAACTGACCCTGATGCACAGAGGGGAATTTAAGTTGCAGTTGTGGTTAAACGTGCACTGGCTCAGCCACTGGCTCAGCAACATTCTTGTCCTGCATTTTAATCAAGGAAAAAGTGTAGACGGAGAAGATAACTACCTTCTGCAAAGGTAGAACAGACTTCTTCCTATCAAATAAACTATAAAATATCAGTGATTTAGTTGATAAAAATGTCAAATGGAAAAAATGTGTAGCACAGGAGCTTAGGGTGTAAAGTACAGCTTGAAGTGATACAAAAATAGCACTTCATTAGATTTAACAAGCCCTAACCCTAACCCCCCTAACTCGCAGAATAGCTAAATCAAAAGATCAGACAAATATTTCCCCAAACCTTCTTTACCTTAATAGCAAAGCTGTCTAATAAAAAGCGTATTTCGACACATGACTGCCTCACCATTGCTGAAAATGTATATTATTCTGTACGTTGTGACACTTTTTAGATTTGCTAGTTTGTTCCATGTTCACAAAATTATTATTTTTCCTAATCTGAAACCAGTGTTTACACAGCAACAGACAGTTAGTGTCCATTGAAAACAAATCCAGCTTTAAACTAGCTTTTCTATTTGGCTGCGAGCTAAGTGATTATAACACCACACCTGGTACATGTGGCGGCAGATCTGTTTATATTAGCCAACAACATTTTCTTCTTGTCCAATATCTCATGTCTTTTTCCAATTCTCCTGGTATGCAGAGTGGTAACAAACATCAGTGATGGTTTTCTGCACAGCAGCTGTAAATCTTCACTACTGAACAATCTGTTTCACAGGTGGATGAACAGGGTCTGTCAGTCAAGGCTCCGATTCTTTAGACCGGTTGCAGATGCTGTATGGTCCATCTGAGTGGAACGAGGATGCAGAGGCTTCTGCATGTCAGAACTTTTTTCCATTTGCATCTACCACCTTCTTTACTTGCACTAATTAGCATACAGCATACATTACAGCATACATTACAGATTTTTTTATAGATAATTTTGAATTAAACATTAAATTAAACTTATTTACAAAAAACTGTTTGTTTGTTGCATTACTGCCTCCCACTGGTCAAGTAATGCAAATGCTCCCTTTGTTACTAATATATTTTACTTAGTGTCACTCAAACATACGACATGTCTACTAAATACACAAGAACTAATAGTTATCTTAAACAGGCAAGTAAAGAAAACCACATTATTTTAGGTTTAGGATTAATGGCAAAACTAAACTACATTATCTCAAAGTTAGAACAATACTATTCTTCAAGTATATTAAAATTTGATTTTGGGGTTTAGTTCAGCAGCCTCATCATGACAGTGAAGACCATCAAGAGTCCATTGAAGCCCTGTAATGGGTTCTTTAGGTTTCAGCTCATTTGTTAGAATCCCATGTTACCTGCACTGCCCAGTGGGTAAAAAAGACTAAAGGGAGAAAGTTAGATAACAGCAAGGCTCCATATACAAGTTACAGTTTTATTAGCAAGTTAGTAAGTACTGACATGATTTATCGTGACAGAGCTGAACAACTGAGCAGTACAGTAGCTTGACTTCCTACTGATTGTGTTTATAAAGCAGTGTTACAATGTTTAAAGGCTGTAATGCACACAATGAACATCTTAAAAATCCCCCTCTTTTCCTGTCAAAAGAGCGGGAGTGTAATTGCCTACAATTACAGAAGCTTCTCTTATTCTTGCACTCACTGACATCAGACCTGATAAGTCACTCTTCATATATAATTGCATCAGCAGCTATCCTTCCATGCAGACATGCCCCATAATTTCTTACAGCCCCAGGTATAGCTCAAGAATCATAGCACCCATGTACAAAACTCAAAAATAAAACCTGCTGTGCTACTGTCAAGGCTGCTGTGCGTTGACATACAGTGTCAACTCTCCTAATAAGGGTACCTGCTTCTGATACTACATTTAACGGTACATTTGACGGTAACAGCACATTAATATAGCATATAATAATAAAAAAAGGGACGAGCAGCAGAGATACAGCAGGTATGCGCCTTCTTTTGAGATGTGTTACCTCTCTCCAGTGAAGTGCCCATACAAGCAGACGTACCTCATCATCCCAGAGTGAATTACATTAAGGCCACACACAGTGTGGGAACTTCGACTCATTCGATTCGTGCTACACCCTAAGCCCTGTAATCAACTACAGTGTAACTTTTATATATAAAGATATAAAACATAATATACTGTAACTTGAGGGAGGGAGTCTTTATTTAAAAATCTTGTATGAAAAAATAGTATCCGTATTTAGTTAATTTTCCATTTATTGTTGATAAACGTTTAAACCCAAAACCAATGCCAGTAATCACTGTTTTCCTATTTGCTTGGTAGCTCGCTTTATTCAGGCTTGTAATTTACCTGGGTCAGTATAGGCATGTCTATACCTATACTCACCTAGACAAAAGAATCTTTTTCATTTTAGCCACTAAAAGCAAATAAGGCAAAAGCCCAGACAACCACTAAAAGCGAAAGTACAAACAGTCAAATTTGCTAAAAACCGAAGACGCCAAGCACAGCACCACATATATTTTTACCTAAACCCAGGCAATTCTGTGGCATCACTTTATTTATTCTGCATAACAGTAGGTGTTAATTTATTTGGAGAGGGCATAACCATAATATAGGGATACAGAAAAGTGCTGTGAAAAAAAGATCGGGTGTACTAAAAGAGCGTCAGGTGATACCATATAAGCAAAATCATTTGATTGGACGTAAACGATGCAGCTATACCTCGCGATCAGTGAGCTGAGACCTTAAACAATCAATTTGGATGTTACCACAAACTGTCAAAGCAAAGGTGGAAATGAAAGCCAGAGAAGGAAACGGAGCCTCTTTTCTGCAAGGTGGCAAAACTATGATGGTTAAGACCAACTTCATAGTGTTTCATAGTAGTTGGAACTGCTGCACAGTGAATGACAGGAGAACATCCAAACTGAGTGTGTGTTACTTTGACTGCATGCTGGATATTATTTGTTGAAAATGAAAAAAACATCAAAAACTGTGATACACAGAAGACAAAGCCCCACAAACACAACTAACCACAACTCAGTGTCTTACCAAATGAACACCACATGGACTGCTGGATTGTTAGCTAATACATCAAATACATATTCACAGTCACTAAAACAGACGTGCACTGTGAGTTGGCCTTCATTGATGATTCTGCTGACAGACGCCAACAGCAATAAACAGGGGTGTCAAAAATATGCATCTCTCTTATTTTGGAGTCATCTACACGATGTTGTATTATGGCCAAAGCACACTGAACGATAGTGAAGTGTGGATTTAGGAGGGTGGTCCTGCTGCAAAGCCAAAGAAACTACCCTGTCGCTGAAAGCCGTATATGATCTGGCGTCTTCCGGTGTACTGTTGGCCAATAAATGACTTGGCCTAAACCTTCATTAAAGGGAAGAGTTTCAATCATTTTCAACAGGATGACTTTAAAGCTCCAGTTCACTGAGGTTGTTTTTCCCAGATCTAACTCTTGTGCCATATTTAAATCACAAGTATCCCTGATGATAATGTACAGTTCATCTCAGGCAACGACGTCTGGCAACGTTTGAGCAAACTGCACAAACTAAACGTCCGCTGCATTGTTGAGTGTGTGCCACTGGATGATGAAAACAGAGCACACATAAGCTGACTCCCTCAAGTCATTGTTGTAAAAGTTTATTTAACTAATTTGCAGTACTTGAGCAGGGTCTGTTTCTCCACCAAGTCTGTTGTGTTTAGTTACAGTGTGTATAGAGACTGGGGTCAGCTGTGTTGCCTCAGCAGCAGTGAGACCAAACACAGCCATCCGAGAGTAATGAAACTATCTTTGTTGGATCTTCCATTTACCATCCTCATGTGGCTGTTTCTGTCAGTCAGTGGTTATATTTCAGGTTGTTGGGTTTGA
Organism: Microctenopoma steveboyesi; assembly: GCA_032359275.1. NCBI lineage: Eukaryota > Metazoa > Chordata > Actinopteri > Anabantiformes > Anabantidae > Microctenopoma > Microctenopoma steveboyesi. Next base: position 16,896,261 of record JAUMHF010000021.1, on the reverse strand, counting down.
GAAAAAAAAAACAAAGAAAGACGATGCTCGCTTTACGACACATTCTTTCTGTTGCTTTTTTCGTTTATCTTTGATGTGATACAGTTCAACTTGTTGCGCGTGTGTACAGCACACGTGTATTAACTGAGTGGTCAACAGCAAGCAAGCGGAAAGTTTTTTGTTTAGCTTGTAAATATTAAATCACAAGGCTGTGTTATAATTTCTGCTCATTGTTTATCTTATCACAGGAAACATAAACAATCGGCTGCTGTTGTCGATACAATTTTGCAATCAGCGTCTGCTCTTCACGATAACTCAGATACGTCAGACCATAGCCTTTGTGTATTTTTGCTCACTGACTGGCCCTCCCTGTTCTGATCTTTGATTTGGCTACGTTCGCCCTAAGTTTGGACCTCATGTTGTCATCAGGTCTGAGATCCAGTCAGACCTTCACACATCTGCCTTAGATCACAACCAACTGCCAGCAGAGGTCCCATTTCTTAACAAAAGGTCATATTGTGTTTGAACCAATTTCCCACATAGTTGTCCGATAAGTAAAACAGAAAATTGCCTTAACTAGATCCAACAGGACAGGAAAAATGGCAAATTATGAGCTGCAATTGCATGCTATTATGTTTCTAGTTGCCAAAAGCAAAAATAGGACATTTCACTTCCCTACTCATGGGCAAGCTGGGACAGGTATGCAAAAGTACAAACCTTAAGTGCAACCTTAAATGTGTTGCATATGTGTCCTTGACACACGTGAAATGTTCTCACTGATCATCCAGCAGCACATGCCAGTTACCATGTGTGAGATAACTGAAGTGAAAAGGCCTCCGATTCTACACATTTAGTGTGTTAGATTGTAGGTTTCTGCCGTGTTCAACAGGTTAAATGTAAGACACCTGTATTGATACATAGGGTCCAAGTGAATACATATTTAAGATACTGGAGAATGATGAACAATAGGACTTGGGATTATTTGACAAGTACAGTGGCTAGTAAAAGGGGTTTTACATAGTGTCTACAGCAAGCTACAGGTAAGAAACTTCAGAAACCCTTCTGTACATCATAATGAAGAGGACTGGTGAGGTGTGTTGGTGTCCATTTCCTGTATTTCCATGCTGTTTATACAGTTTTACTGAAGAAAATAGGCACGTGTTAAAGAAACATCCATGCTCTGCTGTAAAAACGGCATTGTGTATTTGCTCAATCATGACAAATAATTAGTTTTCATTTACCAGGAGGTTGGCATGTTTACAGATGGTTTACAAACACAACTTCTCCAAGGGCATGGTCAGTGAAAACCAACCTCCTTTTTATGCTGAACTACAATGCAGATGTGAATGTATTACCAAGAAACTGTTTTGTACTTTTGTGGTTGAAAAAGAAGCAGGTTTTTTAACAAATATTGCCGTAAGGGTCACGGCAGGTGCTGGAGCCTTTCCCAGCGGTCGCCGGGCGAGAGAGCCTGCACAGGCTAGTTCCTCATCATGTCAATTATCAAATTGTATTTGTCCATCGCTCGCACACGTTCTGTGTCCTTTGAAGATATACAATTCTATTAATCTAACACCAGAGGAACAATATGAACATAATGTATTTTATATGTGACATTAAGAACATAAAATTACGTTACGCCATCCTCCCAGTTAAACACTACATTGCTGCACACAATTTCTAGTATTACTGTCTCTTTTCCGTGCCTCTAATGTTCTTCTTTCCCCCAATTTTTGCTGTACCTCTTCCTTTGTACTGGCTTGTAAAAAATAGCCTCAGGAAGGTATATACAGCACAATTGCTATAGCAACAAAATTATCCCCCATTACTTTTGACTGAAAAGACTATTCAAGTTACGAGATGTTTACACACTATCATTGCTGCAGCTTCCTGCCTCTCCTTGTGTCACGATGAAAACAGCACAGCAGAACTGTATGCAGGGTTAATTGAGGGATATCCATCTATAAATTAGGATGCAAGTAGCTTTAGACACACAGGATACTGTAACAACTGCAAAGAAATGTGAAATGGTTGGCCTGTAACTAAAGTCTAATTATAGTCAAAAGCAGAAATTCTTTTTCTTCTTCTTATTCTTCTTATTATTATTCTTCTGTCGAGCAATTTAGCCACAATGGGGAAAATTATCATTAAGTTTTATTTGTTCCGAGTCAATTTTTAGAGAGATGTAATCTTCATATTTAGAACGATTCTCTTTATTTCAGTTGTAAAGCTCAAATGACTGCTATTGACTAGAGCCACCATTATGAAAAGTGCTTTTTCAGTTTATTCTGCATCAGACTTTAAACACGTGTTTGATTTATTTAATATGGAATCTAATATAAATACTTCAATACCTTCCTTTTCCATCAGTACAGAAATAAGAATCTGAATTCTGTCAGCGATATACTGTCAGTCTAACAATACACACTGATTTCAATGTGATGAAAATATTTATGGTGGTATGAAATTATATTACATACTACATATACTACATACTAAATATTTGATCTTTTTCAGGTGAAATACAACAGGTACTAATGCAGGTAATGTCCCTCCCTTCTTGAGGATGTGGTGTCCATGGATTTCACAAAGAATAACAAATTTGGTGATGGCGGCATTTCTGGATCGTGTTCATGTAGGACTTCTTCTCTGCGTGACGAAGCTTTTGCGAAATGTGTTCACAGTCAGTGATTCATCACGGAATCCTGCCTGTTTTTACTCACAAATGCACCATCGACCGTTATGTTGTTCTTTAGATGATGGTATCCTACAGATAACTACAGACACAAACTATTAGAAAGAAAATGTTCCAAATTAAATGTGTTTGTTATTCCTCCTGACATCTTTAAGTTTTAAAGTATGCAAAGCTATTTGGTGTTTTGTTCACTATCGGTCTGTGTAGGGAAAGAACAGAATTGTTTTCACATAATTAGGAATAATAGACAACATTAGTCTCATAAGTCGGACAACAGAGTTTACTGTGGCTGTCATTCTAGGAACCTTTAAGTTTGAAGACTTAAATTCAACACAAAGCAATGCTTCAACCTGTTGAGTAGTTTTGCATGAATGACCACAGCAGCATAATGAGCAGGCATGTCATTCAAAGTTCATTGGTGGCTTTCAGATAAAGTCACCTGCACCTCCCCTCCTCTTTGAATGAGAGCCAGCTTCAGTAGGTTCATGTTACCAGAGGGACTGTGTGACTTTTACCATATGAATGAAGCCACTGCCATGTTTTTTTAGAGGGATGTTGATTGTTCCTGGTCTGCAGAGTCGATTGGGTGCCACACCAGGCTACTTCTCCGTTAACCCAGACAGGGTTCATTGAACTGACTCCATTAGAGCTAATGAGTGGTAGGTCTTTGGTTGTGGGTGGCCTATCCATTCAGGCCTAACAAACCACGTAACCGACGGGCTTGCTGATTCAGGTAATTCATGCAAACAAGGGATGAACTGTTCTGTCTGCTTCCATTGCACACCTGAATACTCTGCAGTCTCAAACTATCTGTAGTAGTAAACACTGATAGACACTATCAGCATAGCACCATAAACTCCACATGCAAGGAGCGACAGAAAACATTAATCGATTAGCACATCAAAAGAAAATGTAATCATTGGCTTTTCTGATAATCAAAAATTAAGTGACTATAATCATCAATAAAATATGTTCAATAGTCACTTCAATATATCAATTTCCCAGATAAGTATTCACATTACATTTTGTTTGTCTAAAGCGATTCAGTAATTACAATTATTTCTTTTAATTGTTCTTGTAAACTGCTCAATCAACCAATTTGAGATCTACTGCATGGTTACAATGTGCGTGGCAACACATGTCACTAAAGAAGGTTCTGCAGCATTTCCATTAGCTACCTCACATAAACTGAAGCTATTGTGTGAGGAGAGAATGAAATGTTACTATTCGGTGACTAAGTTCACTTCATACAAGCACATACTAAGCTCAGTACAAGTAGATTGACCAAGCAGCACCAGTTGTGAACTTTAGTGCCACAGCCTTGTCAGATACAGATGCATTATATCAAGTCTACCATGAGGAAAAACTAATAAGCAACAAAGATGGGATATGCTAAACAGCATTCCCAATCAAGGCATAGGAAATATACCAGCTCGACTGTAATAAATCCTGTATATCTACACACAGCAACAGATCATTTTGAGCCAGACAGTTTGACCTATCATAAGCACAACTGTATTTCATGTTTCCAAACTCCTGGACACTGTTCCTGTGTGCTGGTACAGTGGTATGGAAAATAGAGCATACCCATTACTAATTGCGTTTTTTTGCACCTGTCAGGCTCAAAAGGGTCAATCAACAAAAAGCCAACAACAAAATGAAAAAACACAGTTTAAGCTAATAGCATTTCATATACTGTTTACAGATTCGGGAACATAAAGCTGAAGCTGAATAAACAACTGAATTAAGCTTCAATTTGACAGTTCATTTGAGTAGTGTAAAGCTATCAAGATCACCTAACCATCTCTCTAACGCTTTACAAACACTTCTTCAGTATCACACCAACAAGGAGGAAATGGAAATGAAAATTTATGTAAAGGCCGGAAGCATAAGTCTCAGCTGTTGTTGTTACGAAATAAAGGGAAAGTCTGGTTTGAATCAGCTGTGGCCAATTTAAAACATGTTGACTTGAAAATGAATCGGAAAGTGATTTTGTCTCTAATTGTTACTTTTTGACCAAAAAGTGAAATTATTTAAGTAGTAATTTTGAGTCACTTGTGTTTATATTTCATTGTATTTGCACGACTTTTAAATTTTCTATTCCCTTATGAAATAAAATAACCCATCCGTGTTTCAGAGTTTATTAGCAAAGATCAGAAATAATAGAAAGAATTTCCAACCATCATAGTTATGTCTTGAGTCGTTGAACATGTGAACGTAAAGTAGGTCAAATCAGTTCCACCTTTAGCAGCTGAAAGTACAGGGTTGTGCATATTGTTTCAAAAATAATAATTAATTAATATTTAGTAACAGAGACTTTTTAATTATTAAACGTACTATTGACACTTTAATTGTTGGAGATATTTGTGTAAGGACTTGTTGGTATATGTATTGGAGGAGTTTCATAATACATAAAAACTGCAGCATTTTTCTATTCTGGACCTTTCAACCATGTGAACTTTGTCACAACGTTGGCTCAGTTGTTTAAGTTCCCTCCCTGGAGGATTGCCTGTGTACTGCATGCAGTGAGGGTGCGATTGCAAAAACAAAAAATGGTTGCCATCATGTAGTAACCTGCACGTTTTAGCAGGCAAAAATGTGAATACTTTGTATGCAAAGGAACTTTTTTTTATTATATTAGTAAATATTTATTGCTAGAACTCCCAGACACAAAAACAGTTTCTTCCGTCAGGCAATATCACTAATGAACAATTGATTGCTGCTGGTATATGGACACAAACTGCACACAACTCAGCACACTGCACTGATACACACACACTCACACACACACTGTCTTGTCTTTCTGTCCCGGTAAAATTGGTCAGTAATTTGTCTTTAATTTATTGTTTTTCATGTATTTGTTTTCTGTCCGTTATGTCCTAGAAGAGCTACAAACGACCAGAAACAAATTCTTTGTATGTGCGATTTAACAGGTAATCATAATTAGGGTATATTGAAAACCCTCAGTAGTCACAGTATTGGATTTCATGACCATTATAAATATCATAACAAAAATAATTTCCACATTATAAATAAATGTGGAAATTATTTCAACATGTTTTTGTATATTTTTCCAAAGGGCCAAATAACTGGAAATAAAAAATATAGAATTTCTTTACTATTATTTGATGGTTCATGCACAATTACACATAATCTCAGGACAAAATAACACATGAAGTGAGTTGCTATGCTATGTAACTATATACAATGAAATTAAAATTAAGTGCACTTAGAGCTACGGATGAGCTACAGATGTGTCAGTGTTAGCAACATTCAAACTGTACTCCTCAACTTTTGCCCCTCAACCAAAGTAATAACAGGGTCTTCAATCACATAATACAAAGTTGTTCATGCTGATTCAACAGTGTTGTCATTGGCATATTGTGCTGCAAACATCCTGTTCAACATCATTCCGATGGTGTTTTATTGGGTCAGCTCTGGGAAGTGTAGGAGCTTACTCGGGAAGACTAACAAAACAAAGTAACTACACTGGGATGTTCCACATTGTCTCGCCAACAATATTTAACACTTACATACACAGGGGAGCCTGTGGCATGTCAAAAAATTCCACTTCTATTTACATTGCTGTAGCCCAACTGCTTAAAGGACCAATACGCAGTGTTTCATTTTAAATACCTGCTGATGCTCTAGTGTACACAAATTCTGTACAGCAATGTTATGTGCATATCGAAGCTCACCTAGTAGATTGAATGAGTGTTGCCAATTTCCCGTCCTCACCAGATGAGACTGAAAACCACAGAGAAACTGTCATGAGCCAAAATTTGATCCTTGAAATAACTGAGACATTATTTTACAAATTTACAATCAGTGTCTTTCCTCTAATAATCCTGTAATTTAACTATATTCACTGCAACTTTCTTGGTCGTGATTCATCAAAAAAGTCTGTGCTCAGTGCAATCTGACACCTGCACGAATATCCCATTAACATCATTATTTTTTGTCGATTCCTATCCAATCTCAATATCTAGTCAAACCGCAATTGAACCTCTAAACTAAATGTTTGCTTTTGTACCAGAGTGTGCAAAGAATATGTGGGGTGTAGCACTATTTCGTTCTCTATACTACCAACATACAATATGCTTTACCTAACTATATCAAGCTGTCATAATCAGCTAGGGGAAATTGTTCAGCTGCCATGTGACTCATGTACTGCATTTTCTGGATGAAATGACCCAAATGTGCTACTGATCTCATATATCGAGTGACTGATGAACTCCCTCCGCTGATGAACACTGTGTGCTGTGTTGGGAGCTCCAGAAAAATCAGGAAGTCATTGCCTTGTCCAACTATTTCCAAAGACGAGAATGAAGCTTGATGCTTATAATACGCCTTTGTAAGAGCAGCTGCTCACAGATTCGTGTACTGTTTGCATGCAGGTTAGTTTGTTTCAGGCAGTTTTGCACATCAGCAGTGTTAGTATTGAAAAAAAGGTGTGGAGCACATAGCCAGTGGAAACGTCCCATTAGTATCAGGTTTTACACCAACATCTTGGTGATTATTCTGTCCAGCAGTTCATTGATTTACATCCTGCAGAAAACATAAAGAATATCTTTCAGACTACATGACGTACAGAAGCTGTGGTTAAGGGAGATGGCGTAAGAGTTCAGTGCTGCTGACTTTGTTTCAGACTGAGTAAGTCACAAGTGCAGGCCGGCTTGTTATTTAAACAACTCGTCCTGAAGTTGAAATATAATCAATTTAAATCCCAGGACAGTCAGGGACCACTACTGTCGAGGTGCTGTAAAATAAAACGATTTCTTCTCTACAGGCGTTTACTACACAACCGCCATTTACTTCTACAGCTCATTGCTTCCTGTCATTTTGCAAGCTTTCCATTCACCACATACTCACATTCATGTTTCTAATTTCTACAGCAAACACACGCTTCCAGGTGACTGACAGTAAGTGATGTGTGAGACATGTAACTGACTCATATGAAAACACTAAGCTCGAGCACATTTGAGCACAGCGACATTGTAATAGGTAAAAATGACAAAACAAAATGAAAGTGCCTGAATGGTGCCTGCGTTTTAGTACTTAGCAAAAATGAATCATAGAGCACAGAATGTGGCAAAACAGGCCTGGTGGAGTAACTTAACGGAAAGCAACAGAACAAATTACAAACAGCAAGATGCCTTTTAAAAAATATATTGTTGTGTTGATGTGTTCGAGGTTCTCAGATGTTTATGTGGCTTTGCAGTACCACATTTCTAAATGTTCTGGCTTATACTTGCTCCTAAATATTCTTTACATCTCTTTATTCAGGTACAGAACTGTTTAAGTCTATACAAACCTGCCAAAGCTCAGATATTAAGGAAGGTTAAAAGAAATCATTAATATCACAATACACTACATTAACTGGATAGTCTACATCATGCAGATCAGTTTTTCATTTTTTATTTTGATGCATACGGAATATGAGGACCTGGTGAGCAGGAATAACATATTAACTTTCTCTTCCCGTATCAGCCTCACAAAGAATGTGTTTACAGTGAGTTTACGAGCAGTCTGAGACACTTTCTCTGCCTGTATCTCAGCAGGGCAGAAACGCAGAGGCGTGCTGGATGGGGGTCACAGTTAGGCCTGATGGCAGGAGCCCAGAGCTCTAATCACGTCCTCTAGAAGCAACAAAGATGCTACAGTTCACTTGGAGTCACTAAAAAGGTATCGACAGAGATCATAGACACTATGGTATATATATATATATATATATATATATACCAATAAAAAAAGAGAGAAGGGCGAGTGGAGTTATAAATATATATATATATATATATATATATATATATATATATATACACACTGGCCACTGTATTGTGTACATGCACTATCTAATGCAATCCAGTACAGTTTAGCATTTCTGCCATGAATTCTACTTTTACAAGCTTACGCTTCCTTGTTTTTGTTGAAACTGTCATAAAAGTGATCTACTGTATGTTTATTGTTGAGGTCAAGGCACTGTGGAGTGTATTATATTTAGAGGTGTTTCTAATGTTTTGGCCACACTTGATTTTCTTAAATTTAAAAAGTAAGTGCAGGATAATGCAACAGCTTTTTTTTTTTCTTTTTTTTTTTTCTTAAGCGTGCGAGTGAATATGTGCAGTTTTGACACACGTCTCCAGAGTCGATAGATAAACCGCACTTGTAAATCACATTGGATAGAAGTGTCAGCCAGATGACTGAATGTCAAATGTACATTTTAATGCAGTGAAGAGTTTTATCCCCCACATAAGGCCAAGCATTTACAGATTTAAGAAAAACTGACTTGATAAATGCCAAAAGCAAAGCAAACTTTTTTTGCAGGTATTCCGCTGTGTCTGCAGATGATTTACCACAGGAAACATGCAGGCTCTGCTCCAGTTATGTGTCTCAGTAAAGCATGCCAGTGATCACACCAGAGGCCTGGATGTAAAACAATTGAGGGGAACCCATTTATCATTGATGTTTATATGTTACATATTTTAAATGTTTTTTTCAAAACTATTTAAAGATTAATTATTGAAATACATGACATGAAAACCTACTTCACTGACATTTCCAGTGGAATGACAGCTGACTCATTTGCCTAATCCTAATTTATTTAAACTCACTGTGATAACGTCATCAATTCACTATCAAATACAATTATATCATTTATATCATGTCTCAAATGGGCAGGCGTAGAAAGTACACAAACTCGAGCTCAGGTAAAATGATTTACTATCTTATAATTTTTCTACTCAAGTAAAAGTAATAAAGTACATGAACATAATCCTACTTAAAGCACAAAAGTACTCCACTAAGAAAAAATATATTTTAACAATACATGATTTGATGCTTTTCAAGTTCTGGATTTCAGCAAATTCTAAAAGGAATGATTTTCAGACTGTGAAACACAAACAGAAGCTGGTTAAGGTGGAGCTGATTTTATCACCTTACAAAGAATTAGCTTATAACTGATGATGTAAAAATAAAATAAATGTAGTGAAATAAAAGTAACATAAAATGGAACTACTGCAGCAAAGTAAATGTAACTCTAAACAGTACTTAAGTGCAGTACTACTTTGCCTCTTTACTTTGTGTTTAGCACATGTTGCCATTCTTGATGAACTGTACTCATTTTATTTTCCTTTTGATTCCACTTCAAAGGTTTTTGCTCATTGTAACTGGACGAATGTTTCCTGCTGTAAAGGAACCTTCCTGTTCACTTATGCAATCCAAACTGGCAGCTAAAGATAAAAAGTAGAACAAGGGACAGTCTTTTTTATCAGTGGTCTGGTTTGTCTAAGCAATCACTCTAACCATCGGAGCATTGAGAGTGTGAGTAGTTTTTCTCATGTCCCAATATTGCAACACACATAGGAAGACTGAGCCGAGTGTGTGAGGAGAGACACAGAGACCTCACACGCATTTACTGGTGTAATCATAATTTACATCACTTTTATACAAACTAGGATGGTTCCTTTTTTTTGTTGTGCCAACTATTTTGATCCAGCAGTGCTCACCCTCACACCTGAGGCACACACAGCATATAATAAACCTGCCTGACAGAGCCTGCTAGCAGCACAGGTGTAAACACGCTGTGACTCGTGTTAACTATGGTATAGAACCTGCAAGCCAGCAGGGACAGATGTTGTGTTGTTTGTATAGTGTGATCAAATGATAATGGTCTTAAACTGATAAGATGTCCCAACAGTACTGTATCGTGACGTGTGTAGGTTTTAAGGCACTTTTCAGTGGTCAACAAACCAGTGCAAGGCTTTAAACTCTATCTGTAAATAGTAAATGAAGTCTTTTCTCTGCTTGTTGACAGGTTGTGTGCCCATGAGGTCGTCCATGCTAGTCCTGCTCCTCTTCGTCAGTGCCCAGACTGTGGCCGCCATCCAAGGGGACTTGTGCACTGCCACAACAGCACCACAGCAGGATCCTGGCAACAACCCCAGCTCCATCCCCTCTGTGGATCCCAAACTCTTCACAAAGCGGCGCTACCTCTCACCCAGAGTGCTTTTCAGCTCTCAGCCCCCAGATGAAGAGCCAGCAGGGACACGGGGTGGCAGTCGAAGGAGCCGAAGGCGAGCGGGGCAGCCTCAGCACCGTGGGGTTTACTCAGTTTGTGAGAGCATCAGTGTCTGGGTGGGCAACAAAACCAAGGCCACAGACATCTCAGGCAACGAGGTGACAGTGCTACCAGATGTGAACATCAACAATGTCAATAAGAAGCAATACTTCTTTGAGACAACATGTCACAGCGCTCAATCGGGTAGCTCGAGCTGTTTGGGAATCGATACCAGACACTGGAACTCCTACTGCACCAACTCACACACTTTTGTCCGAGCGCTGACGTCGTTTAAGAACCTGGTGGCGTGGAGGCTCATACGCATCAATGTGGCTTGTGTGTGTGTGCTCAGCCGCAAATCTTGGCGGCAGTGAAGACCTCAGGTGCACGCCACAGCTCCTAAAAGCCTCATCCAGTCAGTCATTTACAGTGCGTACAGACACATATTCAAGCAAACGTGCAGACAGTTGTGACTCGCTCTGCATACTATAGTATATCACAAAAGACTATTCACCCTCTGCACAAAGTAAATTATTGGAATATGACAAAGTATCAGGACTGCATGTGTGTACACCAGGCCTGGGTCAAATAGTATCTGCAGTGAGAATGTAGCTATTATTTTTCTTTCACCTGTGTTAAGTACTAAGGAGCTGCCACTGTTTCGCTCCTAAAGAAGCTGTATGCTAAGTTTGACTTTTACTTTCTTTGTGTGAGGAATAAGATACAGCTTTAAAGCTATTCTGCAAAAAAAAACGTATTTAAGTGACGGAGTTCAATCATAAATATGTAATTATGGAAACTGGTTTCAGCTGTTGGATTTTCCAATATCATTAACTGCTGAGGAAATAATGTAGAAATTCCACTGAAGCAATAAACAACGTGTTTTCACTTATATCCTAGTAATACTTTTGTTGATCACAAACACTATTTTATATATTTTTTGTCCGTGCGAAAACAGCTGTAAACCATATGTAGGGCCTAACCAGTTTACGCCCGGCTAAATTGCTGATAAACTGTTGTTTACGGGACTTGTGCTGCTGCATTAGTTTAGAATTAGTCACATCAGTCGCCCTCTTTCTGGAGTCAAAGCTGATATGTGACACCTTGTCTTCATCAGATCATACAAGTTGAAATAGTTTTACTTTTATCAAGTCATCTGACATGCAGGAATCTACCTTCTGTGTCACATCAGCCTCTGCAGCAGGTTTAATCTAACCATCAGAAACGGCGACCTCCAGTGGCCTTTAGTTGACTCGTAAATCACAGGTGAGGTTTGAACTGCAGCTGCACAGAACTCAGCCATGGTGTTTAAGAAACAAAAATACTTGAACCATAAAGCACAATTTAACCTGTGACAGAGCAACAGCCACTGTAGAAAGTTAGCAACACAGTGGTGATAATTCTATTATGTATCTGTCACACCACACTCTCCATACATAAACCCACACATTTTGAAAATACAGTTTGACCCAGGTCTGATATAAGATATACTTTTTAAATGTTTTTGATATTGTTATTTATTAAACACTTACATACAAGCACTGTGTTTTATAGCATTTCTTGTATGACTGGTAACCCTGTTGTTCCTCTGGCAAAGACAGGAACAACAACAAGACGAGAGATTTTGTTGTTTTCTTCTTTGTTGGGGTTTTTAGAAGAGTGATGAAAATGGAAAAAAATACTCTTGTGGCTTAATGTTGCTGCCAGTAATTTTGTGTTAGTGTCTTCGCTCTGTGACTTTGCTCCTGTTCTGTGATCTAAAGTACAAACTAAACTGAAGAAAGACACAAATAAATAACATTTCCTATAATTTATCAGTTTAACTGTGGCTAATAACATCACTGCCACTTTTTCTATTTTTGTCAGCAATGTTTCAGTGTCACTATTTTAACGAACATAACCCACTATTGTTTCACAGCTGACATTTATATCTTGTATGATGCTTTGAGGAAAGACGGAGGCAGAAGGACACGTCAATCTTCTTCAAACTTCAATCATAATCCAATACTGCCCTCTGGAGGTCAGTGCTTTTAATTTCTGCATGTCTTTAAAAAAGTAAAGGTTCTGCATTTAAATGTTGCTGCTATGCTAATTATAATCAGGAAAAACTACTGCTAATGACTATGAACGGTGAATACGTTTAATGCGCAGGCGTCGTGTTGAGTTCACGGTTCAGCTACTCTCGAGAAAAAGGAAAACATATGTGTCTATTACAAGACACGTGATACTTTCTCTAGCAGTATGTAGCAGACAAAATCAACCATTTTACAAAAGAAACCTGATCAATCTTAACATGAAAAACTATAGATTTTTTTTCTGGCAAGCAATTCATGAAAGCAGTCAGCTAACGCTAGTTAATCTGTAAATCTACATACTGCAAAGCATGACGTCAGAATTCTGGATTAGTTGCTGCTAACTAAGAACTATACAGAAGAGTATCAAGTTCAAGTGGCAACCACCACAAGCTATTTTTCTTTTATTATATATATATATATAATTGATATTTCCATGGGTAGCCAGATTTTCTGGAACCATGAACAACTAGGCTGATGATGACTAACAAAACAGAGATTCTTTGAATCGTGTTTCACTCATTGCTGCTCTGATTAACACTAGCATGAAAAACTGAATTGAAAAAAAAACAAACAATAAATAACTAAAATATAAAGGTAGTCTTTCTAGTAAAGTGACAGTTTTAATCTGCCCACTAGATGGAGGTAGTGTAGTCTAACTCCATTGTGACTCTCTGACAGTACATGTCTGGTTCTGCTCATTTCTAAGGTTTCTAAGGCTCCAGTTTACTTTCCAGCCACGGTAATGCATGCTGCAGATGCACTTATATGATTCTACTTTGGGGTACTTTAGTACTTTATACTAACTGCCATGATACTGAAGTTTACTTGAAAAATATGAACAGGTTGCAGCATAATTTGTATTCCAGCTTAATCTTGTTTGTTGCTTTCTTTCTTTCCCGTCATGTTCTTTAATACTTAGAACATCTATGTCTGATTAGCACATTGAACTGAGCTGATGACAAAATAAATCCAGTTCAATAATTGTATGTCTGCTCTAAAATCTCCGAGATCACAGGGACTAATTACAGATCACCTCATGGAGATCGATTTTTATTACTGGACCAGATTTTCATGAAAAGCACAAGTGTTGGGTGAAAAAAGGGCAGCTGAGGAAGGATAATGGGTTTTAAATTCCTTTATGCAGAGAGGATATGGTTGCAGTTTGGGTGTACTTAATTACAGCTCTGAACCAAGTCAGTATTGAATGGGAAGCTGATATTAGGTTAGCACTAATGCCGTTCACTGATCTTCTTCACAGTTAAATCACGTTAATGCTCATGTTAGTATTTTTTCTGTCATCTTTGTTTCTATAAAAAGTAGCAACGCCAGCATCATAAATGACTCCTTTTATATTTTTTCTGTCTTTTGCTATATGTAGGCTGTGATGCGATGTGTCTCATGATCCACCCGCACTGCTCCTCACTGATAATCTGCCAGACAAACGAGGGTCACTGTTTCCCTCCCACATCAGTGCTGCAAACAAAGACAGCACAAACATGAGAAGCTCGACTGTCAGAGCG